>OV815279.1:21159236-21764896 GCA_929108145.2 Limnephilus rhombicus | reverse complement strand
AGGCGGGTGTTTCTGGTTACAACTTGCGGTAATTATTGTGTAAACACTTTGCACCAGATTGCATTAAATATCTTGTTTTATACGTATCCGCCAGTGCATTAATGAATCCCTGTCGCATGTACAGTTTCAAGGTAGTTAGTTATTCGACCATAAATCGGTTTGGAGGTGTTGGATTCCTGTGACAATAGTAAGAAGCATTCAACGAATATCATTTTTAATGTGGGCACGGTTTAGTCTACAAATCCAGGGGGATTTTCAAAGTTGCGAATCGTTTTAGATATTATCGATTTGTGTAAAATTTTTTGAACATAACAAGTTCGTAGATTTCAAATTTTTAGTAAAATATCAAGGGTTCAAATGACTGACATTGTACGCCAGTATTGGACGATAATATGTCAGCAAAAACTGGACAGACCAGTACAAAGAAGGTACTAACAAAGTAGGTAATGCTAGGTTAAACATCCGGTTCGATCGAAAATTTAAAGCGTAAAAGGTTTACAATTAAAATAATTGCTAATGAATAGTAAAACCCAAAATAAAACCTTTGATAATGTATTAAAAATCACTAAAATGAACGCATTAAAAAATACAATAGACATTTTATGAATTATTGTGGTTTAAATCGAAAATGTTGAAACAAAACTAGTCAGCATAGAAATTTGACGTTAAGCTATCTATTAAAATTAACTACATTTTTTACAAAAAAAAAAATTCAACAAACAAAAACTGTCATTCATAGACCAGTTAGACAATCGTACAAAAAAACATAAAAACCTCGTCGGTAAAAAACAAACTTTGGACAATGACACCACAAATACCAGGCTATAAAAGCATTCAACAATATTTCACTCCATACAAAAAATTAAGGAAACAATATCAGATACAAAATTAAAACATGGATAAAAGTATAAAAAAGGCAATATTACAAAAAATGTATAACATAAAATGATAAAACATTTGTACGTAATACACAATACCATTACAAAAACAATTTATTTTATATTATGTATTTAAATTAATATCATGTAATTTTGATTTTAATTTATTGAACTTTATTAAATTGTAAAACGGGGACCTCAGCACGGTTAAAGCACCCAATGAGGCCTACATTTTCAAATAATGTTTTAAAATGTGTAAAGTTATTGTATCAAAAAAGATATGATTCGAATCACAGTTTCACGCGGTTCCTTTATAGAGAAGAGTGAAAGCTATTAGGGAATAGGGCCAGATCTTTAGTAAAGCTTACATTAGGAAACCAACAGCAGCATGAGTGGGCGGTTGAATAATGCGGAGGAAACTGCAGTACGAGTAGCAGTGAGGGATTATTAATGCAACAGTGCATGTAAGTGGTGTGCATGTGCACCGTGCAGTACCTACTCTACTCTGTACGCACGCTGGTGGTGTGGGTGATGTTTATGTTCATGTGTTGCAAATCGATAGCAGTCGAGGTTTCTGTAAAAATAACAGAGGGAAGGAACACTTTGGATGTTTATTCCTGTTTCCAATGACTCGGAATGTACTAGACTGGTTGTTGCGCTAGAGTAATGTCGCAGTGAGCATTGTGCTAAGTTGTTTAAGTATAGCATTGCTGAATATGGCATGATTGCTTTTTCTGCCCCCGAAGCCATTATCAAAGACTAGCTCGGTATGACGTGAATGTGGTATAAGAAGTCGAGGAAGACAAGTCACGATCGGTTGAACCAGATACTTGAGTCGGGCCATGTCAAAAGTCAGAATAACCGAAGATTGTGTATGATACGATGTATGAGTGAATGTGACGAGTAGTATGTGCCTAGACCTAGTTGTTAGGCAGTCCGTTCTATCTGCCTACTCCTGCGGGTAAACGGCTCAAAGGTTAGTTAGTTGGTTAGTTGATGTCTTCGAAAAGTTTGAAACAGATTTTAAAGTCCAATAAATCACGTTATCCTATTGATACACATCGGAGAAATTTGAGAATAATATGTAAAAATAATAATTGGATAATTTGTAGAGCGCCGTTTTTGTGAAAATCACGTCAAAAGCACTGTATAACTTACTGTTATAATGTTGCGCAATGAGCATGAACTAACAACTCACTGACAGATTTTAATAATACGTAGTTAGAAGACATAAGCTAAGCCACGAAGTCATTGCATTAATTTTTTAAACTTATTGTATTATCAGATTTAAATTTTAAAAAAGGATAATTCTGGATCGGACGCAATAAAAATGTTAGGAATTAATGCTTCCTTTATTTGTAACATAAGATGTTTTTTCTTCATCGCTCTAAGTACCCTGTTAATTTCTTTAAAAATTCCTAGAACGTCCTCCTTTCTTCTTTCTTCCTTTCCAGGATGTAACCGATACGCACTACATCTATTAGGTCATCTAGTATTCTTTGTGCCAATGCTAATCCTTCTATACGAGTTTGTAAGGACTTATATTTTAGGTGTTATAGCAACAAGGATTAGTGCTTTCCCGTCAAAGCTTTTAGTGAAAACAAAAATTAATATTAATCCGTTGTTTTTTGCAACTTTTTTTAACCTTTCTTTTCTCTTTCGGCAGGCGCGATATTTTCAAAATATTTCCGCCATAAAACCAGCGGCAAATCCACCAAATTATTACAACGGGGGCGGATTTTATGTGTTTTAGCTACGGAATGCGATAAACAACAGCCCATTGTTTTGTTAAAATACATTCTCATGTCGTTTAAGGCTCGTTTTTCATGTTAAAAGAACTAGCTGCTACTTATGAAAAATAATGGTTAAACTTTGTTCTCTGGTTTTCTTAAGAACTTCCTATTTTATGAATTATGTCACTTATTTAAAACTTCTGCTTTAGACACTGGTTAAATCCATAATAATAATAATATTTAAAACAATTTAGAACTTTTTTGCACTTATTTTATATTTGACCGTAGAAGGTTTCAGTCCGTTATTTTTATTTTTTACATTAGCACCAAGGTTGTTGCGGATGCAAACATTTTGACATCCGCGGATACGGATTATTAGACGTTCACATCTGCGAATGCGGATGCGGATGTGGATGCGGAGGCGATTATCCGTAACACCCCTGATATGCATAATTTTGACATCCCCGGATGCGGATTATTAGAGATTCACATCTGCGGATGCGGATGCAGATATCTGAATTAATGCGGATGTTCCGCATTTGCGGATGCGGATGCGAATATCCGTAACACCCCTTATTAGTACCACACAGGAGACCTTGAAGAAAATAATTCACCTCAGGGCTTGTATCATCTTTGGGGATGCTGTGTAGAGGGTTTTTTTATGAAACGAAGAGAGGAAGTTCTGAAAAAGAAAAGGTTTGAGGGGTTGGTAGTAATTTCAGAGTCAGTGTGTCCAGGAGTGACGAAAGTATGAATTTATCCCTCTACAGCGGTGCAAGGCGATATTCCGAGAGAGTCCTGTTGGAGACACCAAACTTCTCCCTCAACCAGCCTCTCCCGATCCGGCTTGCCACGCAATTGGTGGGCAGACGCATCCGCCACCTAGACCCGTACTAACCTCACCCCATGAACCAGAGAACCCCTGGTAAGTCACCAAGAAGTGAACCACTTGGGATAACCTGTGGCAGAAGTTTTGGTTATCCAATGGTTCCCGGGATGGCGGTACCGAACCCGCCTCCCAAACTGTATTAAGGCCATCTTCAGACTGGTTGACTTCAAAAAGTCTGAAGGTGGCCATAATAGATTTAAACTGGTAACGATCAAAATTAAAATAGGTGGAAACAAGTTTAAAACCGTTTTAATATATTATTATGTCAAGTAGATTCTTTGATATGAAATTTCATATCCCGATTTATTAAAAAAAAACCTTTGTGTATAGTGGATCGCCTCAATGTAAAGAAAGGTAGGTAGGTACTTACTCCACATAGCTAATTAAAAAAAAACTGAAACTTTTTCGATAGGTATGAACTGAAATGATACTTTTCATTGGATATTTTGTTGGGAATGATAGAATTTTGAAATGTGTAACATAAAGAATATTAGGACGGAGGCATAGACATCAGAATTCAATTCATATGTCCGTGGACGGAGGTGATAAAAACCGATTGGGAGATAAATATCCGAAACGGCTAAAGTCCTCCCGGTTAGGTACCTACCTATTAAAAAATACATATAGTTACACTACTAATTAGCATAATTTTCGTTACCATTCCAAATGTTGGTTAAATCTCAGATGGGTTCTGTTAATTGTATCAATAACATAAGCTTATTTAATTTATTTATTTATTAACGCCCTTTTTCGGGGCTTTTACATATGAATAGTAAGAAATATACAGTATTTATTGTACATTACTGAACTGCCTTCGTAACAATATTTTATATTTGTTTAAAGATAAATTGAAGATGTCCACTGACTTGGTATAATTGTTTCCCTACATTAGTATTCTGGGTAAAGAGGAATACATATGGTAGTTAGTTCCAGAATTACTGCACTGAAATAAATCCTGACTTCTAGTATTACGTAGTGGAATCCGGAAGCTTATCAATTCGAGCAATACCGGACTGTCAACTAAATCATTTAGAATTTTATACAGAAATACCAAGTCAGTGAAAGTTCTTCTGTCTGACAATTTGAGCATATTCATATCATTCAAAATAGTATTGTAGTTCAACATAATTGCTGGAATACCCATTTTAAAATTAAGAAAACGTAAGAATTTGTTTTGTATTCTTTCAACAGCTTGTACATGCATATTGTAATAAGGGTTCCAGACGGGAGAATTGTATTCAAGTTGACTTCTAACATATGCAAAATATAACAGTTTTATACACTTAATATTGTTAAAATTTCTAGTTATCCTAGTTATAAATCCCAACATTTTTAAGGCCTTATTAGAGATTTCTGTTATGTGGTTAACAAATGAAAGATTAGATTGAAAAGTGATGCCCAAGTCTTTAATTTGTGTTAATGTCTCCAGAGTATTGTTATCAATGTTATGTATGTATTTTATAAAATCGATAAGCCCTACGCGTAAAGTACTCTATGTGTAAATCTGTAACTTTATAGTCTTGGGTTTTAAGGCAAACAGAGATCCACTATCTATTTTATAACCTAAACCTACCTACTTTCGATTTCCAAAGTGTTAGATATCGGTAGATAAGATACCTTCAGTATCGTCTGTTAAAAGAGCACCATTCAGAATTGAAACGTTGTTTAAATTGGCTTTTGCCGGGATGGTGACCAGATCTGAATAGTCACGTACTTCCCCACTTTCCTCTTCCCCATCTACTTTCACTCTCTACTATCTTCAGCCTCACAACAAACCTTAATTGAAGATGCCATGGTCTCACTGGTAGGTGGGTACCAAACAAAAAACATTCCTACATTTTGTTTGAAGAGTTTTACTTTCTTAGTACATTTGTTATTTAAATTTTAATGTTTCTGCTAATTCTTCATCAAAAGCGACTTTAATAGAGACAGGCCGTAGTTCCAACAAAGAAAAAACAAGTTTAAACATTCCGATTTAAATACATTTTTAATTTGTGTTTTTGAAATAAACAAAAGAATTTAATCAAAAATTAATTTAGTTAATAAAATATTAGCACCCTGTAAATCACCCTTATTAACAACGTTTCCATGGGTAACCGACGATTTCATCGAAAATCAATTCATCGAAAGCAAATTCATCGAAAACGAGTTCATCGAAAATCAATTCATCGAAAGCAAATACATCGAAAACGAGTTCATCGAAAATCAATTCTTCGAAAATCAATTCATCGAATGATCATTCATCGAAAAACATTTTTTGTAGATATTAGAGCTGTCAAAATTAAATACCCAAAAGGGTCTGTTTAACTGAGTTAAATGTGTGTAGCAACTGTCAGTTTCGAAATGACAATGTAAAATTTATAGGTTATCTCTTCGATTTCCGATTGTCTGATACTGCAAAAAAAGGGATATCTAAGGAACGGTGACCAGACAACTCATAATGAAACCAACTCATAAACAACTCAGAAAGGTCATTAAGAGTGATGATAAAAAATATTTAAAAATTGGTTAAATAGGTTAAGTTAGGTTAGGTTAGGTTAGGTTAGTTTAGGTTAGGTTAGGTTAGGTTAGTTTAGGTTGACCAATGCTTTTTTAACTTCTCGGTCCGCTCGGCATTTCTCTCAAATATTAACAAAATATATTTTTTCGATGAATTGGCGGCGATTCGATGAATTGATCATTCGATGAATTGGTTTTCGATGAATTGATTTTCGATGAATTGGTTTTCGTTGAACTCGTTTTCGATGAATTTGCTTTCGATGAATCGATTTTCAATGAATTGATTTTCGATGAATTCGTTTTCGATGAACTCGTCGTGAACCGTTTCCATGTGATGTTGATTCCTCCCACCGTTCTTCCCCTCCCCATAATCACCCCTCCCACTACCCCCACCTAATTAAATCTAATCAGTTCATTACTTGTATACATTTTTTAGTTAGTTTTAATTTTGATAAGTAAGTCTAAAGTCATGGTGTTTGAAAGGGAGAGTACGAAAACAGTATGCAACATAGTTGTGAATGATGAATATTTGGAGCAGGTGGATGAGTTTGTGTATCTGGGTAGTATGTTTACGAGAGATGGGAAGGCTGAAAGAGATATTGAAAGAAGGGTGAATGCCGGTAACTCCATTAATGGTGGACTGAATGCCGTTGGCGCTAATAAAAACTGTCAAAAAAAGCGAAGCTAGCAGTCCACAATAGAGTCCTGGTACCTACCCTGATGTATGGCAGTGAGGCATGGAACTGGCAGAGGAAGGATGAAAGTAAACTGAATGCTGTTGAAATGAGATCCCTGAGACGTATGTGTGGTAAAACAATGTATGATCGTGTGAGAAATGTGGATATCCGCAAAGAATGTAAGGCTGATGTAAGCATAATGAGTAAGATTAAGAAAGGGACCCTCAGATGGTTTGGGCATGTAGAGCGAATGAACGAAGGAGGTAGTGTAAGAAGAATATACGACGCGAATGTGAATGGTAGAAGAAGTCGGGGACGCCCGAGGAAGACATGGCACGATCAAGTGAATCAGATACTTGAGTCGGGTCATGTCAAATGTCAGAATAATAGAAAAGAATGTATGAGACGATGTATGAATGTGAGTGAGGCAAAGAGTGTGTGCCAAGACCGAGTTGTTTGGCGGTCCGTCCTCTCTGCCTACCCCTGCGGGGAAACGGCGTGATGGTTAGTTAGTTAGTTAATTTTGATAGTCAATGTCACGGATGTGTAGAAACCGGTCGCAGGAAAATTAAAATTTAAGTAACAAATGTACATGGGAAGTATAACTCTTCAAAACAATATGTCTAGAAATTATTATATAGTTAATGCCCAAGAAATAAAAATAAAAAACATTTCCGATAACTTATAGCTCAGATTTGATAGAGTTCTTTTAGAAGAGCATGTCGAAATAACAAAGAATAATAAAATGATTGATAACATGATATCCGAATCACATCTAAAAGTGCCAATAGTGGACATTTATTTCCATTTATATAAATAATAATATCGCAATTGACCATTTCGGCCAAGCACGAGCGAGATATTGACACGCTCCCAGCGGCCATATGCGACCCGAGTTCCGAACCTCATCCATCAATCTGTTGCCATATCGAATTGATGACAATTTGCAGCGTGATTTATGTGGGCTACTAAAGGCAGTGGAGGCATGCTAACGAGTCTGACCCAGTACCCGTAGAGTACTAAAGTACTAAGGACCGAATCCAAATAAATTGTCCGATGGCGGTCGTGTTATAATGGAGACATTTCGCGCCATCATGGGGTAAAATGGCTTTTATGGCTCCGAGCTAGAACAGATATATTATCTGGATGGTTTCCGTTTATACCTATTTTTGAAAACACCGTAGATAAAAAAGGACTAAGCACCTATTCCTTCGTAAAGAGGTTCTCAACCTGGGGTTCGCGAACCGATTTTGAGGTAAGGGTTCCGTTCGGTACTTTTTAAAGCTATTTAGAAAATAACTCTTATTTTCATGAACAATTTATTTATATACAGTTATTGACAGAATTCAATTATGTTTTGTTAATCGTTGGTAAATGGTGGGTAAAAATGCCCTAAATGGAGGGTTGCGGTAGTGTAATGATCGAGGCTAATTTGTAAATGAGGGAGGTAAAAGATAAGATGAAGAGGAAGGTCGCATTCCGAATTTCTACATGTTTATAACATACTCGTATTTCTTCAAACTTCAAGTTTTTAAGTTCCTAAAAAAGTATATGTTATTTTTTAGGATAATATCTACCCATTTATAGAGCCGAAATGCTAAGTACGTGAAATTCCTTCGATGTGTTACGAAAAGTGTTATTTTACGAAAAGTGTGATGCGAACGGTAATCGATGCGAACGGTGATCGATGGCGAGGCGAACGGTCGGGCCTTTACGCACGCTTGACTTGGGGAGTGATAAGGATAAGGATAAGAATGGTCACCCCAAGGTCGTAGGTCATCCCAAGGTCGTAGGTCTACCCAAGGTCGTAGGTCACCCCAAGGTCGTAGGTCACCCCAATGTCATATGTCACCCCAATGTCAATGTCATTGTCAGTGTTAATGTTAATTTTAATGTCAATGTCATATGTTTTTTTATAAGTGAAGTTTTACTATTTAATTTACTTTTTTAATATAAGCGCACTATCTGACATTTTCTCTAACTTTTGTATCTACATAACTCTTTTTCAAATCATCTTCTTCTTTTTTGAACGCTTACTATGAAGTCTCTTAACGAACTATACTTAGCTTAAGTAATTTTAAGCTACGTTCTCACAAGATAAATGCTGTATAGGTAATTCTTCCACTGTAGAAACAGATTAACTTCAGCTATTTTTATTAATCTTCCTTGCTATGACTCTGTGGCCGCTTTCGTAAATTACATCAAATATAACCATTTAAATCGCCAAACGAATTCTTTTTACACCTGTTATTAAAAAGAAATGTATCCGTGTCGACTACTTTTGTAGGAGGCGGGAATAGAATCTTTAACATTCCCTTTCAACGTCAAAACTAATGCCACTACGGTACAAAAATAGATATATAAATAATAAATATATCAAAATACTTCCATAAAAAAACGAAACATTAACATATCGGTATTTTTGAATACATGCTAATAGAATCCCATCAGAACATCTACTCAATTTCATCTGATTATTTTAAATTCCGATTTGTATACGATAAGCACGTGACGACCCCAAACGGAACAAGGTTCAAATTACACGTGCTCAAATTGTAGGGCAGAGTCAATGTAGGAGAGATGGGTTTCGGCCCAAGGCCCGCGGGCGCAGGATCCCTATTATCTCCTGCTTATTTTTGTCTAACGACCCCTAAACCTGTCATAAAGTTACTGCAACGCAGCGGCCTAACGACCCGGCTCGGGTGCCGCTCGGGGCTATCCCTGCCTCTAGCTACGAGCAGGGCAGACGTCGCCAACCAACGCCGAGGAAGACGAGGGAACTGTTTGTTGAATGTGCCAATTAAAGTTTATTTCATTTCTTTTGTGTTATAATGCACAACAAATTCGTTTGTATTGCAGGAATCAAGAACATATTACTAAAATCATCATTGATGTTATATATACGTAAAAGGTAACTCATTATTTACATTGCAATAAAAAATATAAATAAAAATTTTAATGCACTCTTTGGTAAAACGCTAAACTACTTGACTCTGGCCGCTGAGGTGATAAGCGTGGTTCAAATGACACCGAGCGTAGACCAGTGAAAAATCAGGGGATATTAATAATAATAATAATAAAAACACTTCAATTATCTCAACCAAACATATGTTGATAAACTTTCGTCAAACAAATCGTTGAGTATTGGAGAGTTGAGCGCAGAAATAGAAGGATTTATGCTTGCCATTCAAGATAGAGTCATAAAAATTATAATCAAAGATACAAATCAAATTGATAATTTATGTAAAAAATGTTTGGCTTTTCCGGAAACGACAGAACATATTATATCGGGATATTCTGTATTAGCGCTATCCGAGTATACATTTAGGCAGAATCAGGTTTTAAAAATAATTTACCAAAGTTTGGTAATTAAACATAACTTCATTGACTGCCGTAATATAGTACCATATTATGAATACGAACCAAATTCATTTTTAGAAAATGAATTTTATAAAATATATTACGATAAAACTATATTAACAGACAGAACAATTGGTCATAATAGACCTGATAAAGTTTTACATGACAAAATTTAAAAAACCTGTTTCTGGGAATGTCTTCGAAGGGGCTTGCTCCTTGTAATAAATATGAATGTTATATTATAACTTATAACGCATTTTAAACCGTGCAAAATTTAATTAACTTCCCGTCAACAAACTAATTAATTCAGGTATTTAGAAGGTATTTTATTAAGACATTATTTTAATTTGTAAAAAAAATCTAAAATATTACCAAAGTTTAAAAACTTGAACTGCATTCCACAAATCTGTACAGACCGAACAAAATAATAATTCATTAAACAAAAAAAAGCTTTTTTAATTTGTTTTGTTTTTTTTTTTTTTTTTTAATTAAAAAAAGAAAGACAAAGATTCCCGGGTTACGAATAACCTGACAATATTTGAAAATCTCCTACTACCACCACAGTAAGCGGAAAATGTTGCTTGTGTTGTGATGGAGGACTTGAAAGCCATTCGAGGAATGGAAAAGGCGACGCCTGGATGATATCCAAACACGATATCCAAATCAGACTGGTAGTTTTAAAACAGAACTGACTGGTAGTTTTAAAACTACATAGTTTGCTATATTGTTGTTTTAAGTTAGAAATTGGATTATTATTATCAGTTTTTTACATTAACTCCACACAGGTAATGTCACACGTCTGTGTCGTCTCTGTGGAGGATCTTTTTGTGGAAAGGAAGGAGTGAACTTGGGTTTTGAAGAGACCTACGTTTTAGGAGGGAGGAAACACAGATTATTCCACGGCCGAGCTGTTGAACTCAAGAACGAGTAGTAGTAATGACCCGTTCTCATGGGGCAAATGTCAACCGTATACAAATGACGGCGCGCTTTTGGGCTGTTTTCCGACCGTGCACCGGTGTCGAAGGGATCAATGACGCTAGTTCCGCGGAGCATCATCAGTTGCGATGATGCATCCACGTTATTAGTGGATGCATCATCGCAAACCTTCCCAATATTACAAGTTCTTAGTTGTTATAGTTAGATAAGTTTAAATTCTAAGTAGGGTTTTTATTACGGTCAATTAAACGATTAATACGACGAAATGGTGATTTTGCAAAAACGCTGTCGCTAATTTGAAAAAAAATGTTATGTGTACAAAGTTCAATTTGAGTTTAAATAAATAAATAAAACTAACCATTTATATGTGAAGTACTTGCACTTTTATTCGTCCGAGAGTAAACACTATTATCTTGTAAAAATAATGAAAAAATATGAAAAAGGGAGTGTCTTTTATCTTATGTTACCAAAAAAAACAATATCGAGATCATCATGAAAGTGACGATCTGAAAATCATGAGTTTTGTCTAGAATTTGGAAGGCGGTATGGGTACCGCCACCCTGGAAAACATTTATTGGATAACCAACACCGTGCCATAGGTCACCCCCATTGGTGGTTCGCTACGTTTAGTGACTTAGCAGGGGTGCTCGGGTTCATGGGGTGAGGTTTGTTCGGATGTTGGCGGTGGATGCGTCTGCCTATCAACTGCGTGGCAGTCCAAATCGGGAAACTGGATGAGGGAGACCCATAAATTTGCTTCGCGGCGAGAGGGATGAATTCATACGTCCATCACTCCTGGACACATTGACCCCCAGATTCCTACCCACTCCTCGTACCTTCCAGAACTTTCTCTCCTTACTTTCCCTAAATAGACCCTCTGTCCAGAATCCCCAAAATATGACATAATTGTGATTTGTGTAACAATTATTATAAGCAATATTTATCAGCCTGAAACACTCATCAACATTGAAAAATCTTCCGAGAAAAGATACTTGCCGCCAACGGGACTTGAACCCGTGTCCTTCTGATTGCCGGTCAGCTGCTCTTGACCACTGAGCTATGGGGGCTTATCAAATACCCGCCAAATAATTCAATATATACTAGTGTTTCATTCAACAATTACTGCTTATTATATTTTTTCCACCTGAAAACAACCAACTTTTGGCGGGTATTTGATAAGCCCCCATAGCTCAGTGGTCAAGAGCAGCTGACCGGCAATCAGAACGACACGGGTTCAAGTCCCGTTGGCGGCAAGTATCTTTTCTCGGAAGATTTTTCAATGTTGATGAGTGTTTCAGGCTGATAATTATTGCTTATAATAATTGTTACCCTTTGTGCTATGCATAAAAATCTTGTCTAAACGTTAGTTTATAAAATTAAAAATAATAATTGTGATTTGTGTGATTTTTTTTCCACAGGGCTTTTTGTAAAAAAAAATTCAGATGGAAAAACTGCATAATTTCTTATTTAAAGATAACCTACAATTAATTCAGTTGTCACCAGGAAAAATAGTTTGTCGGCAACCCCAAAGTCGTCTCCTCCAATAGGCCTAGTTGATGTATGACGTCACATGAGGAAGATAATTTCCCCCGGGTATTGGGGAACAGCGAGTGCGATGGACCACCGCGGGATATAAGACCTTTGTATTGAATATCTCAACATGACACACTGCACACTCTGCCAATTCATGTGACAACAGTGAGCAACAGTAACCATGGGATTTGGCCATCGTAGGTACCCACTTACTTCGTTTGATAGGGGTACTTCAAAATATTACCATTCAAAACGAATTTAATTTAATAGATTTAAATTCATTATATCAGACCATTATTCGGGATTGGGGATTGAATTATCAGGTACGTTTCCCTCCTGAAACTTAAGTAAAAACAACTAAAAAGATCTTCAAAACTAAGGGACTAATTAAATAGAAAATTATAATTACGAAGCGAGAAGAAATGAAGGGGAGGTAAAATTATTTAATGAAAGACATGAGTAGGGTGAATATTGAATTATACATGGTCGAATTAATTATGAGAATATCTAACTGAAAATGAGACGCATTTGTTTGCCGAAAAGGGATGTCGACCGCTTACCGTCGTACTAATGACTAATGAGAAAAAGAATTGAAAAAAAAATGGAAGATGATTTTACTACCTTGCGTCATAAGAATCAATAATTGTTTTAAATAAACAATTCGAAGACTACATTTTTTTTTAAATTAATGTAAATCAAATGCAATAATGTTAGTTCTACAAGTATTTTAGTTTTTTATAATTTGCAAATCCATTTTATATTGGAAAAACAACTCGTAATTTTGAAATCAGAATCAAAGAACATTTAAGGTGTCTTAATAATAATAATTTTTCTGAGTTCGCTAACCATATCATTGAAAATAACCATAGTTTTGAAAAAAACACAGGGATAAATATTCTTCATATTAATCATAAAGGAAAACGTTTAGATAACTTAGAAGCTTTGGAAATTAAAAAAATCCCTTAAAAATAATGAATCTATTATCAACAAACAAAAAATATTGTCATTTAGCCCAATCATGGATTTGTTCCCCTACCCACCCACTCTACACTAATACCTACCCACCCAATCTACATTATTAACTAACAACGGCTCCACCCCTATCATAATAAAACATTGTTCTAAACTGTCAAATTAGTATAAGCTTTCCCTGACGAAGGAACGTTTGTTCCGAAACCGGTCGGATTTGCAAATTATATAAGTGGTTTATACAGAGTTATATTGTTTCATTTTTCTATAATGGATAACCACAAAGTAATAGCTACATTCAAAAATATATAAGTAAGTCGTCTTAAAATATCCTAGCCACAATTTGAAAATGGCTTTGAAGGCCGAAAAAGCTGTCACTATAATAAAAAACATGCACTCTGCTTTGCTGACGACACTGCAATAATTATCGAAAAAAAGACGTGGAACGATATTACCAATGCAGCCAATCAAGACATGAAGGTTTTAAAAATTGGTTCGATCACAATTTACTATCGCTCAACACAGAAAAAACTTATTACATTCCATTCTCTCTACAAGAAGATGTGCCAAATAATTTAATTAACATAACAATTCATTCCAAAAATTGTGCAAATGACGGTACATGTAATACGGACTGCGTTAAGCTGAATCATAAATCTAATGTAAAATATCTTGGAATCTTAATAGATAAAAATGTTAAATGGAAAGATCATATCAATCTCACTGTGGAAAGAATAAAAAAACGTATCTATGTTTTCTATAACATACGAAATATTTTAAACAAGAAAACTATCAAAATTGTCTATTATGCATTAATTCAGTCTTTATTACAGTACGGCATTATTGGGTGGAGAGGGGCCTTTAAGGCTTCCTTACAGCCCATAATTATAATTCAAAGAATAATTATAAAAACCATTCTTAGGAAACCATACGACTACCCTACTATACAGATATTTCGGGAATTTAATGTACCATCTATTACAGAATTGTATAAGAGAAACGCCTTATGCCAAATTTATAAAGAATATTTTATTCAAAAAGTTCACCCCTCAGATAGCATAAGCAATAGATTTAAAACTAATGGCTTAATAGCCATCCCTATGCTTAGAACGACCACGGCTTAGCACCACTATTTGTATTTAGGTGTAAGATGGTAAAATATATTATTATCCAATAACAAAATTAATATAACAGATACACTGAAATATGAATTATTCAAAAAACAAATTAAGTCCCTTAAATTGGATAATGACATATTGTACCCTTAATGTTTACCCTTTTTGTAATTTATTAATTTACCCTTACTTAAACGGCAATATTTAATATTAAAAAAAATTGTATTGATATTGTCTAAATTGTGTACCTACCTAAGATATTTATTTCATTAGTTCTTTGAAAATTGTTTACATAATGAACATTATTATAATTTTTTTTGCATGTAAAATACTCCTCCCATAAACACGAACTCCTAGAGCTCAACTTATGGAGTAGTAGAATAAAACATGAATTATTTTGTAATCTTGCATATATTATCATTGTAATGTATAAACAAAAATCTTGAAATAAATAAATAAATAAAAAAAAATAAAAAAATGATGGATAATCGGAATGAAAATTTTTATAATATCTTAACGGACAGGTTGCAATCTTTGGTGCACATCAAAGCGCACTTGACGTGAACCTTCACAAAAGTCCACTACACGAATTAACTGTTTTTATTAAGGTCATTGATTTGATCACTTTACGGAAATTTAAAAGTTGCTCTAAACTGAGTGAAAAAGCCCACGGTAGACTTTATTAGTTTCTTAGTCGAGTTTTTTGACCTACTATCAACTTATATCTCCTTATTTGTAATAGAAGTACGTTCATATGCGCATTTGCATTTTATTAAACATACGCCACAAGGGTTTCAATTATTTACAGCCATTTTATCTTCATTCGTCCTCCCAACACACTCTGTTTAATTTCTCACCTGATACTGTCCACTTGAAAGCGATAGAAGTAATTCTTTCAAGGGTTTATATTTGGAGCCTTCTTACCTGGAACAAAATAAAATCCACAATTAGAAAAAAACTTTAGTGTATGTCAACACGAAAATAACAAATATTAACGTGATAGCTTTTCCTGCAAACTTAATATTACAGTAAAGATATATTCCACGTTGTAGGTTGTATTAACTAAAGTTACATATACACATAAATACAGTGTAAGTGTTTACACGCGGTAGAAGTGAAACCTTCAGAAAACTAAACTTCGAGAGAATGAGACGAATTATAATGCAGGAGGCCATTAACGCCATTATAATGCAGGAGGCCGACAGGCTTCGCAGCACCGCAAAAATCCTACAGATGTATGTGTTCGTCTCTCTTTGGTGTCGCTCGTTTCTGTTTCATCAAGTTTCAAATCACAACGGTGCTAAAGAAATTTTCACTTCAAAAAAGGATACTTGCAGATCTTACTATTAACATTATTATATTTGATTTACATTAATTCAAAAAATATATATATATCTGAAAAATCTTCAATAAATATCATTTTCACTGATATAATTTAAACGTTACTTTGTGAATCGAACTAAAACACCGCCCAATAGTCGAAGTTCATACTTCATACCCCTAAGCCTTAATCCAGGGCGGTTGTTCAAATAACATAATCAAACATTACACAACTTGAGTGGTTTTGATATTAAATCCTCTCCACAAGCTACAATATCCTCACCTTTGATATGCTATGCCAACGACCACATAACTGTTTCTATGAAACGCGATACTAATTTGTTTGTAGAAGAGAGATAGATACTCCGGAGTCTAACCAGCAGTTGAAGTATGATACCACGAAGGAACGTTACGTTACAGTCACAAAGTATTATTTGTTCTCTCTTATCTGTGGCAGAGATAAAATAAGGAAACTGTGACCCAGTCAGACTCCGGCAGAGATGACAGAAGATAAACTCAACAATCTCAACAGTCCTATTACGCTATGAATAAACTACTTAACGCATTACTGCTATTCCCATAAGTATTATGTTACCCTGACTTCAAAATACATAACAATGTAAATTCTATTTCTGCTGAAGGTGCGACGCTGGAAATCATGGAAATCTTTATAAAATAACAGATAGATTAATGGGCCGTTTCGTATATAATTCACCTCGCCTTTTTTCGTATTAACATAAGTGTTGAATCATGTTTTTTTGGTCTCGCGACATTTTTGCGCGATGCTATTAATTAACTAATCAACGACATTAAAATTAACCTGAAAACTTGCACCCGAACAGTGGCGTTGTTACAGGATTCTAAATCCCCTGAGCGAGTCTGTCAGAAAATGTATATACAGAGTGTTAAAAGACGTATTTGACTTACTTTAACAAATGATTCGTAGCATTATTTGGAATCAAAAATGTAAATGAATTTTGATCTCCGGTGACGTTTTTGAGGTTTTTGTTTTTCAACTTAAAACAATAAAAATAACAGAAGGTATTTGACAGTTAAGATCAGGGTGAGGGTTTGTTTGGTTACTCGGCTGAGTGACCAGTGATGACTTGTGGAAGAATTTTTTTTGTTAGTTTTTGAAAAAAAAAATCTAAAAAAGTCACTGCAGACCAAAATTCATTTACGAATTACTGCATAAAGTATGTCAAGTATGTACCTTAATTCCCGGATAAGCTCTACAAATATACAAATACAGGACTTCACTGAACCTACTTTGCAATTATTCGTAGTACGAGACTTATTAACTGGCCAATACAATTAAACAAATTTATTTTTCACCAAAAACCTGTGATATGTGATATTCACACAAATCACATCTACATAGGCGTATTTTCGAAGTAAAACTTTTTTACGCACGCTCGACTTGGGGGGTAAGCTGGTGAATGCGTTACGAAAAGTGTGATGTTGCGAAAAGTGTGATGCGAACGGTAATCGATGCCAACGGTGATCGGGATGTTCTTTTATAAGATAGTGAAGTTTTATATCAGTCGTGTGGTCTAAAGCACAGTCATTTATTATAAATTTTATGTTTTACAATTTATGGGTATTCATTCTCTCGACTACCATACCAGCCCCGGTGACCGGACAACTCAGAATCAACCCAACTCAACACCTCCCTTGGAAACTCATTAAAAGTGATGAAAAAAATATTTTAAAATTGGTTAAATAGGGTACGTTAGGTTATTTAGGCTATTTTTCCATATTTTTCTATTTTTCATAGCTTTTAATGACTTGAGTTGAGTTGATTCATGGAACCACTAGGCCAATACCCGTATGATAGTAGTCTTATGTCGGTTGATTAATTATTTAGCTTAATTAGAATAAAAGACAGACATTTTTTTACCTCTATATTTGCTTCTAAAATGTTTTGACGCGACGATGTGTGCCCGAGTACCCGAGAGATTGCTACGCCACTGCACCGAAGCTAATTATGTTTTTTTAATTTAATATTAGTGTTTTAATATAATGCTTATGTCATCGTCGGCATCCAAGGTGATAAGCACAGGTGTTTAAACCCGAATCACCGTAAAATTGTATTAAATGCCAAATGCCAAGATATCCCAGCCAGGAAAGTACTAAATCTTTGATGGTATGCATGTTTGGTACTCCAACAATCGATCTGTATCAGCCATTTTAATTTGGGAGGCGTGTATGGGTACCACCGCCCGGGATAACAAAAATCTCTGCCGCAAGTCACCCCAAGTGGTTTGCTGTTTGATGATTTAGCGGGGGTGCCCGGGTTCAAGGGGTGAGGTTTTTATGGATCTTGCCGGTGGATGCATCTGCCCACTAGCTACGTGGCAGGCCTGATCGGGATTGACTGGTTGAGGGAGACAGCAGGACTCTCTCGGAACATCGCCTTGCACCGCAGTGGTGGCAGGGATGAATTCATAAGTCCGTCACTCCTGGAAACACTGACCCCCAGATTCCTAGCCACCCCTAAATCTTTTTCCTCCCCAGAACTTCATTTCCTCCCTTTCCTTAAAAGACTCTCCACACAGCATCCCCAAAGATGATGTAGACCTTGAGGGGAATTATTTTCTTTGGTGCCTCCAGTGTGGAGCTAATGTAAAAAAATATGTTATAGTCCATACATTTTTTAAGCTCATGAAAATAACATTACGAACTGAAAACATCAAGTTGTGTATGCGCAGGAAATATGGACAGAAAAAGCAGTGAAAATTTTATGATCGTTCGAGTTTATGTTGTTTCAGGAAAAAGTTTTTCTTCTTTCTATTGTTAAGATGTTATCAAAGTATGTCATGAAAGATGCTTGGTTTCATGATAGGAATGTTCTGTTTGTGATATCATGATTTATGAACAGTTCTTTGAATAACAGTCCCCGCTTTAAGATAACAATCACATTTTAAATCGCTTTCGTGTTATTTATAGATCATAAAAAGAATAATTGTGAAGTGGCCAAAACACTGAATGTCACGATTTTGCACACGCGGAAAACAGTATTGCGATTTTTCAGTACTTGATAAAAAATTGTGCTTAATACTTATAAAAAACAAAAGGTTTTCTAGAAAATCTGATTATCACCAAATAATGATTTCATAATCATACGAATAGATAATAATATATATGGTTCCATAACAACTCAACAAAGTGGCATTTTAACAGCCTTTGAAAAGTCATTATGAGTGATACGAAAATTGCCCATCATAACTTAACGCAACCTATTTAACTCTCCCGCAGCCAACTGGGGCCGAAGGTAGACCCCAAAATAACTATCCTTCTTATATCTACTTAAATACATGAAATATATTTTTAGTATTTTAGGTATTCCTGCGCAAAGGATTAATACATAATATGCCATTTAAAAAAAAGTGAAAAAATCATTGATCGCAGGAAAAAATATTTTGTCAAATATAGGTAGGTAATATTCCCTGCCCAATAAATGGACAAATAACAAAAAAAAACATAAATAACAAAAAAAAAGGAAAAGTGTTTTCTTTGGGTTAAAAGTTTTGAAAAAAAATGCATGGGGTCATCGGCCGACCCCCACGGTTACGGACGTCATGTTTGGCATCTTGGCCTGTCGAGAGTTAACCGAGATTTTTTTCTTCACTTTTAATGACTTTTCAAATGAGTTGTGTTGTCCGGTTACCAATGTACGTATGGCCATTAGATTCCCACTTCATAAAAAGAGCAAAGGATCGGTAACTAAACTTTGTTTTCCATTTGTAAGTTCTAGTACGTAATTCATTTGTTTCTGTTTTAAATAACTCTTGCAAAATATTCAAAGTTTTCGTAAAGACGCAGTTAACGAGTAATTATTTCATTTTTTGGATTAACTTTAAAGGTTATTCTCATCAATGTAATATTTAATCATTTTTCGATTTCCAATTGCAGTTGTTAAATTTTTTTCCTTGATATTTTTCTGTTTCACGTTTCGTTTAAATTGGTTAAAATAATCTTCTTCTTCAATGATTATTAGTAATTAATTAAGATAATTTATGAATTAGATCTACAGACCCAAATTGGTATTTGGTACTAGTATATATATAGCATATACATATATTGATGTCCATTAAAATTTTTATGTAAACCTTTGAAAAATTTCACTAAACACTTTTTGTAGATTTCGTAAGTAGATGCACTTTATCAGAATTGTTTATACCTATCAGGTATTAGGTATTGTTGTGTATTTTTGTATTACGGTTCTAAATTTCAATTTGTCGTTATTTTATTGGTCAATGACATACATATTCTTATTTGATTTGAGTTGATTTGAGTTCATTCTGTCATCTATGAATTTATAAAGACTGTTTATAACGCTAATAAATAAAATAAAATAGCCACTGCATTCGTCAAAAATAAATAAAATAAAAAAAGAAGTGACCATTATTCATAATTATTAAGATGTTACTTTAACTAATTTTAGTTACCAGATCTGAATTGTCAGAACCTCTCAATTTCCATCTTCTCATCTCCCCTATAACTTCATTTACTAAGTTTATTCAGCCTTTCAACAGCCTCCTCAAATGGCGATCCTCATAGTTCCACTGGCTCTTATAACGTATTATTTATATAGCGCAGTTTTGTGTTATTTCACTTCAAGTGCGCTTAATTATAATAAACTTAAAAGTATTCCTAAAGTGATCCTTACGAGTCCTTACAAAAATTGATTAAATAATGAACCCCGATACAGGCGAACCCTAGTGGGATTAATAATTACATGCTAAAAATGTATTTAAACTGTGAAGAAGCAATAAATAAATAAAAATAAATGTGACACAAAGAATATACAGTATATACAAAGCAATGCCAAGAAAACAAAATTAACAACAACAGTGCTATTTTGGCACAGGACAGTAGATAATGATAAGCAAAACAAGAACCATTATAACTAAAATATAACACAGAACAGGAGGCAGTTTACGTTTAGAAACAACTAAAATTCGGAGAGCACATAAATGTATAGTAAGGAGTTAATCGAAACCAAACAATTGCCGGAAACTTGGCGATATCATTGGCTCTTGTGCGATATCATTTAAAAAAAACCGTGATCAAACAATTTAAAAGTTTATTTACAGCCTTATAAAAGCGTGAATTCACATCGACGGTTAGGGCGAGAGTGACCACTAAACTATTAAAACTATGAAGTTAATTAATCAAATGCAATTTTATTTTCATCTAATTTCCCTTGCACCGAGGCTACAAAGCCTAAAGAATGAACAAATCTAACATCAAATGATCCCGGTCTCGTAAAGAGTGAATTCCAAAGTTACAAAAACGACAACAATGGGTGATAAAAGAAGACAAATATTAAACATTCCATTCACCAGACGCATTCCTTATTTAGTTTGCTCAATTTTAACCATGTTCTTGGACCGAGGCAATCTATTTCTACACATGAAAGTGAGTCAAGTGGTACCTACGTATACTTAAAAGCGTATCTACGTATTTAAGGTGCATTGTAGAAAATTGTTCGAATAGAAGGTAGGTATTTGGTTTTCAATTGATGATATGCGTAGTTCCTACTGGGATCTGGGATATCATTTATCCAGTACCTACCTTCCCTAGTCATATCACCCAGTTGGAAAAGCATTTGAAAATGGAACAATTACAAGAGGGAATTTAAGTGCTTTTGTTTCTGAAGAAGAAGATTTTGGACTACATTGAAAGCATTTTATTGATAGTTCGGGTTCATATGTATTCGTTTGCGAACTAAGAGAAGATGTTTTTACTGTACCTAGATCGTTTTATACATATATTTGTGTGGTTGTGGCGATAATTAACTAAATAAACTATATATTTGTTGTTCGCCTTCGCAGAGGTAAGTGATTGGTTGTCCTTCTTCCTTGTAATCTATTACTTTTCCCCTACATATATTATCACCCATTTCCAAGTGCATCTGAATCTGTAATTCTGAAACAGTTTCGGATGCAACAGTAGGTGAACGCAACGAAATACAACGAAAGCAATATCAGCAATACATTCTAATAACCAAATCAAATAGCATAGCATTTATAGTTCCAGGTAGATATTTGGTATTTTAGAACTAAAATTAAGCATGAGTTCTGAATCTAATAAAGCATGAAACTTTAGTAAGATTTTGAAGGTCTCAAAAAACAACTATTCGAAAGAAACCCAAATGACAGAATACTGAAGAAACATGTGCCCTAGTGAGAGCGATTCCGAGGAAAACCAAGGAGGTGAATAGACTGTAAGATTGGAACAGGTTGGGAAGGCTCGAAAACTGGAGAAGAATCTGTTGAAAAGAGTGTTTCAGTAATGTTTTACTCGAGAAAATTGTTATCAATATTTTGTATGAGAGTTTCCTTTTTTCAGGAATGCGTGCGGTATTTTTTCACTCAAGAGCAGACAATGTAAATGGGATACCGTCTTACTGAATAACATTATTTGAATATGTTACAATTGTTAAGAATTCACCTGAAACATTGACCTGATGCTTGACACTCCTAATCTCAACGTACGAGTATGTGGCTTTAGTTAAAAAATTAAATTAGTTAAATTACAAAACTGACTCCAAATATGACTTCTAGATTCACCAGTTTCCGTGTGTACTAAGAGTTTCCGGATACTGTATATAACTTTCCAACACCAAATGGTAACTGTAATACTCGAAAAATAATTATTTCAATACTAGAGCACACTTATTCCTTTAAATTATTACACAATCACGAATCATATAAGTTAAATTCGATGTGTACCTATACCCCAATTGAAAACATGTGTGATGCTATGTCTAACATTATGTGTCTTTCATTGATATTCATTGACAATTGCTTTTCTTAGAAACCGAATGAACCTGTAATAACTTCTTTGACAACTTCATTAGACGAGCCTTGTTAAAAAATCTATACACATTTCGTTGGATTCAGATCACCTAATAAAATTCAGTTAATTATTTCGGCAAAAACCCGAAATGTATTGTATTATTCGCTACACAATACAATGCCCCACACAGGGAAATGTAGATCTCGCTGGCAGATATCCTAATCGGCTACCTTATTCAACAACGTCCAATAAAGGCTCCTACAGAATTGGATTCCTATCAGATGAAACTCTAAATCTACGTGTAACACCTTTGCATTTCCAGGAAATTCAGGAAAATTTTCCCCTGCTAACCTGCGGGTAGATACGGGTTGAAATTGCGAAGAAGATTATCACAACAGAAGAACAGATTTGCATTCTCCGCAGTGTTCGAATGCTGAGCCATTATTTGTATTGTAACATTTTCCGTATCGTTTGCAAAAAGATACATAATTATTGTGTATTTTGAATGTGTACATTTCAGAGATTGCATGGTGACAATTATTAGAGATTAGGTTTATAATTGCTTGGGTTTGTGTTTATGAGTTTACCCTATATTAACAAATATTGAAATTGAAACAGAATTTCGCTGACAAAACTTATGTAGTTTCATGTTATGTACAGTTAAATTCGACAATTCAATCCAAGATTGTATTTTTATATCTATGTTAAAGTAATTGAGTTTATTTATTAAAAACAATTTAATGATAATCATATTGCGTGTGTACGGGCGCAAACAATTAAATCATTTTAACATTTTAGAGCATAACTTGTAAAAAGTGTTTTTTTCCTAAAATAATTAAACCAACCCCATCTGCGAAAGCGTACATTTGAAATTGTTTTCTGTCTCCTAAACTTTTACCGCGATAAACGAATGTGTTGAGGAAATGACATTGAATTAGATCATTGAATTAGATTGCTCTATAAAATTAAAATTCAAGTGCTTTAGTAATTCTTAACATACACAAAATTTTATAGTGACTTATTTTTGGGTATTTTGACGCGTCTTGCGCTACCACCATCTTTAGCCAGCATTTTGGACAGCATTACAGTGTCCATGAAAATAATAGAAATAAGTAGAATATATGGATATTTTTTAAGTATAACTTCTTTAGGCACGCTTGACTTGAGGAGTAAGTTGGTGAATGCGTGACGAGAGCGTTACGAATAGCGAAGCGAACGGTAGTTGAGAGGGAGATAGAAATAGATAGAGTTACGTTTCGTATATTACTGTAGGGGCAAGAGAGAGAGGTGCGAGCACACATTTTCTTTCCCTCTCTCTCTCTCTCTCTCAGCCAGTTACGTTTCGTATATCTAAAGACGCAGTGCAGGCCTATTGTCTGTCTCACATTGTAGAAGAAAGAGAGAGCAGTGATCGCGCACATTTTCTTTCTCTATTTCTATCATATAAATGGAGCTTAAGAAGTTTTACTTCAGTCGTGTGGTCTAAAGCACACTCGTTTTTTTTCCTGTTAAAAGCATAGAATATAGAAGAACATTAGAAATGCCTTCCACGTGGATTTGAATGGAAACCAATGTCACTGCTGACTTTGAACCTTTTGGTTCTAGTCCATTTAGCACGCGCTCTATCTTTATCGCACTTGTCTAATATCTAATAAGGCCATCCCATTTGAATTTCATAATGGTTACACCTAGTTCTGCATATTATCAAATTTGGAATGGTCAGATTTTCAGAAGTTTTACAGTGATTTATCTTTGGGGGTATTTTGCCGCGTTTAGCATTACCTCCATCTTTAGGCAACATTTCGGACGACATCACGGTATCCACCATCTGTACAGACGTTTAATCAAATCAACACAGCAGAATATCCTAGTAATAAATCACTACAATACTCGTACGTTTGACCGTGAAAACCCCAACATATATAAAAACTTGCATATAAGTAAAATACTGTACTCTCGTCAACTGCGTAACGTGATTATTTATTTTCCGACCTTCATTACCGGCTACCGTATTACAAAAACTTTTATCATTTATACTAAGCAAGTTCATAATATAAACATTGTATGCATGGTTTAATTCTTTGTACCCACCTCCAGTTATAAATCTGAGAATTTTTCGGTAAATGACGTAAAGGTTTCTTTTATTGTCTCGTTAACCAAACAAGGCCTGAATTTCAGGAAGATATATAACTTTATACCTGTATTTTCCTCAAAGTACAAAGCGCCTGAATTTAAACATTCCTTTATCTGTTGGAGCGCATTGTGCCCGGAATACTTAAAGGCCATATAATATTTTAGAACTGACTAAAATACTATCTGCGGTCATAATATTGAATTCTTAGACAAATAGACTATTATTTATCTCTGAGTTATGACTGTACCTTTCAATTTTGAGGTTGTTGTTAGTGTTTTTTAGGAACACTAAACAATAAACGTCTTTCAAACGTCCTAAGTGAGAAAAAAAGGCAGGCGAAATTAAGAAATTACGAAATTTGAAAATTTAATAAGAACTGAAAAATCTAGAATAGATATGTCTAAAAAACTTTAAAATCATTGAAGAAGAAGATTAATAATAGATAATAATCTAAACGAAAATATGAAAGAGAACAAGACACAGAAAAACAGAAAAAGACAATGGTCGCAACTGGGACTCGAACCCAGACCTCTCGTCTAACCGGGACGTGCGCGTTAACCAATTTCGCTATTGCCACCTTCTGTCAATCTCATATTTCAAATTTTAGAATTAACAATATTATCCTCAACTAATTATTACAGTGATGGGAATAACCTTCAAAAGTTATAAAAAGAGAGTTTTCTTTTAAAAAAATTGACTTTAAAATCGCCCATTTGTATGAAATACGGGCGCATAATAAACCTAAAAAACTACTTTTCAATTCTAAATAAACACTTCACTTAATTAATGAAGTCCCTGTGAAATATTATATGAATACGAGAATTTTTATGTATTTGAAATACAGAGTACATATTATATACCTACACTTTTAACATACAGAACTGTTTTTTTTTACATTATAACAGGGGGACATTTCAGTTTTGGAGGTGGGTATGGGTTACGCTGTCCCGGAAACCATTTATTGGATAACCAACACCCCTAACAACCCAACTGGTTCGCTACCGTTTGGTGACTAAGCAGGGGTGTCTATGCTCATAAGGTTTGTCTAGGTCTGCGTATGTCAACCTACTGCCGGATCGGGAGAGACTGGTTGATGGAGACTTTTTGACCTCTCCAGCCGGACTCTCGACCCATCGACCAGCAACGTAGTAGGAGGCGATGGGACACGTTGAAACCCAAATTCCTAACCATCACATAAGTTTTTACTTCCCAGAATTTCCTGTCCTTCCTTTTCATATAAAGATATAAAGATCCACCGCACAGTATCACTTAATATAATATAGGCCCTGAGGGATTTTCTAACGCCAAAGAGAAGGCTCCGTACGGCCTCATACGTCATATTTGGGGATGTTGAGGGGAGGATCTTTCAGAAGGAGTGAACATGGGTCTTAAAGAGACCTATGTTACATATAGGAGGTTGGGAACACAGAGGGCTATATATGATTCAGACTCGTGGAAAAGTCATTAAGAAGTAAAAACACGCAGACACAGAAAATCAAGAATTTCACAGTAGCGCCAAAAGAAAATCTCTCAAATGTTTTTTTAAGTGTATTTATATAAATTACTTTCCACGGGGATGAATTTGAGTGTCTCAAAATTCTGTGAATTTCACATAGAAAGTAATATTGGCAGGTAGATTATTCGAAGCTTTTTTCTTGGTGTAGCATCTGAACTGCAATTCGATTTCTTCAAATTTCCGATAGCTGATCTGAGAGATGATGTTTTCAGAAGTACATAGTTCGGAGAAATAAACTACGGTTGAAAGTATGAAAGGATTTAATTTGTGTTAAAAATACAACACATTCATGTATCTGTTATTACAGTACGGCATTATTAGGTGGGGAGGGGCCTTTTAGACTTCCTTACAGCCCATAATATGGAACTCCAGTGAAAAACATTATGGCTTAAAAAAAATATGTTCATAGGGACCAATGAACCCTGATTCTGATTATATATAAGTTTTATTTCATAATATTAAACGTAGAGTTCTTAAAAAATTATTACAAAGTGCATTTTTAAACCTCTCGTCAAAACACACTGTAAAGTTGGTATTACTGAATGGTTAGAGCAGACGTTACGCGTCACCAGTCATTGTATTGAAACTTTGATTATGTAGGTATGACACAAGCCATCAGTATTAACAACATTTCATGTTACTCGTTATTTCATACTGTTTATAGAGATTTAGTTGTTGTGTTTATTGAAACAATATTTAAGCCTAAATAATTCAGTATCAAAAATAGATGTATAACTAATAGTTTATCTCTTTTATTTAAAATATTGAAAAACTTTAAACTGTAGGAAAAAATTGTATAATATGCTACATAAAAATGCTACCTAGAGACAGGCAAACCGGCTCAGTTGAACGAGAATGAAAAGATTCAGTGAATCGGCTCAATTGAATGATTGAATTAATTATCCGCGAACCGCGAACAAGTGTGTCCGTAGCTTTGAAGATCGGTCTTACGGAACCGGTTCTTACGGATCCGTATGAAGATCCGGGTCACTGAGCCGACTCGTTCGCGAACGACTCACTTCTCTACGAGGTTCAAATTAAAAATGGCCGTCGTCGATCAGCTGATAGGCGCTGTATCGCCTGTTTCTTATTTGCCTACAATTTTTGCAGTGTGCAGGTGATGCTCCGTTTGAGATAATATTGATTTTAAAAGCTAAAAAAATAATAATTTCAAACAATTTCTATACCACTCTCCCGTTATAATATTGAAAAATATAATAACATAATAAATATAATATAAAAAAAATAATAATAATTCCACCTAGATAATGTTTTAACTTATCGAATAGTACCATACTTTCTTCCGTATAACTTTCATACAAAATGAACACCTTTTGAAAAACTTTTCAGGAGTGATGACGTTACACGATTCACTATACTTGCGGTGTTTTTCGGGGATCTTGAAAAATTAAAACTTTGAAAAATATTTTAACTATTAAAACAAACTCTAAAAAAAATATGCAGTTATTTAAGTCAGAAGGTCATTATTCATTAAAAAAAAAATATTGTACTAGAGTTCTGTATCACAATTCAAAGAATAATTATAAAAATCATCCTTAGGAAACCATACGACTTCCCTAATCTAGAGATATTTCAGGAATTTAATGTACCCACAGTATTGTATAAGAGAAACGCCTATATCAAATTTACAAAGACTATTTTATCCAAAAAATTCACCCCTCAGTTAGCATAAGCAATCGATTCAAAACTAATGGCTTAATAGCCATTCCTATGCTTAGAACGACCACCGCTCAGCACCACTATTTGTATTTATAGGTGTGAGACGTGAGATGCTACAATATATTATTGTCCAAAAACAAAATTAATATAAATAACCGAAACATTGAAATATGAACAATTCAAAAAGCAAATTAGGTCCCTGAAATAATAAGGTCAAATAATGACAATGTTTGTATTTATTTCATAATTTTGATCATTGTTTACATATTTCATTAGAACATTATTTTTTTGCATGTAAATAAATAGTCCTCCCATAAACACGAGCACCTAGAGCTCAACTTATGGAGTAGTAGAATAAAAATGAATTATTGTATAACTTTGTATATTATGTATAATGTAATCATTTGTAATGTTAATTTTTTTTATTGAAATAAATAAATAAAAAATCTAATTCCGCAAATCGATTCTTTATTTTTGGCGGAAATTTTATAAACTAAATTCAGTTATTATTATTTTTATTACATTTTCGTTTACATTCAAATAAAAATTAGGTTTACATTCACCCTCCTAAAGAACCAAGCCCGCCACTCTTATTTAATAAAAACACACACTTTTCTTCGTTTACAAAACACTATGGCACGCTGCATTTAGAATATTTCCCCTTTTAATGTCGCTAAACACACTAAATCCTGGATTTATAAACTGTCAGATTCTTCTAGGGTTACCCCGCATTGCATTTTATAAGACATGTAGACAAAACATTTCAAACCTTTCCACACACATTTATTTTAACACTTCGTGCAAGTCTGGACTGTTTTACTTCGTGCCAAAAGTAGAATTTTTTACATGCGGAAGACCCTCTTGCATTTCATCTAGCTAGACACCAAGTAAAAAAGTATTTTTTTAAGATTATGTTTCAGTTTTTTTTAAATTTAGATTAAGGGTGCTTTGTTGCAAAGTGCTCGGGATGGAAAAATTGTGAAAGTAATAGAAAGACGTAGAATACGATGATAAAAGGTATGGAAGGGAGTTGTTAGAAGGTGAGTTTAGGGTAGGTGTTCCGAGGGTGGAAGTGTATATAGTTGAGGGGAGTTGAATAATTTCTCGGGGGGTGTAAAATAATTAGCTCTATTTCTCAAGTCAGCTGAAGGTCAGGGTTGTTATTATTATTGTAAGCGAGGTGGATTATAATTTTATGATTAATATGGGGGGTTGTTCAGGGGTTGGATTAGGGGTGGGTGTTTGACGATATGAACAAAGAACAAAGAGTAATTCATTATTATCAGAAATACTAATATGCAGTAATTACAATTACTTAGTCGCCTAACTATTATTAGTTTTTTTTCCTGTTAAATTGTTACCTAAAGCATAGAATATAAAAGAACATTAGAAATGCCTTCTACATAGATTTGAATGGTCGCCACTGACTTAGTACCTTACTAAAATATTATTTCATGGTGAGCGGTAGGTACCTCCTGCCCTTATTGTGATTTTCCACAAAAACTCTGCTATAAAAATGTATTTTTATAGCATCGTTTTTAGAACGATGCTATAAGAATTTCTTAGAAACTAAAACTTTGATTTATCTGAGTAAAAAAAAAATACAGAAAAAATATTATTTCATAGTAAGCGGGTAGGTAGGAGTAGGTACTATGTTGTAATTTTTCACAAAATCGACGCAATAAAAATGTATTATTCAGATTTTTTTAGAAACTAAGGCTTTATAAACTTTATTGCAATAAAAAATAACGCTAATATGACTAACGCTCTGTCTCTCTTACACTTTTGTAACATCTTATACGCCATCCCATATGAATTTCATAATGGTTGCACAGTTCTGCGTATTATGAAATTTAAGCAAAGAATGGTAAAACTTCACAAAACACACCCAAGCCTCGTTTCTTATGTACTTTTTCATTCTATTTCTAAAAGGATCACTTTGAATGTACTTTTTTTTGTGACCTACCTTTTTACAGGTTGCTTTATTTTAATGTTTTATTTAACCAAGCATACATATATTTTTAGATATGAAACCAATTTAGCATTACGCGAACGCCGTACGAATCTCTCGTGGCATACATTGTTAGCTTCAATAACTTTAAAATTAGATATCTGATATGATTTGTTACATCGACTCTAGAAATTATTTTTCAAAGTCTTAAAAAACTTCTACAACCCTCCTGCTGATCATATTTTCTAATAACGCCCTTTTCTCTTTGAAACATAAAATGTAGCAATAGGATTCTAAAATAAATATCTCCTAAAATGTAAGTGCAGCATTATTGAATTTTGTAAATTAGTGGCTCCAGATAGATATACGATAACTGCCGCCGAAGATTTCTAAAAATACAATTTCTTAAATCCAATGTACAAAATTGTCACTGGAGTAACACAGTTAGATCTGTCATCTGGGAAAGAAGAAGAGGACGTGGGGGTAGGGTGAAGTGAGGTAAAGTGCTCGGCTGGACAATAAATCAATCCCCGTCCCTGGTAATGTAATATTGTGGGGTGCAGCGCGGACCGCGGGTTACCTCAAGTTGGGGAAGGTGAACCACTTCGAAATATACAGATTTTCAACATGCAAGCTGGGGTTTGAGTGAGCATTCATATTTGCAGGTGTTGCAAAATTGGCGGGGAAAATCATAATTGGTTTTACATCGATTATTTAAACGTTCTTCTGAATCGCAGAGAGTTATTTGTTTTGAAAGAAGGAAATGGTTTTGAAAATAAAAGGACTAAGTGCTTAAGAAAATAAAGGTTAAAATATTAATGTGCTTTAAAAATAATCACAAGAATGAAAACGATGATTAAGAACTTGGAATAGCCATTATAAACGAGCTCAATTAAATTCAGAACGAAACTCAAATCTTCAATTACTAGATACCTTTTGAAACTCTTATTTCAAACTACCAGAAATCAAAGAAATGTTTATTTTTTGCACATACGAGTTTGTTCAAATTTGGATACACTCCAAATATTGAAAATATTGACTTAACGACTTCAGACCAAATTGATTTAAGATATTTCTTATTTTGTATAACAACATTTGGATTATTTGTATAGCGCTGTTTTTATGAAAATTCATCTCAAGGGCGGTGTACAAAATTATAATAAATTGTTTAGTACACCCCTGATGAAGGTTTGGGGCGAACCGAAACCGCTTGGTTAAAAATATGTAATAAATGGTATTCAAACAAAGTTATTCTATCTATGTATATACAAATATCTATACACTCGTAAACAAAAATTAATCGCCTAAATGTATGTACGCGCATAACATCCGAACGACTTTACCAATTTCATTCAAACATTGGGGATTTGATGTGTGCATGCCCACGAAGGTTTCTATATATGTATATACTGATGAGCTCTGGCATTATGAAATTTGTATACAAAAATTTCAATAGGTGGCACGCGAGCTGTTTTAAAACAGAATGTAACGGACTGAAAGAATGAATGGAATGCGGGAAGTGGGAGGGGAACCCGGAAGGGGGGAGGGGAACTCGGGAGGGGGAGGGGAACTCAAGAAGGGGGACTCGCGGGAGTGGGGAAAGGAACCCGAGTGGGGGAGGGAAACTCTGGAAGGGGGGTTCGCGGGAGGGGGGGAGGGGAACCCGGTAAGGGGGAGAGAAACTCGGGAAGGGGGGTTCGCGGGACGGGGGAAGCGGGAGAGGGGATTGGGGAGAGGAAAGGCTGAGTGAGAACGCGAGAAGGGAAGGGGTCGCAGGAGAGGAAGGGAACGGGACTAATGGGAAAGGACACGAAGGGAGAAACAATTTATTTATCAAGTGGCATAGAAACGCATACCGGGAACTCGCTATAATAATATAAATGGAGCGACCGATCGATTTGATTTGTATGCAAATTAAGAGATGGCGGTGTGAGTTAAAAGGTTAATAATAATAATAATAATATATCTTTATTGAACAAAAAAAATGAAGATTTATAACTACAAAAACAAAAAGTACATCATAAGTACAGTAAAAGTACAGTTTAAAAGTTGCATACGTACGAAAGTTAATATCAAAAAACAAAATACGTATATAAAGTAGGTAATTAAAGAATAGAGATTTATAATTATAAATTTAGGTTTCTCATAACCTGCCTCACTAGGCTAGCCTGTGTTGAGGCAGTAATTTTATGTCAATTTATTATACTGTGAACATACCTACACTTACATTAGAATAAAATCACAGAATAGAATGGTTGCATTAATAATAACAATAACATTGGTACAATGATAACAGCATTGGTTCAATATTAATTTCGTATTTGGGTGAGTGCACTGGTAAATGCTCTATCATTATTTTTTATCCAAATTTTTATGTTTTTTTTGAAATTTTTTTGTGAATCACATTTTTTTATACTAATTGGAAGAATGTTGTAAAGTCTTGTTGCAAGGTATCTGAAGCTTCGTTGACCAAAAGTAGTATGAGTTATGGGAATTTGTAGTAAATATTTGTTATTGTTTCGAGTACAGCGAGTGTTTAATCTTTTTTCATAGTATTTGTGTATATTTGTGTATAGATGAGTGAGGATTGTTTTTGCATATATCTGCCGAACGTCAAACACATTCATAATATTGAAGATTAAGTTGGAGTCTGTAATTAGAGGTAGTCTAAGAATTAATTTTATAATAGTTTTCTGTGCCTTTATGATTGGGTCCAGTGCTGATGCAGTACCGCCTCCCCATGCTATGATACCATACTCAATAATGGATTGACAGACTGCAAAATAAATCATTTTCAAGTGTTTTAAGTCGAGAAAGTTTCGTATCGTTCTGAAAAAGTGCATGGTTTTTCTTATTTTGTTAGCAATTATTTGAGTGTGAATATTCCATTTGAGATATGGATCAATTGTGAGGCCGAGATACTTCATCTGTGTAGTGCGCTCAATGTAGGGACACTGACAAGATTCATCGGAATTTAAACATGTGTGTATTCTAATAGAGGCATCATCATGAGGTTGACCTGTTATATTTATGCTTGATGTGACATATTTAGTTTTCTCAGTGTTCAATGTGAGTGTATTTGTATCTAACCACTTTTTTATAATGTTTATATCCGTTTCAGCTTTTTTGTAAACAGCTTGCCAAGTGTCAGCTTCAAATAGTAAAACAGTGTCATCGGCAAAACTAACTATTTTTCCCTGAATGTTAAAGTTACATAAGTCGTTGATATATAAAAGGAACAAAGATGGTCCTAATATGCTACCTTGAGGTATCCCATAGTGAGTTGAGCACTGATTGCTAAGTGGGTTAAAAGGATGGGTAACCATACAGTAGATGGCGTTATGTTTCGTTAGCCATATCACGCGTGGCCGGGTTAGCTGGTAATTATTATAATTGTGAAATATTTTAGTTGCAATGCGCAAGCGTGTGGTAAAATTGTTCAGGTGTAGGTGGAAAGCAGTTTGCATTTAATTTAACTGTGTTTGTTTTAAGCGATGAGTGTGCTTTTCTAGCCCGTCGTATATCAAAGGATCTTCGTATAATTCTTGATACATTTCCCGCTTAATTAAATAAATTGGAATATGGCTGATGGCTTTTGATGTGTGTTTAGTTCGAGCAATGACACAGTGCTTACACAGAGAGCTTAATATTCAGTGCTTTACGTTTAGTGCTTACACTCAGTGCTTAGATACACCGGTAAGCCGGCATGTAGTTGTAGCAAGAAACGGATTATGTAGGTAAGAGGATCAAAATGAAAGAAGCAGGTTAAATCATCGACCAACAAAGTCTAGACAGAGCGGGTGGATTTAAAAATGACACTGAAACAAAATTATTGGTTCCATAAATTGGGTTATGAAAACATTAAATATCAAAAAGAAGTGCATTACTTCGCAGTCAAAAGACCACAAGAAGCATTGTTTTTATCTTTTATTGGTCCGCAAGGATCATATTTGTCTACAAAGACATTATGCTTTCGAAACGAGGCGACGAGATCGGACGATCGAGGAGCAAGGCTTGCGACTAGCAATCCAAAGATAGCGGCAAATCCCGGCGTGCGCAGATAAATTTTGATTTGTGTTTTCCCAATTTAATCATTTACAAAAATATAAAATATATTTGCGGCACATTCTCTAGAGTGGAAGACATTCTAAATATCACCCTGGTGTAAGACCACAATTCAGAATTGAAATGTTGCTTGCAATGGTTTTAGCCGTGTTAGGTGATTAGATCTGATTAGTCAGGTTCTTTCCCCAGTTTCCTCTTTCCCATCTCCTTCCCTCCACACTTACCTTCAGCCTCACAACATACCCCAATTAGGGATGCCATAGTCTAACTGGCTTCAGACGAAAGCAGTTGCGAAACTTGTGAGCCGAATTATTCGACCTAATTTATAAAAACCGATATATCAAGAGTTGATATATCGATGGGTTGAATCCATTACGTCTTACGTTTGTTGTAACCTTTCAATCATCCTCATAAACGTCCCATGCAACAGAAAAGAGCGGTTGCAACGGAGCTCCCAGTAACTGGACCATATCCGTTTGGCAAGGGAAAGCAAATAAAGTGAGGAATAGTCAAGAGATCGCATCAGGCAATATTATTACTTGGCTGCACTCCCTGAGCTTGCTTTGGATATCCCAATCCATGCCAATTTTATATCCGCCATCTCTTCTGATCCACTTTACAACGGAAAGGGGTTAAACGTACCCACAGAGCAGGGGTGCTCAAACGGTCAATCGCGATCGACCTGTAGATCGCGAGTGCTTTTTGAGTCGATCTTGAGAAATATTTGCCGATGTAAATAGATCTTTTCACAAATAGACTGGAATAACCAAAATATTTAGAAATTCGATAGTCTAAAATGACTTAGCAACAAATATAATTATTGTAATTGATTAAAATCCTTGTAGACCACCCCTCTCCCCCTCCCCAATATGTTGTGTATATAAACCGTAGACTAGGAAATATTTGTACCAGTCTGAAGATGGCTTTGACGAGCTGAAACTGGTTACGGTCCAATAAAATTAAGTGGAATAAAGTTTTATATTAGTTTTATTATAATATAGATCTATTCACAGTTTTTGTTTCAGTTGATCCTCAATTAGGCCTCAATAACACTGCTCATTTTTCATGCCCTTTTTATTATTTATTTGTAGCTCATATTGTCAATGGTAGCGACTTTTTTATTGTTTATTCTATCCTCACTATGGTGTGTAACGTCACAAGCCCCTATAGAAAAAAAAGCGTCAGATTATTGCGTATTCAGGGTTAAATATTGTCGAAAATTGCCCCTTCCAAAGCCCGAAGATCGATCTAGTTTCTAGTGTGTCGTTTGGTTTATTTTTGAGTCAGTCAGTCCGAGTTGTAACTTGAAGGCGATATAAAGTTTATTAATAAATAATACGAAATGAGTGCGGTGAAGAGATTCGGTGTTAATTAATAACAAGTTGTTGATTCATCGAGTACCGAGTGACATTAACACAGAATTTTTCACCTTGCGGAAGAGTTATAAATTTGTTGTAGAATTTATAAACATGATTTTAGGTCTCAATAAAGAATATGGGATTTCAATGCCCTCCCCTCCCCCCAGAGTCGATTGATCGGAGTCTAATAATATGGAGATAGCTCGCTAGCAGTTCAAGTTTGAGCACCCCTGCCATAGAGGATATCCCAAATCGAGATAAAGAAAACTTTTATTTTAGCCTTCTCTAGAAAATTGTAACATTATCCTGGACTACGAAAGTAGGTACGTGTCTAATTACTTACGGGATTAAATTCAACAACGGTCGAACGGGTAGGACACATTCAGTTTAGATACTCGTGTCAAATGGATTAAATATGTATACCTGGCGTTGTATATACGTGTAATTAACGTACATCGGTATAATTACGTATTTAGGGAGGTATGTTATTAGGGTGACCGGACAACTCAGAATGAAACCAACTCAGAACCTCCTTTGAAAGTCATTAAAAGTGATGAAAAAAATGGTTAAATAGGTTACGTTGGGTTATAGGTTGTGGGCTATTTTAATTTTTTTTTTCATAGTTGTTAATTACTTTTCAAAGAGGTGTTGAGTTGATCTGAATGAGTTGGCGTGGACTTGTTATTAGATATATTTGTTTATTTTCAGCGGTGACAATAGGTTATGATGAATAAAGCCATAATGGTAAATGTATTCATAAACCTATTTTTTTAAAGAAAAATGCAACAATATAACTTTGTAAAAACCACTTATATAGTGTGCAAATCCGACCGGTTTCGGAACAAATATATTTTTTAATCTAATAATAATAAAATTTATATTACCTAATTATTATACCGCATTAACAAATATAACGCGTTTGATCACCCATGTGTTTGATCACCAATTACATACATGTGATATTGAGCATTATTAATTGTTATTAAAATGTAAAATTAATTGAAATATTTTATTGAAATTTCTTAGCTAACAAATTAATAAGGATTCTTGGAGTTTTTGTGCTTACGAACTCTAGTAAATCATTATTTCAATAAAAGAGACACACTTCTTGTGACTTGTTAGTGGGTACCTGAATTTTCAGAGAGTTAGTGTTAAGACTGATTGAAAGTGAAAATATTTTTTTTTCAAAATTTCACGGACTGCCAACCTATACTCCTATCTAAGTATGCTGTCTTTGAAAAGTGAGAGTTTTCTTCGTGCTTTTTGGAAGTTGCGGATTTTTTTCTGCAATACTGATTGTATATTACATTTTGGAGGCGAGTATGGGTTCTGCAGTATCGGGAACCTCGGTCTTCGGTGATATTTTTGGTGTTTGGTCTTTGGTGACATTTTTGAAATTTTTAAATTGTTTTAAAAAAAAACACTAGATATTGGACGGTTAGGGGCAGGGAGAGGGGTTGGACAGTTACTCGGCTGAGTTACCAGTAACGACAAGTGGAAGAATTTTTGTTGTTGTTTAATTTGTTAAAATACTGATTAAAAAAATAGAAAAAACAGGTGTAACCGGTCCAGCTATCAAACTAATAAAATCCTATCTGTCCAACAGAAAACAATGTGTTAACATAGGAAATAAAAACAGTCAACTCGAGAGTATAAACTACGGAGTTCCACAAGGATCAATACTGGGGCCACTTTTATTCCAAATATACATAAATGACATCTGTCAGCTAAAACTACATGGTGAAATTTTCTTATACGCAGATGACACGGCAATTTTTTACTTCGGCAAAAACTTAGAAAGTCTATTAGAACAATCTCAAACGGATCTTAATGTACTAAACGATTGGCTAATACAAAATATATTAACAATAAATATTAATAAAACCGGTTACATGATCTTAAGCTCACCTAAAAGAATAATACCATCGCATAAACCATTACAAATAGAAGAAAGAGACCTACATATCCTAGATAGCGAAAAATACCTGGGCTTATATATTGATAAACATTTAACATTTAAACAACACGTAGAAAAACTAAAAACAAAAATCATCCCATTAATTGGGGTATTTGGTAGAATTGCTCATCTTCTACCAACAGAGGTAAAGAGGGGCTTATACTTTAGCTTAATCCAGTCCCACCTAAATTATTTAATAGAAATATGGGGAAACACATACATTACGTACTTAAACGACTTACAAATAATACAGAACAAAGTTATTAAAAAACTCTTCAACTATAACCCAGACACTCCCACAAAAAAACTATACCAGGAAATGAACCTTTTGAAAATAAGAACATTGTACGAATATAACATATGTCTTTTAATCTACAAAATACAAAATGGACTTATACACACAAACACAACATTTATAAAAACATCACAAGTACACGAACATTATACTAGACAACACAATAAATTGTACACAAATACTGTCAAGACTGAAAGTGGCAAGAGAAGTATTGGTCACGAGGGAGTTCATATATATAATCTCCTTCCAGATAGCCTAAAAACGGAAAATAACATAAAAACCTTAAAAAAAAAACTATTTAAACTCAAAATGTTGGAACAAAATTAAAAATATTATTCTTATTACTGTACTATATATATATATGCTCTGTATTTAAGTTAAGAAAGCGAAATACTATGTTTCTTTTAACTTAATAATAATAAAAAAAATAAAAAAATAAATAAAAAAAAAATTTATGAAAAAAGGACATCAAAAAAATCAACAGAGAACAAAACTTCATTTACATTTTTTACTCTCAAGTAACGTCCGGAGAAAGTCGAGTATGTCTTTTAACAACCTGTATAATATGGTTTATGTTTAAGTATTTAAGTACCAACTTTTAAAGATTTTGATTTCGGAGAAAATTTTGATTTTGATTTATAAAATAAGAAAATTAGAAACAATTCTTTTTTTGGGCGAGGTCTACTATTCACAGAACTACTAGTTATAGATTTATGAATGCAAATTAGATTAGAAAAGTTGTAATGACTGTAAATGAGTTTAGTGAAGGTTCCGTCACGTACTAAAATGAGTTTAGTGAAGGTTCCGTCACGTACTAAAATGAGTTTAGTGAAGGTTCCGTCACGTACTAAAATGAGTTTAGTGAAGGTTCCGTCACGTACTAAAATGAGTTTAGTGAAGGTTCCGTCACGTACTAAAATGCCGTCGCCGCCTCCGTAATTACGTAAAATTAAATTTCGTATTACGCGTAAAGCATTTCCAACACCGGCGCCAGGTCCCGTACTACGGTACCAACTCAGACACATACCTCTTTATGTGACTGAATATTTTGAAGGGTTAAACACTACAGAAGACAAAAAATAATAAACTTGTGCAAACCCGTGAAAATCCGCGGAAAGTTATACTTGTGGCATTTATGATCGTGAGATAGACGATGGCTTAAAACATAATGGTTAAATTTTTTTACCATTTAATTATATATTTTAGTTGACAAATACTTTAATACTGAGACAATCAGAATTACATTTCGAATGAACCCTGTTAATAAACTCTTTTATTTTATTTATTTTTTATTGAAATAATAGATAATACATAATATAATCAACAAACAAGTCCTGCTAAGTTAATTGAATCGGCTTGTCAACAGGTGCTTATATTTTAGTTACATATTTATACATTTTTAAATTTTTAAATTTACATCTTATATCTACAGATTCAACATTTTTTCATACATATCAAAATCAATATAAATCTTTTTTTTCCGATAGCCAATTTTTCACCATATATTTAACCTTATTCAGAGAATTACATTGCTTTATAGTGTCAGGTAATAAATTAAATATCTTCGGTATGATGTATTTAAACGATCTCTGTCCGTACTTATTGTTAAATTTCGGAACTATTAACCCGTCGTTACGCGTGAATCTAGTGCTGTATTTATTTTCTAATTTCTCTTTATGCTGCGGGGTAAATATATGCTGAATTATAATTTTGTGCTAAAGTATTGCCTTAACAGGTAAAATTTTGGCACTCTGAAACAGCAACGGTTTATTTTGTCTCTGTTTGAAAATATTAGGGACGACCAATAATTTTACAATTGCGTTTTGTACAACTTGCACTTGTTTCAGATTGGTTATAGTAGTATTTCCCCATATTGTTAATCCATATCTTATAATAGATTCTGCTAGGGACATATAAATTATTTTAAGTGTTTCAATTGATAGGAAAAAATTTAATGTGTACATTCTGCCAGCAATCGATCTGAGTCTTTTACAGGTTTTTTTTTATATGTTTGTCCCATTTAAAAAAACAATCTACTGTAACACCAAGATACACGTATTCTGAAACTAATTCTAAGCTTTCACATTTACAATTAGTTGGAATATTTTTATGGATGCAATTAAAATTATGAGAAATAATATTAGGATTAAATTGAAATTTAATTAAAAATCATTAGAGATTCAGATTTAGATCTATCAAATATTTAAACAAAAGATAGTTCGCAGAAGAAAAAGATAACACTAATAATCTAAACACAAATATGAAAGAGAACAAGACACATAAAAATAGAAAAATATAATGGTTCGAGTCCCAGTTGCGACCATTATCTTTTTCTCTTTTTCTGTGTCTTGTTCTCTTTCATATTATCGTTAAGATTATAATAATTATTAGTGATCTTCTTCTTCAATGATATATTACATTGATGGGAAGTAAAAAACGTATTTGTCGATTTGCTGTCGGATGATATTTTTTAATAAAAAACAAATTCAAAATGTTTCATAAGTCACCACGATAGGATCTGACAGGATCACATGATATGCGCTTTCTCTCTCTCTTCGGTTACCGTGCTGTTAGAACGAGACGGAATGCTTATCGCGTGACCCGTATTGTGAAGTGTTATAAAAAAACATATTATTTGTTTTCAGTTGAGACCAAATATTATCGGACAGCAAAATGACATCTATATATCTTATACCAAATATGCTCAGGAAACGCTGGATAAAATCCTTCAAATACGTGCTGTTATGCCATGTATATAGCTCTGCAGCAGTTGAACCAACAATTTTCAGAATCTATGTATGTCAAGTCGTTAATAGATTTTATTAAAACCAAAAACCGCTCTACAAGCAATAATACACATACCCTTATAATCACAAGTTACGTTGTGGCTCGGTTTAAATAGATTGAATGAAACAAAATCAGTGATTTACGAATAGGTTGTAACAGCATGTAGCCGACGGATTTTAACCAGCGATTCCTGAGCGTACAGTTACTAAATTACAATCCAATCTTCTCTTCAGGTATCCGGCTTAACGAATCTTGCTATGTTGTGATGATTGCATCACAGGAAATAACATTATAATATATATATGTGGCAGCGTAACACCCTGAACAGATAGTGTGTACCCAGAATGCGCTGGCTTAACGTCATTAAATATCATAGAGACACGGGAACTAATTGCTTTAATAGGATCAGGGTTGCCGTTCTCATTAGCATGTTGGATCCAGGCACCAGGCACCAGGTACCAGTCAACTCCCATAATATCTCGACTCTTCCTCCAGCGATTCTCTTCCGAGAATCTCAAATTCTCGACTCTCCGGAATGGGGATAGATTTAAGCGTGTAATAAAAATTTTTACTAAACTAATTATGTTCAAAGAGAAAGTTTTGATCTTTGAAATGCCAGAAAACAGAATTAACGTCGAGCTTTGTTATAAGCATCTTGTGAGCTTTTGAAATTATTTTCAGTGCGTTATAGCATTATCAGGCAAAGCTCCCGGTAAGGCTCTCACGGCAGATACAAAGTCTTCCACTATAATATCCATTGAAATAATTTACCCTCGATAAATAATATGGATATTTAATATTATATATAAATCATTCAAATTACTTTTTAATTTTAATTTTAATTCTTTTGATTTTTTTATTATTCAAATATTATCGATAGAGAAAGTCGGAAAAGGACAAAAAATTAAAAATAAGTTTTTTCTGTTTTCGATCTGCGTCGTCGAAATATTTTTAAGGAAAATTAGTGTGTCTTTAACAACGTGAATTTTGAAAATAAAATAAATTCTTTTCTTTCATAGTTACAGGTCTACAAAAACAGGAGATACGGATTTAGGAAAAAAGCTTTCATTTCGCTCTCCTAAACAACCAAAATTTATATTTTAACTTTATGAGTAAAACCTCAAATAGTAATTTTTTTTTTTTTACATGAGCTCCACACAGGAGGCCCTGAGGAAAATAATTTCCCTCAGGGCCTATGTCATCTTTGAGGATGCTGTGTGGAGGGTTTTTTTAAGGAAAAGGAGAGGAGAGTTCTAGGAAGGGAAAGGGTTTAAGGGGTGGGTAGGAATCTGGGGTTCAGTATGTCCCGGTCATCCGCCTCCAAGACCTAGACAAACCTCACCCCATGAACCCGGGCACCCCTGCTAAATCACCAAACGTAGCGAACCACTTGGGGTGACCTATGGCAGAGGTGTTGGTTATCCAATAAAGGTTCCCGGCACCTCTGAGACGGAAAGCGAGAGCACGTCCGAGAGGTGCCAATATTTTTTTCTGATTTTTCTGTTTCCAGATTTTCGATTGAGTTTCGCTCGCAGTATCTTCATTTAATTCAATTTAAATTTTGTTCTTTACAGCATATCACATTTCAGCTGCCAATATGAATCAAATTACCTTGTGTGGCAGGGAAACTGGGAGTACAATATACAATCTCTGTAAATAAACAATAATAATACGCCCACCGTTGAATATGGCAGTTGGTACGCTTTTTGTAAGAGTGGATTTATAATGTTTTATTAATTATCAAGAACTTATTTCGTCAGTAACAAGTGGTAGATTGAGGAATCCACTTTGCTAACTCAATTATTTAGGTTCTCCAATCTCAATGATAGTAATTGTATCTCTGGTCTGATTTACATCCAGACAGGATAACTTTTTTAATTTCCAACTTGGATACCGCGTAGATTACTTTTATATTAAATAATAAAAGGAGATGTTTTTAAAATATGAGGAGCATTAAATATTACTCCAATTTATTCACAAACTTTGCACCGCGCGCTCGGGAGGAAAAATTATACTGATAGAAAAATTGGATGTGTATGCTGGGAGTGACGGGAGGTAATATAGGGGTGGTTTTGGTACCTTCAGACCATATTTCAATCCTTAAAGGCATTAAAAGCTATGTTACTACTGTAGAAGATAATATAATATGTATGCCAAGCCGAATTCCACACGAGTGACTCAGGTTGAGTTTGCTTTTACTCAATCATATTTTTTTCGGCTCAGTGTTCGTCTTTTACATCGTTTTTTTTTCGTCTTTTACATTGTCTCGTACATCCTTCCGTTATTCTGTCCGTTAAAATAACCCGACCCAAATATCTGGTTCACTTGATTGTGCCATGTCTTTCTCGGGCGTCCCCGACTTCATGTATTAAATTATCATAATAATAATATTTGGCCGATTTATAAAGCGCCATTTTTTGTGAAAAATCACCTCAAGGGCGCTGTACATATTAACATATTATAATAAAATAAAATTAATACGATAGGCTTATAACTAAAATTTAAAATTATAACTAGTGACTTACATCTAGGACTTATAGCTAGTGACTTGCGACTAATACTTATTACTACTGACTTAAAACTAGTTAGTATTCGATTTACCCCCATACATAAGCAGGTCTTCTGTGTTTGGGGAGGTGTTATTATATTGGTTTAAAAAAATATATATATATATATATTTTTTTTTTAATTCAGTTTAAACTTTCGGTATAATTTTTAAACTGAGTTTTAATTTTTTTTATTACTATTTATGTTTCTAATTCTTTCAGGTAGTGAAATAAAAAACTTAACTCCGAGATATTTATGATTTGTTTTTTTACATTTTGTAGTAGAAAGTATTGATGTTTGTCTAAGATTTCTGATATTTTTAAAAGGTGCAACTTTATTTTGAATATTATCTTTATAAATTTGTAATGTGGCATGGTAAAAGTATAATGCACTTAATTTTTTGACATCAAATTGTTTGAATAAAAGTTTTGAGGAATATAAGTAGGGTTTTTTTAAATTGTTTTTATTATTAGTTTTTGTGATATGTAAATTGTTTGTGTTTGATTTGTATATGTATCGCCCCATCCTATAATGCCGTATTGAAAGCAAAGTATGTGGTTCTAAGTAATTTTTTGTTTGGAATATCTCTTAAACATTTAAACATATATGTTAGTTTCCTTATTATATTTGTAACCGTTACTTAAAATTAGAGATTTGAACTAAAACAGGTATTTATATATAAAAATAAATATTATCTGTTTTGCCAGGGTTGTCAGTGATAACATTAAAAACCAAGTAACAAACGGAATTCTTTAGGTATGGGAATAAACAGCTAACGTAGAAGTAAGTTATTGCTGCGAGTCAAAGCAGTTTAACGATTTTATATACACCTACATATTATATTCTACACATTTTATACATTAATATTGTTAGCACCAGAAGAAGAAGGAAGTTCTTACATAATATTACAATTTTATAACACTGTTGTGAAAACGATTTTAAGGGATTAGCTGGATTTAAAGGAAAGTATAGATATCTTAAATGAATGAAATTATTCGTCGATGTTTACCGCAATAAGATAATTCATCGATTAACAACAGATTGAGGCGTTAGGTTCCAACTGACATTGTCCATTGATAATATAATTTATTACACCAAAACCTTGTTCAGAAAATATCTTCCCGATATATATTTTTTTTCTGTTTGTCATTGTTATATTCACATGTTAGTTAGTTTGTACCATTCTATTGTTTTTCAGTTCGTCTTACATCATGCATTACAGTCTGTAAACAATTATAATAAAATGAAAAAAAATATATATAATAGAATCACTTTTAATTTGAATAGACGCCCAGCATAAACAAAAAGTCTCCAAGACGCAACTCGGTTGTAGATCGCTTTCATTAAAAAAGCTCTGCAGTTGACGAGTTGACTCGCGTTGCGTTACAAAAGCTATTTCACACTGAGCAAAAAAGCTTCTGCCGCCAAACAATAAACGACATCGTTCCCGTCATATAATTAAGATTTCAGCGCGCGGCAACTCGGCTGGTTTCGATGGCCATTAAATACATAAATACATCACCGCGGAGAGAAGAAATGTAAAAAGGTAAGGAGGTAAGGGAAGAGGTACCTACCGAACCTGACTTGTTTGTTTTGCACGCTCGTCAATGCAATTATTGAATGCGCTCTGTTGCGGCCGCGGCTTGACAATTGTTCTTACATTGCAGTTTCTTAGAAATGCAGTTTCTTAAAAATACAAATAAGAGCATAGGGATGTCGAATACAACGGTTCGAGCGTTGCGTGGTTACTTCGGTATTGGAGGTTATCTACCACTTACCCGCCCTGGTGTAAGCAACAGATGGTTACTCCTTTAAGGCTCTCGCAAGGACTCTAATTTTTTTTTTTGAAAGAACGAAGCTACATTTAATTTAGAACGAATCTAAGTCTCAAATGTCCCTGCATACGTTGTTAGTAAGCAGCATGCAAGGTTACTTCGGTATGTTAGCCGTGATTGTTTTAACAAATCTATAATATTTAAGTGCGGCTGATAAATCAAAGCACTTTTGGAGGCAAGTATGCGTACCGCCGCCCCGGGAACCATTTAATGGATAACTAACACTTCTGCCATAGGTCACCCCAAGTGGTTCGCTGCGTTTGGTAACTTAGCATAGGTGCCCGGGTTCACGGGGTGAGATTTATCAAGGTCTTGGCGGTCGATGTATCTGCCCACCTGCTGCATGGCGGGCCGGATCGAGAGATACTGGTTGAGTACATCTTTTGAACTCTCCAGCCAGAATCGGCCTTGCACTGCAGTTGAAGAGATGAATTCAAACGTCCGTCACTCCTGGACACACGGACCCCAGATTCCTACCCACCCCTTATACCTATTTCCTTCCCAGAATTTCCTCTTCGTCCTTTCCTTACAAAAACCAGCACACAGCATTCCCTAAGACGACGTAGGTCCTGGGGTAAATTATTTTCCTTAGGACCTCCTGTGTGGAGCTAACGTAAAAAAAACTGACGATTTTATGGCTTAACTAACTTGCTGACAACTAGCCATCACGCCGTTTTCCTAATTTCAGTCTTGGCACACAGTCCAAGTTTCATTCTCATTCATACATCGTCGCACATACCCTTCTGTTATTCTAACTCGGAACATGGCCTGACTTGAGTATTTGGTTCATTTGTTCGTAGAATGTCTTCCTCGGGTGTCCCCGACTTCTACCATTCACATTCGCGTCGTACATTCGTTTTCTTCTATCATTCGCTCTACATGCCCAAATCATCTATGCGTCAACTTCTTAGTCTTACTCATTATGAGATTACGATTACGTCAGCCTTGCATTATTTGCAAATCTTCACATTCTTCACACGGCCATACCTGTATGGTTTAACCATACACACGCCTCAGGGATTTTGAAATTACGATTACATCACCCTTGCATTTTTTGCAAATCTTTACATTTTTCACACGGTCATACCTATATGGTTTTACCATACACACGCCTCAGGGGATCTCATTTCTATAGAATGTTTTTTCTGCGAATGCTGACATTAACATATTGAAGGAATGGTTTGATGATAACTTTCTTAGTCTTAATGTAGAAAAAACATCATATAAACCTTTTCACCTTGCTGATCCTGTAACTGACTTCAATATTAGAGTAATAGTGCACAGTCATTCGTGTAAAGGAGGAGAATGTAACGATAATTGTAAAATCCTGAAGAAAACCACAGATGTCAAATATCTAGGGATCACTATAGAAAGTAACATGAAATTAAAGAAACATGTCGAAAACTGTGTCAAAAGAATTAGAAAACTTACTTACATATTTATACATTTAAGAAATATCCTAAGTCATTCAAATATTAAAATGGTTTATTTTGCTTTTGTGCAGTCAGTACTGCAGTACGGCATTATCGCATGGGGAAGCATCTATAAGAATAATCTTTATCCGATAGTAACGACACAAAAAATGATCATCAAAGTTATTATTAAAAAACCAAGAATTTTCCCAACCAACGAACTTTTTGAAAAATTTAAGGTCCTACCGGTTTCAAAACTATTTCAAAAAAGCGCTATTTTAACAGTTTTTAAAGAATCTGAAGTGTCCTCAACACGAAGTATAAGACCTAGAACATCTGGGAACTTATATGTACCTAGATGCAACACGACAGCTGCACAACACCATTATGAATACGTAGGCCCAAAGCTATATAACGAATTACCCAATGCAATAAAAAGTGAGAAAAACTATCTTAAATTAAAAAAAAAACTCGCGTTGTATTTATACAGATAAGCAACAGATTATCTTATTTGTATCGATGATTTTCAGATACAATCTGTTTCCAATATTTTGCTGATATTATATTTCTATAATAATATGTATTTTTCTAATTTTACAATTTTTTGTAATATCTTACAGTATTTTATTTTCATTTTTGTAACAAATTATCTATAAGCAGTTCTAAATATAAGTACATAGACTAGCTCCCCAATTAGACCCGAGAATATTTCTCTCTGATTGGGTAACCATAAAAACTGATAATGTAACATTATTATTGTAAAAAAAAATAAATAAAAAAAAATAGCGTCCAGCCTACTTTTATTCTTCCTCTGCTAGTTCCAAGCCTCACTGCCATACATTGGACTGCTTCTAGCATATGATATCAAATAAAAATAGTTGAAACGGTTCCTCGAATCAAATATACATATTTTGTAAGCCAAAATTTTCTGTGAAGAATCACTCACAGAGGAGTGCTAAATAATACGAGTATGGTATCAATTATCTTAAAGTTCATACGTTTTCATTGCTTACTGAATCTGCAAGTTCAGCAGTCATACTATTTGTAGTTCACTAAGAGCTTCGCTGTAACTAGCAACCTCTCTTTCCATGCTCGTGAGAAAGAGAGAGGAAATACAACGGATGAAGCAGCGATATAACTGTCCAAACAGTACAACTGTTCATACAACACCCACTGATTCTGACTTCACACCTGGATTTAATTGCTAATGACTACGCCAATTGTTCTATCCAAACAGACACACAATGATGTGTACCTTTTGTAGAGTAACGTGGATATGGCGCTGTTCCAATTACAGGAACATTAAATGTGTTTGCAAAGAGAAACTAGTACACTAATGCTTCCATTGTATATATTACCATGTATCATTATGCCGCTGGATCTATCGTAATTCGCTATGATTTGGGATGGAAACACTGAGTGTTTTTGGGACAAATTTTTGAGAGATTAGTATCAAGATTTGTGTCTGTAACAATAGTGGGATTTCATAAATGTACGAAACAAATGAATTAAGCAATGGGTAAGTATGCAATTACATAATAAAAATTATATAATTAGGTATTGTAACGAAATGTTACCTTAGTTGGCACACTACATTTTCAGATTAATTTGTCAAACTACCGGCCTTTCCTTATTATTAAGAAGAAGCCACAAGTCAAAATGTAAGTATTCGTAGTGTGCCTTACATCGCCACTAAAATCTATCTTCTATCTATCTATCTATCTATATAAATAAAAATGAATCGCCTAAATCCATGTACGCGCATAACTTTCGTACAATTGCACCAAATTGAATAATTCTTTATTTTTTGTGTTCGTTATTTTCAGGAGAAGGTTTGTATAAAACTACTGGTAAGCTCTGGCATTATGAAATTTGTATAAAAAAATTGCAACAGGTAGCACGCTAGCTGTTTGAAAACTGAATGTACGGAATGCGGGAGGGGGAGGGGAAATCGGGTAGGAGGTTCGCGGGAGGGGGGAGGTGAACTCGGGAGGGGGGTTCGCGAGATTGGGAGTGGAGTGTGGAGAGGGAAGGTGGAGGAGGCGGAGTGGGAACGCGAGAGGGGAAGGGGACGCGGGAGAGGAAAGGGAGGCGGAAGGGGAACGGGACGAATGGGAAAGGACACGCAGGGAGAAACAATTTCTTCATTAAAAGGCATAGCAACGCATGCCGGGTACCAGCTAGTATTTATTATGCATAAAACATCGCTTGGCAAACGAAGTCTAGAGGACACAATTTCAAGCGCAAAGTGTTTTTTTTTATTTGTTCATATGAAGCGGATACTTTGTGATGTGACATTATTAATTTAAAATAAAACAATAACTTTGTAAACACCACTTTTATTTTTATACTTTATGCCGACCGGGTTTCGCTACAACCGTAGCTTCATCAGGGCAGTATAATACTCTACTAACATTAGGTTACATTTGTGTTATAATATATATTTTACCAAAAATGGGCTGGGCTGGACTCGTCAAGTGGAGGAGGAAGAGGGAGGCATAGATGGAGAATTGGGAAGGGAACGGACGTGTTCTTTATCAATAGGGAATAATCTTAGTATGGGACTTTTATTTAAATTAAGTTGGTTATTTACTACCTTACTATTAGTGTTTATGGCTTTCCTAAGTTCAAGTGCCTCTAAATTATCCAACCTTATACCGATGTCGTTTTTATGAATAAGTTTGCCCATTTTGGTAAAATATATATTATTACACAAACGTAACCTAATGTTAGTAGAGTATTACTGCCCTGATGAAGCTACGGTTGTAGCGATTGTAGCCGACCGGTCGGCATAAAGTATAAAAATAAAAGTGGTGTTTACAAAGTTATTGTTTTTTTTTTATTTATTTATTTTTAGAATAATTAACTGTCACAAATAATTTTATCCATAAAATCATATTTTTGAATGTTGTTTCTTATAAAAAATTCTAATGAAAAAATACACTTGTTTACTAGTTTACGCTTACATCTATTATAAAGAAGTTGACAATTTTATTTTCATTGTACACAATGGAAACGGTAGGAAAAGCTTCGATTTGTCCGAACTCATATTTTTTGTCGGTCGGTATTCAAAAAATTAAATAAATAAATCGTGGTTACAAACAAAGATATTGTTTTATTTCAATTAATATGTCAAACCACAATGTGACTGCTTTCTACCAAAGTATATATCATATTTTTGTACGTATAATGTAAACCGATTCGTAGTAAAGAATAATCGAAAATTGTGCTTTAGCATCAATTTAACATTTAGTCTTTAGACGGCAAATTTTTGAAAAATATTAATAATTCAGAATTTTTATAACTTAATAAACACAATTCAAAAAAGCTGTGAATAACAAAACTTGGCAAGGCAAAGAACAAAATTTTATTATTAATAAATCACAAAATTCATTCGAAATAAAAAAGAGGTAAAAAATTCATTAGCTGGAGAAATTAAAAAAGAGAGCGTTATTTTGATAATAAAAACTAAAGTCGCTTTCAATACCAATGTATGCATGTATGCAATATGCATACCTACACAACGTATCAAATAATTGTTAAAAATAAACCTTAGTTAACGTATGAAGTAAAATTAATGTTAATAAATTATATTAGAAATAAAACTTACTAATATTATCTACATTGAATAAACAAATAAATAGGTACGAAAAACTGAGAGATTTCTTACGAAAACTTTGAATAATACATAGTTTTGTAAGACTTGGAGAAACAAATGCTAAAAAACAACTTTTTTTAATAAAATAAATAGTTGAAAACTGTAATATATGCCTAATATTATATAGTGAAAGATCACGATAGGTGTGAAGGTTACATTAATAGTTTTCTGGTTAGTGCATTCACCATTCATACAGGCAGTCAAATTATAGATGTGCTTAGGCACGCGCCTAACCTTAGTTGTTTTGACATAAAATTTCCAAACAAAAAAATTAAAAGCTAGAGTTCGCCGTCCGAGAGCTTTTAAGGCTTCAGCAGTTCGGGTGTATTTCATAAATAAAATAAGATTTAAAAAATCAAAAGCATGGTCTGTTTTTTTTGTAAAAAGGTTTGGTCAAAAAGACAAAACCATCTATTTTTACGATCAGAATTCAGGGTATGCGGAGGTGGGCAAAAACAGCCTGGAAACAATGTCTCGGCTTCTTTGCGGCGAAACCGGTTTATTTTTGCAAACCAACAGAATAATTGCGGGATACAATTCATAAAATAAAATTCTGCTGAAGGACACCTTTACTGACCAGGCCCTCGTAAAGTTATTATCTGTGATAGTTTATGGCCAGACGGGACTTTTTAAAGCGCAAATAAAAATTAACCGTTTTTTTTCCTGTTAAAAATGTACGGAAAAGGTGCTTAACAGATCCAAATAGATTCGGACATGGAAAATCTTTTTAGATCCGCAGGCTACAGAGTACCTACTTTAAAGTCTAAATGAAAAAAAACTGAACGTTAATATTGTATGTACTTATTATTTATTGTCAGGTTGATCCACGGGCTTGAAAAATATATTTTCAGTTAGCGACTGTTACTTGTAAAAATCTGCTTATTCGATATTCAGTACAACGTGTGTCGAGACTTGTAAAGCGCCTCCCGCCCGCCCATTACATTACGTTATTAATGTTTAATTTTAATTCTATTAAGTCTGTAATCTTATTATTTCAATAAATAGAACCTTAGAAAATATACTATATTTCTTTTTATTTTATCACTCCGAATTTTAGGTTGTAACTTAACCTCGATGCAAATTTCCATCGTTAGATCTAATCTTCACGTTTTTTTTTTACTTTGATTTTTTTTTTAATTTTGGGAATACGGTAGAATTGTAGTTGCAGGGGGTCCACCGAAACCAGTCAAATTTTGAAAGTGGTCAGAAAAAAAAGGTTTGGGAACCTCTGGTTTATCATCATACTTCTATGATATTCTACGATTTCTATGAGACCTGTGTGAGCTGGGACAAATATGGTATCCTGTGATTAAACGGGTTAACGGGAAACACTGTAATTTTGTGTACCTTCATCACCGTATTTATACGAATATGCTTATCTGTCTCGGCAAAACCGTGCCTTTGTCAGGACATAAGCGCCTGATAACACATCAAAAAAATATGATTCATTAAAAAAAATCTGTTGTGCCCCCATCATTGGAAAAACAGGTCTTGTCGAATTTATTTCAAACGATGTTTTGTTTGCCGGACAAAGTGGTGTTAATTAAAAAGGTGGATTTGTAGAAACCTTCACCTTTTTACAAGGATAGGTCACTTGATATAAAGTAAACAAATAATGTGTTTGGAAAACAAAACATTCTAGGTAAGTGCTGTTTATAAACAGTGTTTATACACTACTGCTTACTTATTGAAAAACATAACAGTGTTAAATTTTAAAAAAATACCATTTAAATTATAACTAACCATAGTAATATAAAGGGTGGGGACATACCTGACTTTTTGAAATAATGGCATGCAGAGCTCCGGGCCAAAAAGACCCCCTTCTCTTTCATCATGAATTTAAAATTTATGGTTATTGAAAAATTGTGACATTTAAACAGTGATACTTGATATTATTTGGAGTAAAAAATGAAAAATAAAATTTTGGTCTCCGGTGACATTTTTATGTTTTATTTTCTAACTAACAAATTAACGAACCATCACGCAACCCGCAGAGAGGACGGACGCCAAACAACTCGATCTTGGTACACACTCTTTCCCTCATTCACAGTTGAAAAGAAAACAATCAACAATAAAGAAAACAATCAGCCCGGGTCGGGGATGGTGGTGAGGGGATGAGTAGTCACTAGTTAAGTAACCAGTGAAGATACGAGGAAGATTTTTTGATTGGTTTTGAACAAAAAAAGTAATCGGAGACGAAAATTTCATTTACATTTTTTACTCCAAATAAAAGCAGGAATTACCGGTTAAAGTAACACGTAACACCCTGTATACAGACAACAGTGCTAACTAAAATTCAGAACGCTGGGACTTTACTAAATAATAAAGGGTTTGAATGCGTTTGAGGTTTGATCCGTAAAACCTTTGGAGCCATACAATAAAATAGTGTCTGACGGACAAGGTACAACAACGACCACGGGTTATTTATGCCAACTGCTTGAAGACCCGTCAATAACAGGATTTATTAAAGTGGGACCGCTCCGCTCGCGCTGGGCAGGACATGTAGCAAGTAGTAGCAAGGGAGGAATATAGCCGACCACCAAAGAGGCTACCTTATAATAAGGTATACTTAAACTAAAAAATAGGCACTGTTTTCTTGTACACATGCATATAAAGAACTGGAGAAAGAAAGCTGGAGACTGATAGAAGCGGGGGCGTTTCCCAGAGGTGACCCGAACTCGTCAAGGATTATTTGAAAAGTAATTTGAATTGTGTTAATAAAGGTCAAACAGTATAAAATAAACGATTTATATAGGAATATTAAGAAATCATTATTATAGAATTTGCAAAGGTGTAGCTCTGGAGAGTTTCAGAGAAACACAAATTTAGCTCACAACTTCAAACTATCTATTGAAAATCTGTAATTTTTCTGTGAAGACTGAATCCATGAGTAGGTTAATCTGTTTTGAATCAAAAGCTCTCAAAGAAATGAGAGTCTTATTATTTTTTAGGAATTTTGGCTGGCCGAATAAACAATAGTTTCGTAGAACTTCTTTATGTTCCGTCTTTCCTCTGTTAACTATGTTGTTTGAACCTTGGGCTTAGGTTTAGCCCCGGATTTAGTTTAAGTTCCCCGAAACGGAACCAATTGGCTCCAGCCCAAATGTTCTCTGTAACACGTTTCTTAATACATCGTTCAGATAGACAACACACGAGGCACAGTTTAATCTATGGATTCAATCAATTGTCATATGAAAATGGAGATGATCAGTTTTGATAGATTGATAATTAATATTTCAAAAGCAATTATCTTGAATGATAAGCAATGCACTTCCAATGAATGTTAGAAGTATTATAAATTATTTTAAACAAAAATTAGACATCAAGTTTTCGATCATCAGCCACTACAGATCAAACATCAACGAATTTAATAAACTTCTTCGAACACAGCAAACTTATTTTGTGACACCATTTTAATTCAAAATTAATAGATAAGGTACTTAGTTTTAAACACGTTTATTATTTAAAAAAAAAACGTTTTACTTTACTTGCGATAGGTATAGGCTTAACGGTGTCAACGGAAAGGAGGGAGTGGAAAGGGAGGTAATAGGGCATACTTTACAAAGGGAACAAGTTTAAAAATTTCTAAGATTTCCAATTTGTCCAAGTGAACACCATTAGAATTACAATGTAGTAACTCAATTCCACTATTAAAATCAAAAGTGTGACTCGTCTCCAACAAACTCGTCTGAAACAAATGATAAACTCCGAGAAACTATTATTGTTTAAATATCTCATATGTTCCTTTACGCTTATATTATTTCAAAGTTTCTCGAAGATAATCCAAGAATCCACAATCATTACACTTTAATTGTGGATTCAAATGCATATAATTATCAAATATACCATAATTAATATTATTAATGAAAATAAATTAATTTGTATACACCAATATTTATCAAAATAATAAAAGTTTCGAAACCAATGGATTCTTCGTGAGGATAAACTTGTAATAAAAATGAACATATATATTATTTAATTTTTAATTAAATGAAGACAAAATTAGGGAAACTCAATCGAAAATCTGGAAACAGAAATATCTTTTACTGACTTTTTGTTTCCAGATTTTCGATAGAGTTTCGCTAATATTGTCTTCATTTAATTAAATATTACAATTTGAGGTTTTACTCATAAAGTCAAAAAAAATGTACATATATATAAATATTATTGTTTTTCCTGACGAAGAAACCATTCTTTTTGAAGCATGTCGATTATTTTGATTAAAAAGTGGTGTACACGAAGATATTTAATTTCGTTAAATTAAAATGAGGCAACAAAGAGAATTTTCGATTGTTAAAGAAACAATATTAATAATCAAAATAATAATAAAATTGTTTGGACTTACTCGTAGAAAAAACGATCGTATCGTGACAAGAACAAATGTGGACGTTTGTTTGTTTGTACATTGTACAACTGCGATACTATTAAGATAAAGAATTTATTGATAATATTATCACATTCTCTGTATCAATATTTGACAACGTAAACCGTTATTAAAAGCGTGTTCTTCACATTTCCTAATATTATAAAAAACGCGACACACACTTAACAAGACTTGTCAAACAAATTATCTTAGTAAACTTATTTAGATACATAAAAACTTCAGTGCAAGTAGTTTGGTACTTCATGTATTAAAATTAATCGAATAAATATTTAAATTAAAAAGTTTATCAGGTCTTTTATGGAAAAAATCGTCGTATATTAAAAAAAACAATGAAGTTATATCAAACATTATAATTTCGGTTGTCTGTCAAAGAACACAAATTTGTTTGAATTATTTTCAAAATTGGGACTGATTTTGTGAAGAATTCAGACAAGCGATAAAGAAGGTATAATATAATATTTTAAGGCGGTACACAATAACACAACTCTAATACTTTTTGTTTGCTCAAAACTCACATTTTAATCATTTCCGGCGAATTCGTAACTATAATAACTTTTTTATTCCAACAGAACACTAGGGATGTAAGTTCTTTGTATTTAAGGTTAATAAAACAATGCCTTATCATTAATATATTTTACGCACAACGATTTTAAAACTTTATAACCCGTTTTTCAACTATAAAGTAAGCAACAAGCACCAGATTTTAAGCGATTTTTCTAGACGATGAATTAATAACTTCGGGAGTGAGATATGGAGACACATTTTAAATATTAGAAACACGTTCTTCAGAATTAATTAAAATGAACGCGGCGGAAAGGTCGAATCTCCAGGCCTGTTAGGGTGAATTCGACCGTACGTTCGTCCAATACGCCGTGCCGCGGGCGTATATTTGTTTACACGCTTTCTTCACTTACGTCGTTAAGATTTCCACTTTATTTGTCTTCTTCTTCTTTTCTTTGATAGGAAAAATTCGACAGTTGGTCCGTCCATACACGGGCCGCGAGTAGCAATTTGTATACACGGCTTCTTTACTTACGTTGTTAAGATTCTGAATATATTTTAGGGTATATCTTTTATAAAAACGAAAGAAAAGTAGATACCAGAACGATGACGTCACGTACGACCTCTCTCTGGTGCTACTTTATTAAGTCTTTTCTATATTAATAATATTTGTATTACTTCTAAGTCTGAATATTTTTGTACTTGAACAATATTTGATACTTCATACGTTAAAATTGCACAGGGCCGGCAGCGTGGTTGGTGCCCGGGCGCAGCGGCCATCGCCACTGGCCCGGGGCTATCGTGTCTACTTACATAATAAATGGGAGGCGTATTTAAAAGGGACATAATTAATTAATTGACAAGAGGGGCGCGCCGTGCGCCACTGAGCTCTTCACGCGAGAGTGACGTCATTTCATCAACGAAAAAAGTAATTATGCAAAATACCCGAATGCTTTCTATATTTTACGAAAACAAACTTGTTGAAAATATAGAATATAAGCTTTTTCTACATTTCTATGTCTACTTTCTGGAGGCTGTGTGGAGGGTCTTTTGGGAAAGGAAGGAGAAGAAGTTCTGGGAAGGGAAAAGGTATGAGGGGTGTGTAGGAATCTGGCAGTCAGTGTCCCCATGAGGGACCGACGTATGTATACAACCCCCCCACTGAGGGCACGGCGATGTTCAGGGAGACACCTGCTGTAGAGGTTCCAGATGTGTCACCATCAATTTGGGAGGCGGGTATGGGTACCGCCGCCCCGGGAACCATTTATTGGATAACCAACACCTCTGCCATAGGTCACCCCAAGTGGTTCTTAGTGGTGGCTCCAAGTGGTGACTTAGCAGGGATGCCCGGGTTCATGAGGTGAGGTTTGTCCGTGTCTGTCCACCAGCCGCATGGCAGGCCGGATCGGGAGGTAGTGGTTGAGGGAGTCATTTTGACTTTTCCAGTCGTACTCTCTCGGAACATCGCCTTGCACCTGAGTGGTAGGGATGGATTCATACGTCCGTCACTCCTGGTCACACCGACCCCCAGATTCCTACCCACCCCTAATACCCTTTTCCTTTCCTATCTCTACTTCCTTCCTAAAAATACACTCCACACAGCAGCCCCAAAGATGACTTGGCCCTGAGGGGAATTATTTTCTGCAGGGCCTCCTGTGTGGAGCTAATGTAAAAAAAGTCTGCCTCAATCAGTCTCTCCCGATCCGGTCTCCCACGCAGCTGGTGTGAAGACCCGAACAATCCTTACCCAATGAACCCGGGCACCCCCGCTACTTAACCAAAGTCTCTTTGGGTGACCTAAGGCAGAGTTGTTGGTTATCTCTCAAATTGAAAAATCAATTCGGGAGGCAAAAAAATTGCAAATACTCAAAAATTTCTAATTGCAAACGTAGATAAAAATAGATAGAAATTGTTCAAAAAAATACTTGCTGGGTGGAAAATAAAACTTATTCTGACCTTAGTAATGTAAATAACATAATAATGTCAAAATAGAAGCCACGCTTAACGTATTACATCTGTGAATGTTATTTAAGTATATGATAAGACTGATCACTGATCACATACTTTAATTTGTTTAGTAGAGACGAAGGCTGATAGAAAATAAGTAAAGAATCTGAAAAACTAGAGAGATAAATTTGCTCGGACTTTTTCATGCAAAACTTAATTTAGGAAAAAATACTCAATCTATCTGAATATACATTTTTTTAAATCTAGTTATAGTACGGAGGTGAGCTACTTTATTTATTTTATTTTTAAATAATAAAAAAATGGGTCAGTAAAGAATCCGCCTTTTCACGAGTTTAGTAAAAACTTTGACAATTATTTGTGAGTTAAAGATAATATTTTCTTTAAATTAAATTAAATTTTCTTTAAATTTATTATGTAAATATAATAAATCGTACATAAAAAAACTGTTAGAAATGATCGATTTACATTGTAACATAACTTACATTTGTCGTAAATAAATTAAAATTTTGATACAAAAATGCTTATTTAATGATGTTTTATTATTTACATTTTATTATAGTAGTTCGGGCAAGATCATTTTTTAATAATTACTACCAATTCAAAAAATGCAAAAGTTGTCTCTAAAATCATGAATAATCGAACTATTTAATGACCTATATTTTATAATTTAAAACAAATAAATAAAATGGTTCACATCCTTACTAGATATTTGCCATACATTTTGATTGGCATACCTTATTATTATTATACTTATCTTTAAAATAAATCACGGTTATTATTACATACGTGCTATCAAAATAATGGTTCCATAACAACTCAGAATCAACTCAACTATTTGAAAAAAAAATTGAAAAATAGCCCATAACCTAACCGAACGTAACCTACTTAACCGTTTTTTTTTTAAATATTTTTCATCACTTTTAATAACTTTTAAAAGGAGGTTTCGAGTTGAATTCATTCTGAGTTGTCCGGTCAACCAAAATAATACATTTTTAATTTCAAACAAAATTTGGGTGGTAAGTAAATACCAAAAGAAGCGAGAGAAGGCGGTAAAGTAATTGCCTGAGCCTGTAAACGTATCAACTGAATTATTGTAAACATTCTGAAAGGTGTGGTTAATATTTTGCCACTTCCGTAGCTATCCACTTAACTCTGTTCGCCAGGCAAGCAGAAGGCAGGCAGCTGGAGGCTAGAGGCAATGATTTTCACGCATTTTCAAAGGGTTTATGTATTCCATATATCTTTTCACGTGCCATTTCAATTAAATCGATCAATGAGATGGTGAATCGTTAATAAATAAATAAATATTTTGAAATAACTAATCAATAAATTATTCTAAGCTTAACCCTTTAGGGTTTTTGTATTTTTACGGCAGAAACCAGAAAATATTAACGTATATGAAATATTAAAACAATTTAAAAGTTAACGTCAAGCACGGGAATCAGAATTTTGTTTCATTGTTTAAATACTAGCTGGTCCCCGGCATGCGTTGCTATGCCATTCAAAGAAATAAATTGATTCTCCTTGCATGTCCTTTCCCGTGCGTCCCCGTTCCCTTCCACCTTCCCCGCCTTCCTCCTACCTCGTCTCTTCACTCTCCGCGAACCCCGCCTCCCCCGTTCCCCTTTCCCCTGCCGCTAAAATAAAAACACACACATTTTCAATATACAAATTTCATAACGCCAGAGTTTACCATTATATATAATATAACCTACATGTTATTCTGATGTATGAGTGATATTATTGTAAAGTTTCATTCAAATCCATTACGTAGTTTTTGTGTGAAAGAGTAAAAAACACACATACATTCATACAAACCTTCGCGTTTATAATAGTAGTAAGATGAACTAATTATTTAAATGGTGAACTAGGTGCCGATCACTCCTATAAAGTTTTAAATAATAAAAGTGTATAGTTTACACGCGGTAGAAGTGAAACCTTTAGAAAACTAAAATAGACCAGAGTGGGGAGGCTAAGAACCACTGCACAAAGAGGAAACCGACAGGCTACGAAGACGGCACAAAGAGGAGACAGATTAGTCTATCTCATTCTCTCGTAGGCTAAATCCTATAGAATTATAAAAATATGTGTTTGCCCCTTTTTAGTGTAGCTTTTTCGTTTCATCGAGTTTCAAATCACAACGGTGCTAAAGTAGAGTTCACTTCAAAAATCGATACAATAAAAAAATACTAAATGCTCACGCAGAAGCAACTGGAATGAAAAATTTAAAGCAGTTAGATTACTAATAAAATAACTATTATAAAACATAGGGCTTTATTTAAATTATTTCCCAATCTAGCATATTGCATCAAAACTGCATAAAATGTATATTAACAAAACCTAGAACACGCAGCAAAGAATTTTATAACGCAATGGGTGAATGCTAGTTCTTTATAATGGACTAGCTTTTGGAGTTGATTCCAAAGACCGGGATCTTTCGGGATGAGAAGGAGGCAAAAAAATCGGGGATTTCAACAGCAATATAATTTATTTATGTATTTACGGACAAATGGTCCATAAACAATATAACAATAACACGAATAAAATAAAGAGAGATTACAATGAAAGGAGAGTACATATAGATGAAGAGCATTGACAAAATACATATAATATAAAAGTACATATACAAGTAGCTTGAAGATGGATTTAAAAAGACTTTAAAAAATCACATTGCGTATTGACTGCCGAAAGTCATTTAGGCTTACACCAAAAGATTCAATGCTTTGATTTGCGTTGGCAAGACTCGACATTCTGGATAAAGGAGAATGATATCCATAATTAGTGAATGTTGATTGAGGAACAGCAATTCATTATTTCGGAGTCTACGGCAAGGGATGTTGAACTGAATGAGTTGTAACAAAGCAGGTGTGTCAGTAATACTGTTGATAATTATGAAAATGCATATCAGAGTCTACGTCTACGTTTTTCTACGTTTATTTACGTTTTTCATCTAAAGAAGAAATGTTAAAAGTTTGTTCAATTTCATCATACGAGTATTCGCCTCTTTCAAGTCCTAACCTCCAAGCAATCTATATATATTAAAAAAATTGGTTCCGTATGTCTGCGTTCGCAAATCTCGGAAAGTAATCGATGGATTGACTGAATTTTTTTACAGAACATTGCATTTTAGTAGAAGAATGTTTCTGTATATAATGGTAAGCTCTGGCGTTATGAAATTTGTATTAAAAATGTAGGGTTTGACTCAGAAAGGAATCGATGGATTGGCTCAAAATTTTTACAGAACATTGCATTTTAGTAGAAGAATTTTTCTATGTATAATAGTAAGCTCTGTCGTTATGCAATTTGTATAAAAATGCTATATGTGGTGCGCGAGTGGTTTAAAAATGTGTGTATTTCATATATTTTAGCGGCAGGGAGGGAAGGCAGGAGGGGGAGGGTAAAGAAGGAGGTATGGTTCACGGGAAGGGTATCAAGGGAGGGGGAAGGCGGGGGTGGTGGAAGGGGCACGCAAAAGGGGAAGGGTACGAGGGAAGGGAACGTGGACGCACGGGAAAGGACATGCAGGGAGAAACAATTTATTTCTTTGAATGGCATAGCAACGCATGCCGGGAACCAGCTAGTGTGATTATAATAACCAAATAATGTGGGCCTTTTTACTGAATTTTAAAAACATATGCGAGATTTGAAAAATTTAGAAACGAGTTGGCTTGGAGAAAAAAACGATGTTTGCAAATATTTTTTAACATTGTACCACAAAGAGACAAAATTTTTTATAAAAAAATCGTGCCAATTTGGAAGATAAAATTGTGCCAAGTCGGAAGATAAAAACATTGTAGCCAAGTTGGATGATAAAAACACACACGTTATTACAGGTGATTTTCACTTGACTGACCCACAATTCGCTAAATTATGTACAATAGACATTTTGATTTACGTCTGTCACATCTCACGTCTCGTTCCGACCAATCAAATTACACATATAAACGAGCTAGAGTAGGTACAAGGAAGGTGTACTTGTTCTTGCACTATGTTAAGAAATCTTTTTTTCTCATAATGATTTCATAGTGATGGGGATGTGTCTACGTTAACCGTGCTTTAGTAACTGTTAGTATATAACCGTTCCGAGGCATTTAAAAAGACGTTTGGTGGGCTAATAAGTAACATTAGTTCGTGCTGTCGGAGAGAACATTAACACTTTACTTTGGAAATAATATGAAGTTACAGGGGTCACGTACTGACAACACTTAAAAAGGTGTTTTATTAACCGTCCCAGAAAGTTACCTAAATGGTAAACGATACAGTACGGTTACAAAGAAAGCAATTACCGTGTTAGGTTATTTGAATAGTTTTCTTTCGTATCCTGATATTATTTTTGTTTATATTAGAAATATAAACAAAAATAATAGATTTCTATATAATAATAATAACGCTTGACTAATTTTAAAATTATAATTTTAGTGACGTTTATCATAAAGGAAACTTCACATAACTATAAAATAATGAGGCTATAATTAATGAAGTTTGATAATGGCTTTAAACGCTGACACAGAAAAAAGTAAAATGCTTGCAGAACTTAACAATAAAAATATTAAACTACATTTAAAATATTTCTTTATTCATATACAAGTAGATCTAACATTACTACAGCGATTTCTATGAGTATTGGATGTAGTAGATGTTAGGTGTCGCCGGCTTTGAAAGGGATCAGACTTGTACGAAAAATTAAAAATTAAAATCAAGAAGTCATAGACGCCTCACAGATATAACAGTAACACGATCGAGTGAATTAAATGTCAAAAGTCAGAATAAAAAAAGAGTACCTACCAGTATAAAATATTTTTTGGCACATTTACATAGCGCCCTTTTTGTGAAAAATCACCTCAAGAGAGCTGCGAGTTCAAACCTATCCTTACAAGTAACCGTCGTGATGTTTAGTTAGCTATAAAAAATAATAACTCTAATGTATAATTAATAGAAATCGTCCAAATGAGCCTCCTATTTAAACATTTAAAATAAAATAAGGCATATTAGCGGCACGTTTGAGAGTGAAAGACACCCAGTTTCGCCTTGGTGTAAAACCACCATTCAGAATTGAAACGTTGCTTGAAATGGCTTTAGCCGCGTTTGGTGACTAGATCTGAATGGTGAGTTACTTACCCACATTCCTCTTCCCCTCCCAACTTATCTTCAGCCTCACAACATATCCCAATTGGGGATAGTCACACTGACTCCTGATGGGAGCAGTTTGGACTCATAAAAATAATAGTAATAAAACGGTCGGCTGTCTTTCATGTTCGGTTTTACGAAGTTCTGTAAATTCTATAATCCCTGTCCAAAATTTTGAAAGCGCGTTCGACCATAGTTAGTTCATTTACGTTTACGAGCATGGCAAACTTCACTAGGTATATTTATCCAAACAAGAATTGAAAGGTTCGCGGTAAATAAAAATACGCTCCAGAAAAAATCGTCAATTATTCTCACACAAGTGAGAATTTAAATGATTGCCGGGCGTCCGCCGGTTGAGTTAAAAGTTTAAATGGTTCAAGTGTTGAGCGTCCAGTTAAAACAACGTAAAGTTCTCAACCGGCCATTAGTTCCCAGGGGTGAAACACAAACACGAATAGTTTCACAAAGATCATAACTCCGTCAAGTCGGACACGATCCTCTGGACCGCGGAGTCTGGACTCTAAAGGTAATGCTCTCTGCTCTCGGAATACGAACCGAAGAAACCGAACCGACAACATGAAAGGCCATAAAAAAGCTTCACTTGTTTCGGAGATAGCTATCTCGGGTAATTTGTTGATAGTTTTAAAGATTGTTTGGTTTTTAATGTAAAGCACCGAGAATCGTATTGATAAGATTTGAATTGGGAAAGAAGTGTGTACCTTCAAAGGCATAACCGTAACGTTTAATATTTATTTACAAAATAACACGAATGTTTCTTCCCATCGGTTTAAAACTTGAATCAGTAATTTAGAGATTTAAAATAATATCACGAAATTTTTATCAACATGACGGAACGTCAAGATTTAAGTATGCGTCAAGATGTAGCAGATATAAACACGAGGAGGTGCAAATTAATTAAAATTCTCAAAAAACACTATTTTATATTTTGTTTTTTAAACCATCGAAATTAGATTATTTTGATTTCTTTTTTGTATTGATTCGACATTAACTATGTAATACTTTCTGTAATTTTTTTAAAGAGTTTTTTTTATATTTACTTTATTTTTTTCATTATTTTCCTCAAGGTGCCTCAGGGTCTACGTCATCTATGAGATGCTATGTGGAGACTTTTATTGAGAAGAGAAAGGAGTGAACATTAGGGTGTGTCAACTATTTCAACCTTTGAATTCAGAAACGCCTGGGGTCTCAAAAGTTGCGTCTTACAAATGAAAACTGCATTTATTTATTTTTATAATTGGTTCTTAGCCCGCTGAAATGCATTGAAAATCAGAAAAAAAAACCTAAACATTTTTTTTAAATTGTGTAATTTTTTTTTTCAATAATTTAATTTAACCTTTTAACGTGTTTGTTATTAAAAAATGCGTATAGCTGACAAAAATTATAATTTTATGAATACAAGTTAGTCAACAAGAAAACTGATTTTATCCAGAAAAAGTGTTATTTTCCCCATGTATATTTTTAACAAACACATCACAAATGTTCAAAAAATTTATTTTTTTCGTTCTTTGCACTACAGTTATGGAATAAAAAAAATTAAGTTTGATACAAAATATAAAATATGGACAATTTGTTTTATTTATTTTTTTCCAAATCACGAAATCTATTTTTTTTTTCAAAACTTCCAGCCATTTTAGCGGGCTAATGGTGAACAACAATTGCATTTATTTTTACGTTTTCGAATAGCTACAGATCATACGCAACTTTTGAGAACCCAGGCGTTTAAAAATAAGGCCTTTTTTTTCTCTCTGTGGAGAGCAACACAAGCTAGTGAACATGCGTGTTGAAGAGACTCATGTCGTAGAAGGGAGGAATTACAGAGACCGGCAAATCATTTCACAGCCGAGCTGATGAACTCAAGAACTTGAAACTAGGAACTACAAATATAAAAAGGAATCGATAATATAAAAGATCTCTACATTTTCCAAACAATTACAATATAACCATAAACTGTAAAAAAAAGTATTTTAAGTCATTTTTAACCTTCTCTTATTCCACGCATATAGATATACCTACAGAATGACTGACAATTTGACACGTAACTAACATAGTTAGATATTAGAGTAATAGTATGATAAAGGAACCGACTTAGCGCGTATTAAGATATTCCGCCTAATAGGTAATAGGCCACACGCTAATTTCCATAAACAGCTTAGCGTGAGGATCACTCATTTCCCATTTCCTTTGTCGTCGCTAATGGCGAATGAATAATAATGATTAATTGTCAAATGTTCCTCGCTAAGCGTAAATAAACCTAATGCCGCGCTTATCAGCCCAAATAATAGGTTCACTAATTTATTACTATCATCTGTGTTCAGTGTCCGTATGCATATTTACCACCTAGTCAAACAAATGTTCTGTGGCAACCTTTATGCTTAAAAAAGTAGTCCCGCAACTTTCGGGTACTTGGACTGTTATGTATATATATAAATCTGTACGCTTCGAAATTTTATTTGGTGAACGGACAACTCAGAATCAACTCAACTCAACACCTCCTTCGAATCAAGTCATTAAAAGTGATGAAAAAAAAAATTAAACAGGTTACTTTAGGTTATGAACTAATTTTTCTTTTTTTTCATAGCTTTCATTGACTTTTCAAAGAGGTGTTGAGCATCGGCGTTTAGTGAGTTTTCTGTGAATTAGAGTGTTAAGATTGAAAAATATGACGTTATTGATGTTGTTGCAAATGAAAATGTTTTTCTTTTTTTTTTCAAAATTTCAACTTTTTGTATGAAGCTATACTGAAATGTGGATGCAGCGCATCCCTTGACTGAAATAATTCTGAAAATCTTCATACAAAAAGTTATAATTTAAAAAATTAAATAAATTCATTTTCAGCTAGAACAACATCAATAAGGTCGTATTTTAAATCTTAACACTCTAGCTCAGTGAAAACTCACTGAAAACTCACGGACCGCCACTGGTGTTCAACCCCATTACGAGCTATGACCCTTTGAATTTTCAGTTGAAAATAAAAACTAAATATGTACATTATTTAAGTCATAATATTTATTCCTCTGATTCATATACTTTTTAATAAATTTAAAATGTTATTTACCTACCTCGGAACAGACTTTGTCTAGTGAGGTGGGTAAAATAAAACTATGTAAATAAATGAAAAATAAATAAACGCCCGGGTTGCCGGCACTGAAACTGAAACTGAATAATAATGTTGCTTGTTTTTTTATATCATGAATGTAATTTTTTTATCGTAACTTTATTGTTATTATATCTCACTGTAGGTACTTTAAATTTTTGTTGCTTATATTTTTATTTCATCTGTACTTTTTTATTATATCATAACATACTATTTTTTTATTATATCATATCATACTAAATCCATTTGTACTTTTTTATTATTTAAGGCTTCTAGTGCTACTTACATGTATATACTATTTCGGTAATTTAAATAATCTATTTAATTGATATTTAGCATCAAAATTGTAAAATTATATGTACACAATGTTTGAAAATGTACCAATGTTGTCATTATGTACCTGCTGACAAACTACATAAGTAGTTTAGCGGGTTTAAATTTAAATAAATAAAAAATGTTATTTCTTTCTCATGTTAAAGTGGTACTGCCTTTATTTATTTATGTAAAAGCCCTCTGGGCGTAAAATAAAATAAATAAATAAATAATATTAAACAAATCATTTATGCTTTCGGAGATTCAACATTGGCAATCTTATACCTGTGATTTTAGCATGTACTGTATTTTTAATGTTTGTGCGTATATAAATATCTTCAAGTGTTGAAGGATGCGATATAAAACCGAACAAAAAATGATATAAAAGCTATTTTATAAGTAGGTAAATAGAGATGAAAAATAAATTCAGAAACTTGATCAGAAAGATGTTGTAAACCACAATAGAGATAAAAATATATCTGTATGATTATGTTTGACAACTTTATAATTAGGTAGGTTTTTAAGTGGCAGCTCGTGGCTTTTAAGTGTCCTAGACAAAATTACAATGTAATCGGCGTGGTTGTAACTGAAAATGTATCTTTTTGTTGTACTCGTAAAAAATTCTATTTTTTTTTGTTAAAATATTCGGCAAAGTGCGGTAGCACAACCCCACAATAAATAAAAATTGTAGATACCTCTGAAATTATCCTGAAAATTTTAATTAAAATTTTCAGGATAATTCGACTACAGCCAACCTAAGTACACATTAATTATATGAAGTGCTACATAAACAAAAAGAAAATCTTTTTAGTTGCAACATTACGTTCAACTTGTAGTTAGGTGTATAATAATAATTGGATAATTTGTAGAGCGCCATGTGTGTTTAGTCGTCGCGTCCTTGTGTTATTTTTTGCAGATAATATCTAACCACGCAGTTAACACACATTAAAATCAGGTGCTGCCAGAAGTGCTGACAACAAAAAAATCAAAGATGTACCTATTTTTGAAAAATTGCGGAATAAAATCAAAGCAACAGCATTGGGCCTCAGTTGGAAAATAACATTACAAACCGAAGCGACGGGATCCGCTGATAGTTCTGGTTGAACAAACTGTACATTCTGTTTAAACAATGGGGAATTACAAATATTGAGGTCTGAGATAAGGATATTTATTTAATAGTCTTACCTTTGCATTCGTTGGCGTCTCTCGCCGTGGCTCTGCCCCAAGGGCGGTCGAAGTGGAAGGGCTTGCAGCGCTCGCAATCCCTTCCCGCCGTGTTGTGGCGGCAGTCGCAGGCCAGTCCTTCCTTGCCCTGCATGCACCTGCTCGCGTGCCCGTTGCACTTGCAGCGTCCTCCTACTCCGAAGTCAGACACGGCGTAGTGATGGGACATGGTGGCGGTGGACATGGTCGTCATCGTTTCCAGAGTGTTTAGCGAGTAGCTGACAGCCGCGCTATCCCTCAAATCCAAGCCTTCGGCGGTCACTTCGTCCGAGATATCAGGCTCCGCTGGCATATGCAGGCGGTTGAAGACAACCTTTACGTCAGTAGCGGTCACCCAGTCTTGCAGCACGGGGGAGTTATCGAAGTCGGGGGCACTTGGCCTCCCTTCTAGCGTGCTAAAAGCCACCCTCCCAGCTGTCCCCTCGCCTCCTGGCCCATATCGGTGAGAGTCGGAGCATCGAGCCTCCTGCTCGTTAGCCTTGGCAATCGTGGCTCGGTTAGGCCTGCCGTACACGCGCCTACATTGACTGGAGTAGAATTGGAATGGCTGCCATGTCTTCCCGTAGTCGATGCTCTTGTATATGGCGATCGAATCGGGTTTAGCGGCGCGTGGGCAGAATTGCAGGCTTACGTAGGTCAACTCGTATTTCTTTCCCAGAGATAGTGTCAAAGTGACGTTATCGGGAGGCGAATCCGCGGACGATGGCGGAGGCAATGGATCCGAGCGCCAGCACGTCACGTTGTTAGGATTGTTCAAGTCGGTCAAATAGGAAGCGGGGAATCGCCGCTTGGGTTGGGCGTCATCGCAGATATGGCACGCCGGAGGGCGGGAGCCCTGCGAGGGGTCGCAGTAGCGAGAGGGCGCGTGCCGCCCGCAAGTGCTGGAGGCGGCCACGGGGGCGTTGAAGGCGGCGTTTACGAAATCCGGGATGCAGCGCCGGGGCCGCTCCTCCTCGTAGCAAGGGTCCTGAGGCTGGGCGGCGAACGTGCGCACGTAGTTCTCAGCGGATACGATCGCCCAGAGGGACGCGGCGAGTAGTAGAAGCCGCATCTTGTGCGATGCTATAATCGGTCAGATTCTAGTCCCGCTGACCCGCTGTCATAATCTCGCTAGCAATTAGTCCAAAGGCTGGCCAGGTGTCTGCAGCAGGCTGACTGACTGGCAGGCTGGCTGTCTGTAGCAGGGCCGGGGTGTCCGGCGCTACGAGAGCCGCGAGTTAATTACGCGCGGCTTTCCTCGACGAAGCGTGAAAGTATCGGATTTCACGTAATCCTTTCGCCGGCGTAAACAATTTTAAATCCTCCTTTAAGTCGACAGGTAACAAATTTACCGGTTAGTCTTTGTTACTTCGTACTTCGTTCGTAAATGTTCAACTGCGGAAATACAGATAAATGAATTAAAAACAAATTGTTAATTAATTTACCTACGAGAACGAACGATTCTAAGAAGGTATAAGCGTACTCGGTAAGGTAAATTTTGCACAGTGACTGGCGAGCGAAATTTGTGAGAAATAATAATTTATCAAAATGAACGTAACACAATAAACAAATACGTAAGCAACTAAAATAATACGTTTTTTAACATACCCAACATAAACAGGCACACAAAATAATATATATTTTTAAAGCACTGAAAAAATTCGGCGCACCAAAACAACAATCGAGTCGTGATACAAAAACTTTTGAAAAGACCGGCGAAAACCACAAACACAAAATAAAAATGTCAAAAATAAATCATGCCATCGGAGACAGTCGGGGCAGCATTGAATGCAGATGACCAAAGCCCGGGGGCCAGGTAAAGTAAACAAGGGGTCCCTCAGGGAACAACTACAGAAGAGCGTGCAACAAACTATCGGAACTAACTAGAAACTTTGCAAAGTAAACAATCATCCAGCGAAAGCAAAGTCTGCAATGCACCGAGCTTAAAAACTGAGACAACTCAAATAAGCACAATTCAGGCAAATAATAACACAGAAACAGATTCGCCACCAGTCACAGAAGATCACACTGAAGAAGCCGACTGAATGTCTGGCGGTCGCGATGTTTTCAGTGAACGGGAGGAGATTGCTAGACACGTGCGAACAACGCGGCTACCACGGGACAACTGCTGTCTGGCGGGCCCCTGCGCCGCCCTCCGCCCTCCCTCCCCCTCCCCACTCCCTCCCGCTACCCCCAAGCTCCTGGGATGCTGCGCCGAGATCAGCGCTTTTACAACAATCAGAATATTCCGATGCACCTGAAGATTGCGGAATGTTGTGCCTGCTATTTGCGTATGGATTGTGAAAAATGTTTTGATGGATGCTCGAAAATTGCCTAGGGCTCACCATTGAACTGCCAAACCAGAATGGCGTTGAACGATTTATTAAACGTGTATTTGCACATTTTATTTAAGTTTATGCGACCGGTATCTACACAAAAAAAGACTTACGTATCACTTTGCAATCGGGGGATACTTGCTATGGCCATCTTGCTGCAAAATAGTTAAGTATGCAATTTCTTTTAATTATTAAAATTTTAATTAAAAGTAAATGTTATGGTGAATTTTAGAGAAGAACAAGGAAGGAAATTGATATAATCGAACTAATTTTGGCTAATATCGTATTCGATAAGCTATTTTTTTTACTAATTGGATATGAGATAAGGTGTTGAGAAAGGTCATTCTTTTATACTTTTACGATAGACTAAACAATTTCTTTAACTACTAAACAATGGATTTAGAAAAAATCGAACAAACTTTCAGCAATAAAACTTAGGAGCAGCGTGTCATATAATTTAATTCTACGATATAAGAGCACCATTGACGGTGAAAATTTTATTTTATCTCTTTGACCTTCAAAAAGCCTTTGATACTGCTGCGTGCGTGGTGATATATTTACTTATCAAGAAACTCGGTGTAGTTGGTTTTGTTCTTAATCTATTCAAACCGTATCAAAAGAAAACAATTCGTGAGCATAAACAATTAAAATAGCAATCACCGGCCAATAAACTGTGGAGTTCCTCAGGGATAAATAATAGGAACACTACTGTTCCAAATGTTCAATGTTAAGAAGTGTTTCGTCGTGAACTTCACACGAAATAAAAATATCGTTACCGATGAATATAATCTGAACGGCTCAATATTAATGAACAAAACAGAAGTCAAAGACTTGGGAGTGACATTGGACTCTAAGCTTATTTTTGATATTCATATGGACGCATCAAAAGCCTTGAAAATGTTAGGATTTATTCTTAGGACATGTAAAAAATTCAATAACTTTAGAACAATAAAAATCCTATATTTTGCTTATGTCCGCAGCTTACTAGAATACGCATCACAAGTTTGGAACCCGCAATACAAATCATATGTGGAAAATCTAGAACGTGTTCAAAATCGTTTTCTACGATACTCAGATTTCCGCAGCTACCGCCCAAACCTAAGTCACCAAGATTCAGCCGCGTACTTCAATATACTATCATTAGAAGTTCGAAGAAGCTCGGCCGATGTACTTTTTCTTCAAAAAATAGCCACATCCATCGTAGATTGTCCAGAACTCCTAGAACGAATACAGACACGAGTTCATAACAGACGAACAATATCAGACATGATCTTAGCTCCCTCGGTGCAACACTAATTCTAAGCAGAACTCCTTCATCTATCGTGCATCCAACACTTTCAACACACACTATACACAATTGGACATTTTTTTTTAACTCTGCACCACACTCCTTAAAATCACACAGACGCTCTCTCGGTACTCTACAATAACAATACCTATAGATACCCTCTCATACAGCCACCACTCTATAAACTTCCTTTTTTTCTCTTTTAATTTTTTGTCACGCATATTTTTATTAGTATACCTCAACTTAACCGGACCCCTCCCCCTCCTACCCCCTTCCTATTCCCACCTAAATAACTCATCTCTCAAAGTGTAATTTTTTATTAGTAAATATCTCTGAAATCATTACACTACTTGTATTCAATACCCATGTGGAAACCTGTAAATGGTTCAATTATCGTACTCAATTATTATAATAATAATAATAATAAATTTGGACAACTTATATAGCGCTGTTTTTGCGAAAAATCGCCTCAAGAGCGCTGTTATTAATGTAAACTCTTGGTCTCCCAAATAATTAAAAATAAAAATAAAATAAAATAAAAAAATAAATCTGTATTAATAAATGAAATTAGGCTTAGACGGTGAAATTTTCCAATGTGCAGATAAATATTATTGCAATGTTCCATTTGGGAAAAAAATTTGATATCACATTGACCTGGCCAATGAGAAATATCTTGGGCTATGCATTTTTTATAATTAACTGTCGTCTTCAGCAGGTTATGATTAGGTACTGGTAATACAAAACAAACTAATCAAACAGACATTCTGGATCATCCAACAAAAATTTTACGAGGAAACAACACTGTTCACAATAAGAAAACCAAATAAATCCTATTATAAACATGTCTCCTAATTTATAAAATAAATAATAAACTCATGCATACAAACATAGAAGTCATTAAATTTAGTATAGGCAAACCATTTAAAGAGGATACGTTTGAATGTATTTTTGCACACTGATAGTATCGAAGGTTTAAAAAAAAATTACGAACTAGTTTGGAACGATTAAAGTCTCGCGGTTTAGATATTTAGGTATATTTTCCCTATATATTGTCCACATAATTGTAGTGTTTTGTAAACTTATTGTTTATTGGCTTAGTCGAAGGATGAAGGACGTATCTATAGGCTATAGGAACCCTGTGTATTTATATTTTATTCGTAGAATAAAGGTTTTTCAAATTTGAATTTGCTTCCGGACGTCAAGCCTTAAAAAGAATCGTTGTTTTTTATCCACCCATTAAAGTTCTATTTAAGCATGTTCTCTCTAAATGATTTACGGTCACAATGTTGAATTAATATGTAGGTATATTATACATACATGTATGTATATAACTTTTTTATCAATTATTATAAACAATAATTATCAGCCTGAAACACTCATCTACATTGAAAAAATCTTCCGAGAAAAGATACTTGCCGCCAACGGGACTTGAACCCGTGTCCTTCTGATTACCGGTCAGGTGCTCTGACCACTTAGCTATGTGGCCGCCAGAAGGACAGTATCTTTTCTCGGAAGATTTTTTTCAATGTAGATGAGTGTTTCAGGCTGATAATTATTGCTTATAATAATTGTGCTATGCATGAAAATCTTGTCTTAAACGTTAGTTTATCAATTAAAAAATAATAACTTTTTTATTTATTTCAATTCTCAAACGTATATTTTATAAATGTTTACAGTAGTTTAGGTACTTAGCAGTGGCGGTCCGTGAGTTTTCCGTCAGCTAGAGTGTTAATATTGAAAAATACGACGTTGTAGCTGAGAATTCATTTAATTTTTTTCAAAACTTCTATATTTTGTATGAAGATTTTCAGTATACCTTCATACAAAAAGTTAAAATTTTGAAAAAAATTTAAATTCGTTTTCAGATACAACAACCCCAATAACGTCGTATTTTTCAATCTTAGCTCTCTAGCTAACTGAAAACTTACGGACCGCCACTGGTATTTAGGTAATAAATTCTAGAATACATTTTTTTTAATAATAATATTCTCATATATATTAAATTGCCAATTATATATATTAGAATGAATTCAATCCGTCAAATAAAGTTTATTTAATTATTTTGAATTTAATAATGAGCGGCTCTGGAATTCTTCATTTTGCCAGCGCCAGCCGAATAAGGTTCCCAACGGAAAACAAAGTTTTAACAGAATCAAAGGTGGCAAATATCGACGGCGTCCGTGGCCGAGGGGTAAGGCTCTCGATTTCTCGATCCGGGTTCTAATCCCGGCGTGCACAAGTAAATTTTATTTGATTGATTTGGTTATTTCACAATTTTATCATTTAATAATAAAATATAGGGTATATTTGCGGCACGTTCCAGAGTGGAAGACACTCTCAGTATCGCCCTGGTGTAAGACCAATATTCAGAATTCAAATGTTGCTTGAAATGGTTTTAGCCGTGTTTGGTGACTAGATCCAAATAACAAAGCACTTCTCCATCTTAAAAAAGTATACTATAACGAGAATGTTTTCAAAATGAGTTTAACGTTGTCATTTTCGTGTTTTTAACGAGAATAACTTAATTAGATATGTGAAACATAGTGCAGACATTACTTCCACGAACTTGAAAATGTCATAACGTATTATTTGATGCTTCAATTAAAATAAATAATACTCAAGCTTCGAAATATAAATATTGTGTTTAACCTCACAATGTTTTGAATAAAATATATGGAAAGAGTTTTCTTGCTAATTTTAATCAATGACGTAGTTATGTTGGCATTGTGGTCTCATTATAATATACAAATGTTGGAAATAAATGTATCCACGGTTAAGTTGTATAAATAAATATGTAACAGTGAATTTATGCTTATTAATTCAGGAAATCAGATTTCTGCGAATAATACAATTATTATTGCGAGATGATAATTTTCAAAAGTGTAATTAAAATAATGTTAATCGAAATATTTTTATTACCAAAACAGAGTGAAGAAAATTTGTCAAATGACTAAAGGTATTGCTTGTAGGTATTATACAAATGATGACCGGACAACTCAGAATGAACTCAAAACAACACCTTCTTTTAAAGCTCGTGAAATAATATTAAAAAAAACAGGTGAGGTTAAATAGGTTAGGTTATGTTATGGATTATTATTTTTTTTTTATAGCTTTTAATGAATTTTCAAATAGGTTTTGAGTTGATGAGTTGGCATCGAACTGTACAAATATATCCATTGTCTGAATGATAGAAGAATACATCATTTCTCTAGTCTCCATTTTAATAATGGTTGCAAACTAAGGGCCAGGCTGTTTCACAGAATTTCAATGTTAATTTTCAAGTTCTGTTTCAATTGGTTATGGTATCATTATGTATCAGTTGCTTCACAGAACTGAAATAATAACAAAACATGAATAGAACCTACACATACAACTTGACAATTAACATCGAAATTTGATGACAATTCATAAAATTACAATTTTAATTTTCAAGTTCTGTGAAAGTTTTATGTTATTATATTATTATGAACCAGTTGCTTTACAGAACTGAAATAATACATTAATGGAACATAATTAACAGAATTTTGACTAAATTAACAAAATTTTGGCTTAATTAACAGAACTTTGATTTAATTAACAGAACTATGACTTAATGAAAAGAACTTTGACTTAATTAACAGAAATTTGAATTAATTAACAGAATTTTGACTTAATCAACAGAACTTTGACTTAATTAACTGAACTTTGACTTAATGAACATAATTTTGACTTATTAGAACTTTGACTTTAAACAAAACTGTGACTTAATTAACAGAACATTGACTTAATTAGCAGAACTTTGATTTAATTAAGAGAACTTTGACTTAATTAACAGAAATTTTACTAAATTCACAGAACTTTGACTTAATTAACAAATCTTTAAAAATATAAGCGTTACTAATTATAAACGTTTTTTTTCCTTAGAAATGCATATACGAATATATTAAAAATCTTTTAAAAATATTTCATTTTATGGCTAAAATTATCAGATAAAACAGACAGTTTCTATTGATTAACTTTTTTCTTTCTTATAAAAATATTCACAAAATAAATAAAAACCACTTTTGCGCTTGAAATTGTGACCTCTAGACTCCGTTTGCCAAGCGATATGTAATGCCTGTTACCTATATTCGTGGCGATATAAGGCACACTAATAAAACACATCAGGTTACCATTCAACTACGTCAAATTAGCTGTTTGGCAAAGATTAAACCTGGTATGCAGCTTGGTTGTATAAGAAAAAAGTACTAAGTTTATTTTAAAATGCTATCCACATCGATTATAAAAGTCGGTTTAAAATGTACCTTACTTTAGTTATCTCAAAATCTAGCTAACAAGACGTATCCATTGACCGAATGTCATTTTTAATGTTACTAGCTGGTTCCCGGCATGCGTTGCAATTTGCAATGCCATATTCAAAGAAATAAATTGTTTCTCCTTCCATGTCCTTTCCCGTGCGTCCCCGTTCCCCTTCAGCATCTCCTACCCTCCCGCCTTCTCCTTCCACCTTTCCCACCCACCTTCTTCCGCTCCCCCGTCCCGCAAACCCTCCTCCCGCGTTCCATATATTCAGTCCCAGTACATTCAATTTTCAAACAGCTCGCGTGCCACCTATTACAATTTTTAATTCAAATTATCATTTTTCGTATATTCAAAATATTCATTTTTGTATATTATAAGAACAATCAATCAAATTTGGTACCTAACATAGGTATCTATTTAAAATATCTATAATTTTTAAAATCAATACACAATTCTTTTTATACAAAAAAAACCAGCTGCCTGCTTAATTCAATTTCATCAACGTGCGAACTGTGAAACGTGCGAAGTTAAAATAGTCGTTAACTGTTTTGAAATTATTCAATTTTCTGAGCAATTTTCTTAAATTTTCTTTCCGTAAGAACTTTCTACAAAGTATTAGAAAACTTTAAAAAAAGATGAATGAAATAGGTACAGTCGTTCTGAAGATATGGCGTGACCAAGGGAAGCAGGGATTCAATTTTATACATATAGATCTACACCAGAAGTTACCTTTGTTGGGGAGCACATTTTCAATTAGAAAAAAATCATAAACAAAACACACACGAACTAATTGAAAAAAAAACAGAGTTTTCAATTCATACGCGGTAGAAGGGAAACCTTCAGAAAACTAAAGTAGACAAGAGTGGGAAGGCTACGAAACACCGCACAAAGAGGAGACCGATTACACGATCTCATTCTCTCGCAGGATAAATCCTATAGATGTATGTGTTTGTCTTTTTTGTGCCGCTATTTTTCGCTTCATCGAGTTTCAAATCACAACAGTGCTAAAGAATTTTTCACTTCAAAAATAAGTCTTTCGTCATAATATTAGGTATATTTATTTGTCTTGCTTTATAAATGAACTTAATAAATTTTTCAAGGTCCCCGAGGGGTACGGCATGATCAAGTAAATTTTATATGATTGATTTGTTAATTTGTGTTATTTCACAATTTACACATTAAAATAAAGTAAAGTATATTTCCGGCACGTTCCAGAGTGGAAGATACTCTCAGTATCGCCTGGTATAAGAACACCATTCAGAAATAAAACGTTGCTTGAGATGGCTTTAGCTGTGTTTTGCGACCAGATCTGTATGGTCGACACTCTCCACCTTCTTCTTTCCCATCTGTTTCCCGTCCCCACTACTTTCAGCCTCACGTCACAGCTTTTTTAGGGATGCCATAGTCTCACTGGCTTCAGATGTAATACATTTTAAGCTATGAGAGGAATCGAATTTTAACTCTCAGATCTTAATTCTCGTTAAAGTGGTAGAAATATAAAATACCTGAGAATTTTCACATTTATTAGGTGAAAACTAAAAATTTGCTCTCAACATACGATGCGATACTATTGTACCCCCCCCCCCCCCCCCCCCCAGGCAGGAGCACTTCTATCCTGGTGAGACCAGTACACCGAGGGGCATTGATTTGTTGGACTTGGAACACGTGCTGTGAGGATGGGTAGGAGTTTAATCGACCGGTATACATGGCAACCTAATAATCCAATGTCGGAATTCAGTATGAGCAGGAATAAAGGAATGGATTGAGCGTTATGATGTTATTTTTATGGTTTATCCTTTTTTATATCTTACTACTTCTAGCCTATGCTCGGCTCTTCTTGGATTTTCTCGTCTATTTCTGGCTTTTCTTGGCTGTTCTTGCCTCTTCTTGAATCTTCTCGTCTCTTCTTGTTTACTGTTGGGTCTGTTCATCTCTTCTTGGCACTTCTTGTCTCTTTTAGTCTCTTCTTGAAATTTCTCGTCACTTCTCGGCTCTTCTTGTCTCTTCTGGGATATAAAAACGGGCTCCCAACAAGTAACTAAATAACATAATGATTATCGTGTATTGTCATTAATCACAAAAGTAACTTTTTACGATATTGTGAGATCTGCTGACTTTAAAAATACAAATTTTATAACAAAATTACCATAATACTGCTGTAGTTTTTTACTTGAATTCCTACGATCTCGAGCCTTCCGAGGGAACCAGTAAAAATAACCGCGAAAAAAACTGGAAGCGGTCACTCAATCAAGAATGTGTTCCTTGCAAAGCAAACAGCGCTATCAACCCTTCGATCTTAATAAAAGGTTCGATATATCGACCGGTACGAGGTACGATTGATGGAAACCCTAGTTGCCTTTGATTATATCGACGCAATTTAATCGAATCGGAAGACAGTGGCGTAGGTGTTATCACGTATAAATTAATACATAAAAAATCAATTCAAGGAATATCTTAGATTATTTAAAATAAAATAAATGTAAAATTCGATCAGACATTCACCTTTTTGCCACCATGTTTTTTTTTGTGGCGTTACTATAACCATACCGAATTCAACAATTCTGAACATCCTTGTGTTGAGCGATTACGATGACCACAGTTTTGAGAATATCGGAGGGAGATGGTAATAGGAGACTTAGGAAAAGAGAAAGAGGATGTTTGAATACCAACTGTTCAAATATGGTTTCTAAACTTAGATAAAACCAATTAAAACAACATTTCTATTAAGAATTTGCGGCATTATCAGGGGATGCTATTAGTATCTTCTGCTCGAACAATGTGCCAATTTACAAAAAAAATATTTATTTATATCAAAACCCATCCAAAATACTAATTTCGGTTGTGTGTCTGTCTGTGAGTGTTTGTAATTCAGGTTCAATGAACTCGGTTTTGTTTTACGTCATTTTCAAATTTGGAACTGATAAGAAGAATTCAGACAAGCGATAAAGCAGCTACCCATAATATAACATTATAATCGAAAATTATTTTAATTGTCTTTTTAAAAATTGGAACTGACGTATTGAGAATTTAGACAAAGTGATGAAGTACCTAACTAACGGTAAAGCGCAAACATAAATAAACACTTTCAACTACCCTCAAATCAACTTTCGCCAAAATTACCTGGCACCACACATATTCAATATCTTCCCACTTCCCACAACTACATCACCCCAAATAATTTGAATTGGTTCTTGAAAATATTTGTAATGTGGTTGACTGAAAAGGAAAGAACAGACAAACGAAACATTCTAATGAATTAAAACTACGTAATATTTGGCTGGTTTATATAGCGCTGTTTTTATAAAAAACCACCACAATTTTTGACAAAATTATTAAATATTACTATATAATAAAATACATAGGGTAACTGCATGTTTGTAATATGCATTATCATTTACCTACCGATTTAACGATTTTATTTTATCCAAACTAAAAAAAGGGGTTAAACCGTGTAATTCAAGTGGATTCATTTACTTCAAACCTCAGAAGCAGTTCATATTTTCCATATTAATATTTAGAGATATGGTTTTTCAGTTTGTTTTGTTCGTTCTCGTCAAGATTTGATCCTGTAACAGGTGGACCAAAAACCGTTTACTTCTGCCACGGTCGTCTATAATAATTAATGACTTGAAATTTACCCGACGTAATTTTGATTTTAGAGCGTAAATATCCCCTTAATGACTAACTGATAATAATATTTAAAGAGCCACCTAAGCAAGAATTCATCGTAATACACCAATATAATAATGTCAGGTTTCATCTGCAGTCATTACCCCGCCCCTGGTCAGGAGAAGCAATCTACCCGCGGCTAAATGTAATCGCTATAATTTCCTTAACACGTATCAAATTATTTATTTATTTTGCCCTTTTTACCGCGGCGGTAGCGGCCGCCATCTTGGGGTCATTAATCAAGCCTCGTTCAGGCCGAAGAAGTGTAAACTGAAATAATTTGAGTGCACCGTCCCACTAAGTGCGAGCCAAGTCTACCTCGTCATATTCGACAGGTTTCTCGTAAAATAATACAGGTCTAATTTTGCAAATTTCGGACGAGACTAATTACATAATATGTTTTGGTCGATGCCACTTGGTGGATAATAGTAAATATTATTATCGGTTGGTTCATATTTTGTACTCAACCGTTGTATGAACGTACTTTTTTAATTCTTCTATTTGAAAAATGAAAAAGTTATTTGTTTAAAACCACTTTATTTTATTATACACTTAAACCGGTTTCGGATGATCTCAACCTTCATCAGGACAATAAACGTATAAAGTGGTTATTAGTTCATATGTTTAATGTCCTGATACAAATATATACTGTTTATTGGTTAATATATTTATTGTTTATTAATTAATATAGTTAAATATACATGTGAAGGTTGAGATCAATCGAAACTAGTCGACGTGTATAAATAAAATAACGCGGTTTTAAACAATGATATTTTTTTTGAATTGTGGAGTGTCAAGCCACAAAGTGTTTGCTTTCATCGATAAGATCTATTTGAATTCCACTTTTGTTTTCTTCATTGAATGAATTTATGAATGAAGTAGAAAGAAAATTAACCCTCCCGACATCCGATCGAGGCTCGTTGTCGATGATAATGCATGTTATCAACTTTTGATGGCAATCACGCACACACGTGGACGTATAATATCTATTTATTACATATATTTCTCTGAAATAAATGTCGGCTTTATCCATTCGGCATTTGGCTCAGTTGGGAGCGTGTTCAACTCCAGTTCTTGGGTAGGAAGGTTCAATATTCAGTCAAACCGTTATGGTTGCGTTAGGTTAGGTTATGGGCTTAAAAAAAATTAAAAGACAATTTCATTAAAAAACAATTGATAATATGTAGATGTGTTTTAGTAAAAAAAACTTTGTTTGGAATTATGGCTGGTTTTCAGCAGTGTCTCTAACTAACTAACTAACCATCACGCCGTTTCCCCGCAGGGGTAGGTAGAGAGGACAGACCGCCAAACATCCCGGTCTTGGCACACATTCCTTGCCTCGTTTACATTCATACAACGTCTCATACATTCTCTTCTATTATTCTGACTCTTGACATGGCCCGACTCAAGTATCTGATTCACTTGGTCGTGCCATGTCTTTCTTGGGCGTCCTCGACTTCTTCTACCATTCACATTCGCGTCATATATTCTCCAGTGTCTCTAATATTTTATATACAATTTTTACCTCAAATAATGTACCAATTAACTCAAGTCCGCAAACAGGCTCTTGAAACTGAAGACTCACTTGTTACTAGCAGCCAGCTATTAGCCACCCAATACTTTAAGACAATCTACAAAGTGGTCCTTCGAGCCGGATTTGAACCAACGGCTTCTTGAATTACACTTGTACCTAAACTTCATCAGAGCTGAATGTACCTACTGTAGTTCTGTGAACAGTAGTAGACTTGACATCCATAAAAGGATGTTTCTAATTTTCCCTTATTTATCTAATAAATCTAAATTAAATGTTTTCTCTAAAATCATAATATTAGTGAGTATATATTTCAATACCTACTTACTTAATTAAAAACCATATATTTTATAGGTAGGTAATTTGTTTTCAGTTTAATTCTGAACCTTGATGCTGCTTAAGCGAAACCAGTCGGTATTAATAAATAAAATTATAATCTTTGTTAAAAACAATGTTATTTTTTTTTACATTAACTCCACACAGGAGGCCTTGAGGAAAATAATTTCCCTCGGGGCCTATGTCATCTGGGATGCTGTGTGGAGGGTCTTTTTGAGGAGAGGAAGGAATGAACATTGGTCTTGAAGAGACCTATGTTGTAGGAAGGAGGAAACACAGAGGCCGGAAAATCATTCCACAGCCGAGCTGTTGAACATAAGAACGAGTCGAAGAAACGACCCGTTCTCATGTGACAAATGTCAACCGTGTACAAATGTTGGGCACGCGTTTGGCGTGTTTCCCGACTATGCACCGGTGCCGAAGGGATCAATGACGCTAGTTCCTCGGAGCATCTTCCATTATAATACCGGTAGAACAAGAATAGCATTCCCACCCGACGCCTGTGCTCTAAAGATTGCAATCCGTCTGTTAATATGGGAGAATCTATCAAACGGACCGCCCGTTTCTGCACAGAGTCCAGGGTATTTTTCAGGTATTTTGGAGCTCCAGACCAGAGGTGGCTGCCAAATTCAACCGTGGGGCGCACTTGCGATTTGTACAGGGTTAGCCGTTGTGCACTATTAAAGTATCTGCGGGCCCTATACAGTACGCCCAGTTTCTGGGAGGCTAACTTTACTCTGGCTTCGATGGAGCCCCCATACCTGAGTGGTCACTTAGGGTTACACCAAGCATATCAATGGAGGGCCTGTTCGGAAGATTGCTTCCGTTGAAAGAGACTAGATTTTCATTTCGATCCCTTTTAGACGTAATCAGACAAGATTGGGTCTTTTAAAGATTAAATTCAACGAGATTATTTTTACCCCAAGGAAAACACTCTCGAGGTAACCGTCCATTCTTTGCTCCAAAGCCCTACGAGCTGTTGGAGTTTGTGAGCCCTTTGGGGGCTTGTCAAACAAAAAGCTATCATGAACTGTACTGTCATCCGCATAACAGTGAATTGGTGCACATGACAAAAGGTCGTTGATGTGCAACAAAAACAAAGTCGGAGACAGAACCGATCCCTGCGGGACGCCAGCATTTATCGAGTGTGAGGAAGAGGTGAAACCATCAACTACCGTCTGAATCGACCTCTCCCTCAAGAAGTCGGCAATCCAAGTACACAAGGATACGGGAAGTCCGTAAGAATGCAGTTTGTTGACAAGTCCTCGGTGCCAAACCCGGTCAAAGGCCTTGGAGATGTCCAGTGCAACCGTTTGGGTCTCACCGAAACGTTCCAGGCATCGCCCCCAAAACATGCGTCACATACGCGAGAAGATCACCGCACGAGTGGTTCCGCCGGAATCCGTATTGACGGTCGTTAATAATTTTGTTCTTCTCGAGGTATGTGAGCAGTTTGTCGTTGATCACACGTTCCATCACCTTAGACAGAACTGATGTGATCGCTATGGGGCGGTAGTTGGCCGGGTTGGAGCGGTCACCCTTCTTTGGAATAGGATGGATAACTGTTTTTTTCCAACCAGAGGGCACAGAACCAGTCTTCAGGGACATTTTAAAAAGCTTCGTCAAAATTGGAGCTATTTCTGCAGCGCACCTCTGCAGTACCAGGGCAGGTATTCCGTCAGGCCCACTAGCTTTATTAACATCAAGCCGTCGTAAAACATAGAGTACTTCCCGATGCCGGATCCTCAGCTTTTTCATACGAAAACCGCAGTGAGGAACCGACGGCGGGACAGCACCTTGGTCATCGGTTATTGTTTTGTTACGTTAAATAGTAAAACCACAAAATGCTTTCTACCAAAATATAACTTTTTTTAATTTCAAAGAAGGATTTATACAAATTGTCTAAAGAAATTTCACAATCTCAATGAAAATATTTTTTTTTCATTGAAGGCCGGTAGGTATCATAATACGAATTATTCCGATTTGAAAGCTTGTAAAAGGAACCACGATTGTGCGAACTCTGGCGCGATAAAATGTAGTAACCAACAAGGACACCATCTTGAGCCGGAACCAGAACGTAACCAACAAATTTACAAACAGGGAAAATGCCACAAAATCGACTTAAAATAGGAAGTCATTTAGACGCACTAGCAGTCATCCAATCCTTTCAGAACACCTACAAAGTGTTCCTTCGAGCCGGATTTGATGCACCTACTTGTGGATTTACTGTGGTACTTGGTTCATGAGAGCAGTATTGTTATTAATTGATTAGTTGCGAGATTTATTTATTATACTGCATGATGAAGCTTAAGAAATTAGTACAGAGTACAAACTTGCTTACGTAACTTAATATTAGAACAAGCGGTTTCTTAAAAAAACTTTAAATGAATTTCTAAAATGCGTAAATTTGAAAAGTTACGTCAAGCGACAGATTAAACATATTTAGTTTATTACGATTTCCCGAGAGAGGTTTACGACCCCCAGTCTGACGTGTCGGATATAAAAACTAAGCTCGCGAATAAAGAATATATTATTGCCGAGATTTCTCTTACTATCTTATCATCTGACTTATATTGCAAGGAGGATTGGCCCGAAATGAGTTCACTTTTATCGCGGTTTGTAAAGTTATATTTCTGGACCATGTCCAAGTATCACAAGTGTTAGCGTCAGAGATCTCTATTTGTATCATTTTTTCGCACTCACGACATCTTATTTACCAGACACTCTCAACGAGGCGCACACTTCGATTTTGATAAATTTAAAAATAAAAATGTATTTACGTGCTTTAAAACACGTGGGTCTACCTAAGAAACTTCTACGTTGAACTTACGAGATTCAAATCTTATCATCATAATATTCAAAAAAAATTTTTACATGAGCTCCACACAGGAGGCCCTGCGGAAAATCATTTCCCTCAGGGCCTATGTCATCTTTGCAGATGCTATGCAGAGGGTTTTTTAAGGAAAGAAAGGAGAGGAGAGTTCTGGGAAGGAAAAGGGTTTAAGGGGTGGTTACGAATCTGGGGTTTAATATGTCCTGGTCATCCGCCTCCAAGACCTAGACAAACCTCACCCCATGAACCCGGGCACCTCTGCTAAATCACCAAACGTAGCGAACAAATTATCTAAACATAATAAATAAATATGTCCGCAAATTTTAAAAATTGTTAAGGTGAAATTGTAAATTGTAAAGGTGTTGGTTATCCAATAAAGTTTCCCGGGGCGGCGGTGCCCATTCCCGCCTCCCAAATTGAATGATAGAATAATGAAGAAAACTAGTAACTTCCATACAATTTTAAATTGAAACAAATGTTCCATTTAGCATGCGCTCTGTCCCACTTAAACTCGCCTGACATTCTAGATCTCCAAACTACTTAAATACCGAAATCATGGTGAAGCATCGTACTTTGTATTGGAAATTTAAGGACCGATTGGCCAGACTTTTGAATCTCGAAAGATGCCACAGGGCATTTCTTGTGTTGTTCCTTATTTTAGTTATGAGTTGAATGAATAAAAACTTATTATTTATTTTAACTATAAGCAAAACAAATAATTTAAATGTCTAACAAAAAACTTGTTTACCCTGAGATATCAAGAAATTATCATTATTTTTTCTCATGTGGAATTTCTAGATCAATAAAATCACTTTCGTGAATTGTTGGATAATGAAAACATTGTTTTATCGTGATTAATTTTTAGGGTATGATGTCGTGTTGCGCTTCTTTCGACGACCTAATGATGGACACTGTAACTCTGTCCGAAACGTTGCCTAAATGAGAAGGATGCACAAATGCAAAAATGAATAAATCACGATAATATTTTTGGCCCGTTAAAATCTCAATTCATGTCTGACACGTTGTTCTAAAATTATCATTTTAGTGAGGAGATTCAAAAAATTCCAGGCGCAGCCGGGAGTAATGCTGATATTTATAGTGCTTCGATTGGAAAATACCAAATTATTGCTATCGTTGCAGGTGAAGTATTAAAAAAAATAGATTTTCAGGAATTTCCAGTAGAATGATACGAAATCACCAATCCGTGGTAAAGGTTGTTGATCGAAGATTCAGTAAACATGAGAAGATTTACTATAAACCTATTTAAGATTCGGTAAAACACGTACAACATAATATTTATAAATAATGCAAAAAAAACATTTATTTACCCCGTCAGTTGTAGCGCAAAGAAAATGAAAGGTGTTTAAAGAAAACCGTCCTGTATATTAAGGAAGAGACAAATTCCAGACAAGCAAAGGGTGGTCTGGTGATTTATGGGTCGGGAGACAGGGGATATCCGGAGAGAACCGAGTGTTTGGCCGAAAAGCAATAAAACACGCCACGGGGAAGAAAAGTTCACTGTGTGACACTTATTAAATTAGCTAAAGCCATTTCATTTTTTTTTTTTTACTTTTTTTGTTTTTTATTATTTTTTTTTTTATTATAGCCACTATATAAAAAAAATTTACATACAAAATTCAATGTGAAATTAAGTATAAAATATTGTATTTCTTAGTCCTCCTCACTAGGGGGTCCTGTGCCGAGGCGGACTAAAGTTATTTAAATATAGTTCATTTGTCTTCTATGTCCTTTTTAGCGTCTTCGCTAGGGTTTTCTCATTGACCTCTTTAAGCCATATTTTTATTCTTGATTTGTATTCAATTGGATTTTTTATTAGTTTTATGTCTTGGGGAAGGATGTTATGGAGTTTTGTTGCAAAGTATGTATAGTTTGTTTGTCCAAATGTGGTTTTATAACTTGGAATATTTTTTATATCATTTTTATTCGATCTAGTGTTAAGCATACACGGTCTAGTAGAGGATTAATTATTTTTGAAGAGCTTCAATAATATATTTTTGGCATATATTTGTTGTACATTTGGTACGTCAAAGTTATTGAAAATTTCAATTGAAGGCGTTCTAATTGGTACTTTCAATATGGTCTTTATGATTCCTTTTTGAATCGTATTCAGTGTAGGTACGTATTTGCAGCAGATCGCCATCCTATGATTCCATATTCAATTTGAGAATGACATAAGGCATAGTAGACCTTTTTCATATCCTTTTTATTTAATACGTTTCTTTGATTTTTGAAGAAATATATAAGGCTTGTGAGTTTTTCCGTAATACCTTTGATGTGTAGGTCCCGTCTAAGATTTTCGTCAATTATTACTCCAAGATATTTTATGTTTTGTGTTTTTTCGATGACGGGGCAGTAACATTGTATATTATTTCCATGGCATTCATTTAGTTCTAGTGATTTTATTGGTTGGCCCCTTGAGTTCATTGAAAATGTTGTATATTTTGTTTTGCTTATATTAAGGGTAAGCGGGTTGATTTTAAGCCAATTTTGAAGTGCGCTAAGCCCTTTTTCGGCCTCATTAAATGTATCAGTCCAATTTTCTTCTTGAAATAATAAAACAGTATCATCAGCAAAACTGATTATGTTTCCTTTAATGGTAAGGTTAGTTAAATCGTTGATATAGATAATTAACAGATTCGGTCCCAGTACACTTCCCTGAGGAACGCCATAGTTTAAAGCTAGAAGTTTGCTCTTTTGTTTGCCAATTTGTACTTGTTGTTCTCGCCCTCTTATATATGACTCCAATAAGTTGATTGTTGATTCGGCCATTCCTATTTTTTTAGTTTAGTTAGTAATATTTTATGGTCTATTGTGTCAAAAGCTTTTTGAAGATCTATGAATAAAGCTAAACATTTTTTCCCATCATCTATGTTTTTTATGGACATGCTTGTTAGATTTTCTATGGCATCATTGGTTCTCAGATTTTCTCTAAAACCATATTGGGATGGTGATAGTAATTTGTTTTGTTCAAGAAATTGAACAATTTGCTTCTTCATTACAGTTTCCAAGATTTTTGAAAAAGAGCTTAAGAGACTTATGGGTCGGTAATTATATATATCCTTTTTGTTACCACTTTTATGTATGGGTATAACTGTAGCTTTTTTAAGGCATGAAGAATATATTTGTAGATATAGACAGATTGACCAAGTACGTCAATGGGAAGGTTAGTTCATTTTGTAGTTGTTTTATTGTTTTATTTGAGATTATGTCATTTCCCGTTGATTTATTAATATTAAGGGATACAATTGCATTTCTGATTTCAGTATTGGTTACATCAGTTAACTTTTATTTATCTATCTGGTTCATATTTTCCTTTTCTTCTGGTAAAATGCTAGTTATTGGTTGTCTGATTTTCTTTGCTAATTGTGACCCTATATTAGTAAAAAATTCGTTTACGTATTCGACAATTTTGTCCGGATGCTTTGCGAAAGAGATTTGGGTATTTTCAATTGTTAATTCCTCCATGTTCTTGTAATGGGATGATTTTGCATTTGTAATTTCATTAATGATCTTCCATAATTTGCGCGGGTCATTGTTACATTCGTCTATTTTCTGCTTATAATAATTTTCATTTTTGAAAATATTTCTGTACCTTTTGTAGTATCGTTGTATAAAAATATCACAAGGATTTAATTTAGATTTCCTATGTAATTTATCTCTTTTTCTAATGCAATTTATAACGCTTTGAGTTATCCATGGCTTAAGATGTTGGTTTTTATGCGAAATCTTTTTTTCTATTGATTTGGTATTTGACACGATGGTGTATGTTATATATTCAGTGAATTTACCCCAGGCATTATTTGCATCAAGGTTTTCCAGTAGGCTTATCCAGTTTGTATTGAGTAACTGTTGTTTTACATCATTCCATTTGGTTTCTGTCTTTTGCACGATAATTGGGTAGGGCTGCGATCTTTGTATTTTCTTTTTTGTAATAGATAAAATTGTTGTATAGTGGTCGGTTATAGTAGAGGAGAATATGATAGGTTTGGTTGATTTAATAGTCTTACTGAACATGTGATCGATGCAAGATTTGTTGTCATTAGTTACACGCGTAGGTTTATTTATCATACTTTGGAGTCCATAGGAGGCCAGTGTTTGTAGATAATCAGTTCTATTGGGATGACCATTTTCTAATATGTCAATATTTATTTCTCCGATAAGGACGACATTTTTTGTGTTTTTTAGAAGATTGAGTTCATTAGAAAGCGTTTCAAGAAACTGATTAATAATAGTTGTAGCTGGTGATCGGTACAGAGCTAATATCGTGGTTTCATCACCCACTTTGATCTTTAAACAGTTTGCATTTGAACTATTCCTAACTGTTCCCATCCATCTGGAACCAGTGAGACCATGGGATCCCTAATTTGGGTATGTTGTGAGGCTGAAGTTAGAAAGGAGGGGAATTTTAAAAAAGAAGTTTGGATATACCTGACTAATCATATCACATCACCAAACATGATGAAAGCCACTTCAAGCAACACTACGTTTCTGAATCGTGGTCTTTCAAAATGACAATACTGAAAGTGTCTTCCACCCTAGAACAGGCCGCAAATATAATATGATTTTAAGTACCACAAACTCAAATTCACTTAATAAAACTTAATTGGGCATGTCGGGCTTTGATCCTTGGATCTCTGGATTCGTCGTCGAAAGCCTTACACCTCTACCACAAAAGCCGTCTTGGGTTTTGAATATTTAGTAAGAATATTTTATTATTTACGGAATCTACATGTCAAAATAATCAACCGCTCAGACCCCTAATGTTAATAATGATAAATATAATTGGATCGATGAAAATAAATTAACTTATTGATAAAATATTATATATCGATCATTGTTGTGTGAAACTTCTTTAGCGTTCTCTGTGCAGTACTCTATCTTTAATAAGTAGGTACTTTAACTTTAAAGGAATTACAAAAATGTAAACAAACTGCTAACCACAGTGAACAAATCAGTCTAGTATTTAATTATTTTAATAATATTCTAGTGAGTCTACTATTTAATTATTTATTTTAATACTTTTATAAAACACAATAACTATCTTATATTTTGCGCCCGATTAAAGCCGAACATGATCCGATACATCACGAATGAAGGTTTTGATTTCGGTTTCGGCCCGAAATCGCGGCCGAAACTCTTTTATTGGCCGAAACTGGCCGCAACCGAATCTTCGGTCGGTCACCAGAAATTTGAAACGATGGAGAATGTATTGTCTTATAATAAACCTACAGGTTGGAAAGAAGACGTGCCTGACAGCGATTCCTGCGCTAATTTGCAGTAATAACGTTATCATTGTACCCTCTTGTGATTTTTTTTTCAGCTAAGACTGTTAATCTAAACAGATATAATTACTAAGATTAGATTCTCTTATCTGGATTTTACAGGAAATATTACAATTGCAAGGTTTGTAAATTAGGTTCGTCTAGGTATTTTCGAAGTAATTTACGATCTGCGCTAAACGGCATTTAGTACCCGAGATAAAATCGCTTGTAATCTCTTTTTATGACCTTTTCTTCCTGCCAAATAGCTAAACACAATGCTCAAGCAGACCGGGATTTCTGTAGATTTACGGCACTAATAAACGAAGAAGTTTGTAAATATAACGGTATAAATTATTGCTCCCTGCCCGCCGATTCCCAGAATGGGAATACAGTAAAAAAAAACCTAATTAACCCAAATAAATAATGCAACGCGGCGACACTACACTGACTGAACTTGGTTAAGGGTGGAACACAACATAAAAGAACCTACTAAAGAGGCAGAACCAAACATAGACAAATGTTCGCTTTACTCATTCAAACGCTGGGCTTTCACAGTTTAGATTTTTTAAAGAAAAATTAGCGCAGAGATCTCATCTCGTGTACTTTTTAAGGAAGGCATACCAAACCTATAATACATCACAAAAGGAATTCGTATTATGAAGTTGTCATCAACGTCACACGTATCTATACATAGAATATCGTTTCTAAATCTTTTTAGTAATGCAACCCCTTTAAAAGCCAAAACATAAAGTTAAAACCCTACTGCCATCTCACTACCTAATTTAACATTTATGCAGGTTTTAAATTTTATTTTATTTTTTTATTTCACTTTAAATGGATCCACTAATATAGTAGTACATTTTTACATATTAATTACTTAATTAATTAATTAATTAATCCTTGTAATTACTATATTCATTTATATACCTGTACGCCTGTCTCGACACAGGTATACCCTAGTGAGACAGGCATACAAATAAAACCATTGTAAACATATTTTATTATAGATAAATAAATAAATAAATAAATTAACTAATATTTATTATTTATAAAAAATACATATGTTTTACGTTACTAACGTTAAAAGAATTTGTTGAAAGTGGAAGACACTAATTGGAATGTCGACTGACAAAACGATACAACTAGGTTTTTTGTCTCAAGATTCGCAAAAGTTTTGGCTTGCCTGACAATATGAATACTTCTTTCGTATGGTGGGGGGTCAGAGGGGGACATCTAGGTCTGCGAGCCAGCTAGGGCCTCAGGCGTTGCCCTGTGGACCTCATCAATCCCACCGGGGAATGAATGGAGCGGGGATTCGTTGACCACATGTTCGTTGGTCTGCACCGCACCGCATTCACACGTCGCCGACTCTTTAAGGCCCCATCTATGCATCATATGAGCACAACGGCTATGGGAGCACCTTATCCTATTGATGGCAGTCCAGAGTTTGCGAGGCAATGAGAACCCAGGCTGTCTCTCAGTGGGGTCTTGCACGAGATGTGCCTTTTTTATCGGGGAACAATTGAAAATATTGTCCCTGAATATTGAGGGAACATCTCTCTCAAAGGTGGATTTTTTAGTAAATATGAATACGGATGCTTAGTATAGTACACGCCAAACTTTAAAACGGCCTGAACATTGTACGATTCATTATCGGGCAGTTACTGATTTTACAATGAACGTAACCGAAAGAGAAAGATGCGTAAAAACATACGTGCGACAAAGAAAGGCACATAGATCTTATCTTGTGAACTTTTTGGAAGGAATACTAAACCTATAACCCATCACGAAAGGAATTCATATTATGAAGTTGACATCAACGTCGCGCTTCTATACATGGAGCAAAGAGCATCTTTTCTCTCTTTTTAGTATCGCCTTCAAACCCAAGAAATAAAGTTAAAACCTTACGACCATCTCCCTAGATAATTTAACATTTTTTATTTGTCACACTTAAAATGGATCTTCTCATATTGTCTAAATGTTACATAATAATACTAATACTTATTACTTATAAAATACATAATTTTTACATTACTAACGTGAAAAGAATGTGTTGAATGTGAAAGATTCTCAACCAAGTAATTGAAATGTCTACTGACAAAACGTTACAAGTAGGTATTATCGTAGAAAGCAAACACTTTGTGGCTTGACATTATATAGAATGAAACAAGTACTTTGTTTAAAAACCACTTTATTCTTATTTATATTTGTCGACCAGTTTCGGTTGACCTCAACCTTCTTCAGGACAATAAACATATAAACTAAATTACAGTACAGAGTTAAGGTTAACACAAAAGAAATTTGGCAATTAATCAAAGAAATTTAATTGCCAAATTTTAAACAAACAGTTACAATTAACCAACAGCCCGATTTTAAAGTTATTCTCTTTTTCCCTATGTAACCCCCACTCCCACCTCCTACTGACTCCGCCTCCTACCCTTCCACCAACCAGTATCTAACGTTATATCCCTCTCTTATATGCTCTCTCTTTCTTTTGTGTTAACCTTAGAATCTTAACTCTGTACTGTATTTTAGTTTATATGTTTATTGTCCTGAAGAAGGTTGAGGTCAACCGAAACCGGTCGACAAATATAAATAAAAATAAAGTGGTTTTAAACAAAGTGCTTGTTTCATTCTAGATTTTTTGTCTTAAGATTCATATAAGTTTTGGCTTGCATGACGATGTTAATACGGAACTAAATAGTACAAGCCAAACTTTAAGATCGGACTGAACATCGTAAGATATTAACGTTCATGCAAAGAAATCGGTCCGAAGACCGGAGAATACTTTTGAATGTTAGTTACTCAGGAATGTTATCAGTCAGATAAGACTGTTGGGTTCCTACCTTTTTTTTTTTACAATGAATACCGCACAAGAATCTCAACTGCTCCCGTCTGGAGCCAGTGAGACTATGGCATCCCCAATTGGAGTATGTTGTGAGGCTGAAGGTAGTGGGGAGGGGAAGGAGGTGGGGAAGAGGAAGGTTGGGAAGTACCTGGCTATTCAGATCTGGTCACCAAACACGGCTTAAGCCATTTTCAAGCAACGTTTCAATTCTGAATGGTGGTCTTACACCGGGCGATACTAATAGTATCTTCCACTCTGGAACATGCCGCAAATATACTATATATTATTTTAAATGAATTAATTGTGAAATAACACAAATTAATCAAATAAAATTTATTTGCGCATGCCGGGTTCGAACCCGCGACCTCCGGATTGTGAGTCAAGAGTCTTACCCACTGGACTACGGAGATCGACAAATCTAAATTGCTCTTAAATCGAGCTTGAAAGCAACTGAAATACTGGCCCTAATACGCATTGCAACTAGGGATGTGAAAAATTCGATTTTTCTCCAACAAAAATTGATTTTATTAAGCGATTTTAATTTTCTAAAAAATCGATTAATTAATTCATCGATTTTTTTCTCACTGTCGATTTTTTGATTCCCAGCTCTGCTACGCTTAGTCATTATTCCGGAATCTGTAGCGCGAACCTCAATGATGTTTATAAACAAAACATGACATTAACGCCATCTGTGCGGCTACGATGACATTTCTTTTGTTCTTTGAAAGCAGTTTAGTTGAAGTTTTTAATCAAACTTGTCACCAGATGGAGTCAAAAGAGTCAACGAACAATTTGTAATTTATGTTGATTATTTAAAAAAAAACACTTTTAATTTCGGTTGATTATTTTAAAACTTATAATTTCTGAATATTTTTTAATTAATAAAATTGTGATTAAAGATAATTTACGCCTTCATTTTAATTTAGCGAATTTTCAAGAAAAATCGATTATTTATAAATCGATTTTTCATACTAAGAAAAAGAATCGATTATTTATGTAAAATTCACATCACTGATTGCAACTACTAAAGGGTGATATCTTTTATAATCGCTTCCTACCTATATATTGCTATTACAGTCGTAGTGTTTGAGATGTCACTATAAAATGCTTGGTACGGTATTCACAAAGCAATGTCAGCGAGTGCAACGAACAGATGCATTAAAATTTCAACGGTTGATCAAAGATGTCATTTAAATAATGGGAGTCGTTAGCTGCATACTCTGTTACTAATTTCAGCTTACGCTGATTTAAAGAAGCCGCATAGAACCAAGGCGATAAACGCTCGACAAAAACAACACAATGGGCCAAAGTGTATGTATACGTACGTCAGAAGGGTGAATCTGTATATTTTATGACATCGTAACGCGTGTTAAATCGGCCGTAACGTCACAATTTGACAGTTTTCTTAAATGCGAACATCAATATCGCGCTGACAAGCTAAATACTACGCTTTTATTAAGACACTCTTAAAGGTAGTTACTTAACTGTAGGTAGTTTACCCTAACGCCAGAGATGACTGCGTGTTTGCTGCAAAATCCTCGTTAAGAGATGTCAGTCGCGGGAAAATTATCGAATCAAATGTCATAGCGTATAAACATTAAAATAATACGACAGATAGATAGTAATTTAAGAACACCTATTAGGCTTATGTGTAAGTAGTTTTTATAAGTAACTAGCTGGTTCCCGGCATGCGTTGCAATGCCATATTCAAAGAAATAAATTGTTTCTCCCTTCACGTGCTTTCCCGTTCGCGTTATAAGAACAATCAATCAAACCTGGTACCTAATATAGGTACCTATTTAAAATATCTATAATTTTAAAAATCCATAGACAATTATTTTGTTACAAAAAAAAACAGCGGCCTGCTAAATTAAACTTTATCATATGCGCGAAATGTCAGACGTTCGAAGTTAAAATGTCGTTAAGTTTTCTGAGATTATCCAATTTTCTGCGCTATTTTTTTATTTTTTTCTCTCAGTAAGAACCTTCTACAAAGTATTAGAAAACATTAAAAAAAGATGAAGGAAATAGGTAAAGTGGTTCTGAAGTTATGGCGGGACCAAGGAAAACGGGGATTCACTTTTATATATATAGATTTAAAAATCCATAGACAATTCTTTTGTTACAAAAAAAGAACAGGTGTCTGCTAAACTCAATTTCATTAAACGTGCAAACTGTCATACGTGCGAAGTTAAAATAGTCGTTAATTATCAAATTTTCTTTCCGTAAGAGCCTTCTATAAAGTATTATAAAACTTTAAAAAAAGATGAAGGAAATAAAGTCGTTCTGAAGTTATTATGTGACCAATGGAAACAGGGATTCATAAATATTTTTCTATATATATATAAATAATATATATATATATATTTATATATATATAGAAAAATATTCAGTTGTGTTTTTACATAGATAATTAATTCATTCAGGCATTTAACATTATAGGTAACTAATTCCACGACAAGCATAGACGTCATTGAAAGAACCTTATAAAATCACGGTAATTTGACAGCCATCCGATATCCGAAGAATTTTTTGTCTTAATAAATTATCTCGCAACGCTGATGCAAAATAAACAGAATCATCCTCCTTATTCCATTATCATTATTAGAGTGGCAAAAATTGCACAACGTTAAAATACTTCCTCTCTGAAATAGACCTTCATAATCTATTGTGCGATTATTTTCTAATATAGGTGTAGGTATTTTCACAGAATTATAAATTGACGCAAAATTGCTGCCTCAACACAGGCTAGCCTAGTGAGGCAGGTTACGAGAAACCTACGTTTATAATTATAAATCTCTATTCTTTAAGTACCTACTGTTATATGTATATTGTTTACCATTATTATCTTTTGTACTTATGCAACTTTTAAACTATTGTATACTTTTTTTGTAGTTATAAATCTTTAAATTTTTGTTCAATAAAGATATTATATTATATATTATTATTATTATAATGTAAGAAAATTTTCAATTTCCTTTACAGTTCCCGAAAAATCTTATAGGCGTTTTAAACTTGTTTTTTCAGCCCTATTCCCGTACAGAGACCAAACACCAAATTTTTCGATTTACACGATCGCTATTTTCATCTCTATTTTCATATCTACGATTTCAGTTTACATCACTGCAAACAGCACATGAACCATGCTGTTTGCAGTGATGCCAATTGAATTCGTAGATATGAAAATAGCGATCGTGGAAAATGAAAAATTTGATCTTTGGTTTCTATACGGGAATCGGGCTGAAAATGATATGATGTAAAACTTCTATTAGACTTGTAAGATTATAAAAATTACGCTCAACCGCAATGGTTATATCGTAGTGCACTTCAGCAAATCTTTATCTTAGCGGTCGCTTAATTAACAAGCGACCGCAAGATAAAGTTTTGCTGAAGTGCAATACGATATCACCTTTGTGGTTGAGCGTAATTTTGGTGCACCGATAAACCTAAACATAAGTTATATATTTAATTGCATGTCTGGTAAGCCGTAAGAAATTCGACGTACCTATGAGCTATACTCTTTATTTTTTCTGTTTATTTTCTACAAGTAATGTTTTGTAAATTTAAATTTTATTATTATTTCATATCCAATTTGGAATGCGTACATAGATACAACCGCCCCGGGAACCATTTATTGGATGAGCAACATCTCTACCATTGGTCACCCCAAGTGGTTCGCTACGTTTGGTGATTTATCAGGGGCAACCGGATTCATCGGGTGAGATATGTTCAGGTCTTGGCGGTGGATGTCTACTGGGTCGGGACTATCGGGAGAGGTCAGTTTGGGGAGACCCTTTGATCTCTCTCTAATGCACTGCAGCGGGAGTGATGGATTCATAGGTCCGTCACTACTGGACACACCGACCCCTAGATTCCTACTCACCCCGAATACCCTTTTCATTCCCAGAACTTCCTGTTCTTCCTTTCATTAAAAAGACCCACCACACAGCATCCCCAAATATAACAAATGCAAATTATTTTTCTCATGGGTCTCATTTGTGAAGTAGGTGTAATTTTTTTTTATTGATTTATTTATTTACGGTCGATACGTATTTATAATCAACTTAAAAGTGTTGAACTCTCCTAGTGACGTCAAAATAATAACTTTATTAGTTTTGGTCAACGTTCGTAGAAAATGTATTTATCACACAACGAACCTTGGGTATAGGCACATGGCGCGTAAAGGATAAAATACACGAACGATTGTTTTGTTAAAGATATCTTATCGGATAACAACGTACAAATAATAACATCCCTGTACCTTTAGAAAATTTACGTTTTTTGGCAAATAGCAACAAACCGCTTCAGGCCCAGGGATTCTACTAATCTAACACAGCATTATTAGGTATGTAGCTCTTCAGCAAATTACCTGTAATTACAATCAAAGTTAGTACCTACACAGTAGGTACGTGAAATGCAATCTGTGTTAATTAAACAGGTCTTCAGGGTTACACACAATGCCTACTGCCTACCATCTAAAGCAAGGGTGGGGAACCTGCGGCCCGCGAAGCTTTTTGGTGCAGCCCGCGAGCACTTTTGGTGCGACCAGCTGAAAAAAATGCAAAAATACACCACAAAAAAATTACACTCAGAAAACCAGAACAGATTTATTTCTCAGTGTTTCAACTGCACTTTAAAGTTATTGTTACTAAACCCAGAAAAAGTTATAACACAGCGGACAGGTATATTCTAACATAGCACCTATGTTTCTAGAAATCCGGTAAACACAAATACATACGTGATCCAACATCCTTGTTTAGTTTCATTCTTATTATTATACGATAGTGAAAATAATATCGAAAAAATTTCGCAGTGTTGATGACTAAGTCTATTCAGGAAATAAAAATATGATGTGTTATCTCTATATTGCCACACTTCGGGCAGATAAAATAGTTAAATAAAAAAATTATTCCATATAAATTATTCTAAATAGTTAAATAAATACAAAATTTTTAAAAAATTATTACAGCCAATAAATTTATAAATACTCCGAGTACAATTTATTTTAAGCTAGTGGACTGATGCACCCCTACGCAGATCCATTCCTAGGTGAAAACCACTCTTGTGTGCATAACGCTAATTCCTTTTGCGGATTCATCTGCTGACGCAATTCGAAGAAAACCATCCATGTGTTTCTAGTGCGAAAATCGGAGGAAAACTATTTTTGTGTTCTGGGTGTAGTGTCAATTAAAGCTGGAGACTCGCATGCAGATTCTCTCTTAAGTTAAAACCAGTTTTATGTTCCGAATGACCTATCAAAATTCCAGTAGCGGATTAATGTGCGGAGCGATTTGAAGAAAGCCATTCTAACGTTTCGAGTGGAGGTTTGTTTCAAACCATAAACTGCAAAATTCGTAATTGGTATGAAAACCATGCTCAAAACCATTGCAGACTATTTATTTGCAGTCAGAATCAGAGTAAAACCGTTTTCATATTCTGAGTGAATTTTTAATTTACCGCATACAGATTTAATTGTTAAAACCTTCCTCGTGTTCTAAACACAATGCAAAAATTCTAGACGCAAAATTCTCTGCTGACGCAATTCAAGGAATGCCATTCTCCGATTTCCAAGAGCAGTTAAACAGTTATAAGTTTCTAGTACAGAATTTGTAAGAAAAGTGTAATGATTTTTTTATTGGGAGAATATTTGTTACAAATGATACAAAAAGGCGGTATAAAATGAGGTTAAGATAAAAAATGGATTTCACCCTTGCGCTTAATTCGGTTTATGTATCTCCGTATTAAAATTCGGATTTATGATTTTTTGTTTTGGGCGGAAAATATTCAAAATGGGCCCGAATAAATCGCAAGAAATTCGAGAAAAATCTATTTATTTAGTCTGTCGCTCGAGTGGCTAACACCTCCCTAAATAGTTAGCCTAACAGCATGAAAATGAAAAGTTATTTAAAATGCAGAGTTAAATTTAAGTAAACAAATAATAATAACGACGATTTTTTTTTTAGAAAAATGATTTTTTTTGTAATAACTTTATTCATAAAAAGAAAATATTTTCTTTTTATAAATCCAAATAATTACTTTTAGAAGTTCCAACTGCCCATGGTTTGTGTAACAATGACATCCTTATTATTTGGTGGGCTTGGGAAAGAGAAAATTGGAAATGAAAAGGGAAGATAAGGATTGGCAAGCAATCCTTATCTTATCAGATTTAGTCACCAAGCATACATATCTAAAGTAATTTCAAGGAACTATACGATTTTGAGAATAAACAATTTTTTCACCTCATCAATTATTCACCTCTTCAAGTTTTCACCTCAATAGCGGTACTTTCTCAATCCATCGCCTGTGATCCATCAGTGTGAGGGATGGATTCGTATACCTGTCCCTCGTGGATATATTAACTTTCAGATTCCGACCCACCCCTCATACCTTTTTCCTTCCCAAAACTTCAGAATTGAAACGTTGAAATGAAACTTGAAATGGCTTTTGCTGTGTTTGGTGAACAGATCTGAATAGCCAGGTACTTCCCCAACTTTCTCATCCCCATCTCCTCCCCACTACCTTCAGCCTCTCAACATACCCCGATTTTGGATGCCATAGTCTCACTGGATCCAGGCGAGACTCTTGTGCGGTATTCACATATAAAAAAAATCCTCTCCTTTATTTCCTTAAAATACCCTACCCACCGCAAAAGATGAATTCTGATGATTCTCAAAGATGATATATGCCCAGACGGAAATTATTTTCGTCGGGGACTCCTGTGTGGAGTTAATATTTAAAAAAATCAGCCTTACCTCTTCCATAAATCATACACTCAAATTGGGGGTAACAGATGCTATTATTATACTTTCCTGGCTACGAGCAGGTAGCTCTTTGGCGATACCACATTTTTTTAATCTTGAAAAGTTAGTAATAATGACGGTAACAACTTATGCCTGTAAACTAAATACCATAACTACTGTTTATTTTTAAAGAGGTAGTGGTTTAAGTCGGGCAGAGACAAGCAGAAAGACGGCAGACAGCGCGAATCGCCAGCTAGGACGGGCTGACAGGTAGACCGCCCGCAACCGCCCCGCCCGGCGTAATGAGCAATCAGTCGGGTAACTGCTCTACCAACCATAGTTCATTTCAATTAACGAAGTAATTAAACCGAACATCAAATACAAAAATCTCCAATGACTTTTCCATACCCCACCGCAGTACTCGGTAAATTGCAGGTACTGTTTTAGTTGTAATAACTACGGCCTGTGTTTCCAACTCTTCGATCGATCAATCTGAGCCTCCGATCAGCTAAGTGATTTGTTTACTAACGCTCAATTCGCCTGTTGGTCGAAGAGTTGCATTCGGAAGAGCGTATTTGTGCATTTGGGAGTCTTGAGCCAAAATTTCGGCTTAACAGTTGATCAGTAGGATTGGAAACAACGGCCTTTAGAGTAACTACCCTGGTTTTCTTATATTCCCTTGGATTCGCTTCAAGTAATGATTAAACGAACATTTCTAATGTTAAAATATTCAGTATACACAAACGAAGTTTTTTATGTCACACCTCACAAGATATCACATATCGCCACCTGCTGGCGAAACATGATGGATTACATGAAGGAGGAAAAAACCGATACCGGTGGTTCGTTCCACAGACGAGCAAACTTAAACAAAAACGAGTTGAAGAAACGACCCGTTCTCATAAAGCCAATATTAACTGTGAACGAATGCTCAGGGGATGAACACTGCTAGCTCCTTAGAGCAGGCTCCATTGAAATACCTGTAGAATAAACTCAGCATGCCTACATTGCGTCTGTGTATTAGAGACGATACTTGTTTATCATAATCTAACAAATAAATCCTAATAAAGTTTTTTTATGGTTGCATTATTTGTGGATTTTTCGACCACCATGCTAGGCTGATGCCCGTGTTAAAGAAAATTGTTCAGTGCATTAGTTTGCGAGTAAAAGTACGGAAAATAAAATGGCCACTCTCACATTTAAAATCTTTAATTTCTATGTAAGATTTGAAATGACCACAAGTGAGCGAGCGCGAAAAAATAATAATTATAATGAGGTTATACGAATGCCACGTGAACTACACAAAAATGCGAAATCTTCTATGCTCTCATCTCAAATCAGAAAATTCAGAATGTGATAATCTGCAAGAGGTATGTGTATATGTATGTAATAGTACTACCATTCAAATTGTTTAATTTTTTTACTCGTATAAACGTCTTCGTCGTCAGCCGCAACATGGTTCAAAGCTTTGGTGCATCACTCCTTCCTGTCAGTGGCAGTTTTGCCCCGCCTGGCAGCTGGCAGATTGGCTATTGTGCCTTCTCTGCTGGTTTCAAAGAAAGACTTCAGTTTGATAATAATGTTCGTTCAGTAATTAACGTAAGATTCTAAACGAGGTGCTACCGCCCCCAATCCAATTCCAACAACAGACTTTCATATCTGCGTAACAATAAAATTTTAACACTTTTAATTAAGACGCCTTGGTGAAAAATCGCTTCAAAAGCGTGAGGGTGAGGGGGTCAATAAACCAGTATCAATGCACAGTAATTGCACACGCCCTGCGCGAGGCGCTTACCGAACTAATGTCCACTAATATGCTGATATATAGAATTCGCTGGGTTGACAGCCGATGGCTGCAGATTAACTGAATGGAAGAATTTCCCAAGACAGCTGACATAGCAGTTGAGTTCAATAGAGGGCGATGGAAATTGGAATAAATTCTTCCACAAATTTAATTGATAAAATCCTAAATAAGAAACTTAAACTCATTTCAACTAATGCATTTTTATTTGGTACACCTGAAAATAATAATAAAATAATAAATTCCATTCAATGGCGCAGGATTTTATATATATCCAACTTTTCCTCACTTAGTTCAAAAAACTTGCCTGCCCACATTAAACCCGCGTTCTATACTGATAACAATTTAGGTAAATTACTAAAAAAACACTAAAGATAGAGATCATAAATTAAGCCACTCATGCATTTACCAATTATGCTGCAATGATTGTCCTTCGTTATACATAGGTAAGACAACTAGAAATGTAAATATTAGAATCACAGAACATTTAAGTTGCTTAAATAATAATAATTTTTCAGAGTTTGCTAATCACTTAATTTCCACGGATCACACTTTTAATAAGGACACAGGGGTTAAAATTCTTCACCGTAACAATAAAAGCAAAAAATTAGTTAACTTAGAAGCACTTGAAATCAGAAAATCCCTAAATAATAATTCCAGTATTTTGAATAACCAAATTAATTTATCTTTAATCCCATTTTAAATATTTTTCCAATAAACCGCTCTGTTCTTCCCGGAAATCCCGCAATTACCCCCACCCCTTTGCTTACCTCCCATCCAAACACCTGAAATTTGTATGTCAATATTCTATATCATATTAGTAATAATATTCTCCTGATAAAGGAAGGGTGCTTCTGAAACCGGTAGAGTGTCTAAAATAAAAGTGGTCTTAAACAAATTTATGTTTTTTTTTTTATTGGAGTAAATTCTATTCTATCTGAAAAAAGATTGCAGTTTAACGGAAGCCAACATCATCAGCTGTAATGAGAAAGTATTTTTTTACTGCTTAAGGTATAATCATGGTTAATGAACCCACAACTACAACTACACAAAAATACGAAATTTTTGGACACTAATGAAAAAAAGTCTATGGGGGCATACATTAATTACGTGAGCAGTTTTTTTCCAATCTAGACCCCTCCCCCCCCCCCTCTTGGTGAGATAAATTTGGGCCACTTCGTATATTCTTGTCAAGTAACGTGAGATTTCGCTGGACCCCCCCCCCCTCCTTTTGAACTCACGTAATTAATGTATGCCCCCTAACGACAAACAGTTCGCCTCCTACAGACGCTTAAAATGAATAGGTCTTGCAATAAGACGATGGATAGATAAGTAGGTACTACAACATCATCTGCAATTGGAAGGTTGAAAGAACCTAAGCGAAATCCGAACACTAGGTTTGTGATCGTGCATTCGCAGTATCCGGCCCTGAAGCTTGGAATAAACTTCCTATGGAATTGAGATGCATATCCAACTCAGCGGAATTTAGATCCAAACTGAAAACTCACTTTTTCCGATACTCATTTCCATAAATTCATCATTTTATTTAATTTTTGCAATTTTTAATAGTTTTTTTTTTTTCCCTTTGTTTGTAGTTAACTCAATCTGTTTAATGTTGAGCGATGAATCACCTTAATGCGGTAAAGATCGACTATTAATTTTATTAATTTATGTAAAATATCTATACCTTTCTGTAAATCCAGTTAACCCATTAAGATATCATTTTTGCACCCGTGTTCTCGAATTTTAATATTATGTAAAAACTTACTACTTCTTCTGGCGCTAAACTTAATTGTAAATATGTATGTTATTAAGTCACCAGTTTTAGGTCAGAATCTATATGTCTTAGTCATAAGTCACTAGCTATAAGTCTTAGATGTAAGTCACTAGTTATAATTGTAAATCTTAAATCGTAATCTTATAATTGTAAATTTTAAATCTTAGTTATAAGCCAGTAATATTAATTATTTTATATATTTATTTGTACAGCGCCCTTGAGGTGATTTTCCACGAAAACGGCGCTGTATAAATTATTCTTATTATTATTATTAAAATATTATTTCTTTCGTGTAATTTATAAATTGACCAAGTTAGATCTAACATTGATGTATTTCAAACTCCATCCCATTTGATTAAATGATCATCAAATTAATGTAATCTAAAGCTCTTCTAACAAATATTGGGTTGAGTTGATAATATCTGCTGGAACTCTAGCGCGGTGAATTCGATAATATTAGGAGTAACTTCCGATGATGTTGCCGAACCGATATTTACAGGGAATAAATAATTTTAAAAATCAGATGTCAGACGCCAAGCAATTACGAAAAAATATTAATAATTCGACAAAGTTGAATTTAAATACTAACCTAAATATGCATTGGCATTCCGCATTTACTTTTTGACAGGATTTGTTTAGAGTTAATTAGTTTAAAGGTTGTTTATTCATATTTCAACCATTTTTGTTTCTCAAAGAACGAACGGAATAAATTGATTGCGTCTTCGATGCATTATTTAAGTCTATCGATCACTCTATTTCTAAGAGCGTCATTAGTTCAATACGTTCATCATAAGCATGTCATTTTGCATAACGAACGACATTATTTAAAAAAAAATGTGTATATTGATAGTTAACCGAAACTTATCTGATTTGTACTATGGAGGCCGCGCTAAAATTTATCAATTGTCTGACGGAATATGTATTAACGTGCTCGATGCATAGATGACGGATTTGGTCAATATCGTATTGATATGGGGTTTTATCGATCGACCATGCTAAACCGCCTGAGATGAATATATTGCTGATTGGAAATTACTGACAGAATGTCTTGTTTGCATCTACATTCTACGTGCACAAGAATACATTATTATACTGCAGGTATCGAACTGCGAATTATCCCCGAGGTCTACAAACTATCGTTAGTGTTAAATAACTACGATGAATGAAATTAATAACAAAACGTGAGAAAAGGTTACATGCTTAGAGCAGCAAAAAATAATTATAATAATCATATTGGACTGGTAGGAATGTGCCCAGCGGCGATTTAAATGTTCCGATCACATTGGTATAGCAATAGATATTGATTAAACATGTTGAGCATTTATAATATTAGGGGGCTATATTTCACCATCCTCCCGATAGCTCATCCCTACGATAACGAATATTAATAAATTAACAAAACTTATCCTATATATAGCCACTATTCATAGGTTCAAGTACCGAATAGTAAATAAATAGAAAATGTACGTTATCGAATGGATAATCGATAAGGAGGATAATGAAATACCTCTTCAATGTATTTACAAGTTGTAGTTGCATAGAACTAAATAAAAACAGTCCACAATATACTCCTATACAATATTGAGTTCTCCGATACCATTCAAGGTGGTCGGCAGCCCATTGGGAAATACCATCACATGGAGTTCCTGCATGGGTAAGACGCTCGACTTGCAGTATAACGGTTCGATGCCCACAACGGCTAACCGGCCTACTCTCCCTTTCCAACAAAAGAGACTAGTAATAATACGAACGCTGCGGCCAACTCCCTCATTTCCCGCATCCTTCAAAGATTCAACTCAATTAAAAAAAACCACAAATACCGATATATTTTTTGATTCCCTCCATCTATTTAAGAAAAACATTTTTAGCACACTGAATTCGCACACATAACACACATATCCACACACATCCACACACTCACACGCGCACCCTCACACATACAAACACTCTCACACACCCCTCTCCTTCAATAATTTACTAATTTAATTTAGGTATAATGTATTATTTATCTCACAAAAACATAAGCATATAACAGCGACATGTCATTGGTACCAATTATTGTATTCATTCTATAACTTTGTAACTATTTTCCATTATGTAATAATGTACTGTTTGTTTCTGCAAAATAAAATAAAATAAAAAGTTATGCTTAGTAAATAAATACCTACATACACGGTGTCTGGAAACTAGAGGTACAAGCGGAAAACTGGTTAATATCACACTGTTGAATTTGGTCTAATCGGGATCCCCAAATACCTGAAAAAAACCTTGGCTCTGTGCAGAAGCGGGCGATCCGTTTGATAGATTACCCTATCTTAACAAGCGGATTCCAATCTATAGAACACAGGCGTCAAGTAGGTATACTGTCCTTGTTCTACCGATATTTCAATGTAAGATGCTCCCAGTAACTAGCATTGTTGATCCCTTCAGCACCGGTGCATAGTTGGCATTTGTCACTTGAGAATGGATCGCTTCTATCTATTTGTTGGCCTCTGTGTTTCCTCCCTCCTACAACGCGGGTCTTTTTAAGACCTCCATTCACTCCTTCATATTCTCCTCTACACCGTACCGCCAAAGATGACATAGGCCCAAAGGGAAATTATTTTTTAATTAAATGAAGACAATATTAGCGAAACTCAATCGAAAATCTGGAGACAGAAAAATCAGAAAAAGATATTGGCACCTCTGCGGGACTCGAACCCAGGACTTTCGAAATTATTTTGCTCGGGGACTCCTGTGTACTCCACACAATGTAAAAAAAAAAAAACATAAAAAAGCCAAAAAAAATTAAACAAAATTATATCTGAGCATTTCTATTATTTCTTCTTTTTCCGTTTTTCGGCCCCTAAAGGGGTAAAAAAAACTTTTGGAGCCGGATCTAGGATTCGCCGCATTTTAAAATACAATAAATAGCCGATACGAACTCTACCAAAGCGTTGTTCAGACTGACTTGAATATTCTCTCCAATGTATTTGTACGATTATATTATTATACTCGTACGTCCTACTTTTAAAAAATAATTTAAAAACAAGCAGCGGTTCACGACTAGTTCATCGAAAACGAATTCATCGAAAATCAATTCAACGAAAATCAATTCATCGAAAGCAAATTCATCGAAAACGAGTTCATCGAAAACCAATTCATCGAATGATCAATTCATCGAATCGCCAATTCATCGAAAAAATATATTTTGTTGATATTTGAGAGAAATGCCGAGCGGACCGAGAAGTTAAAAAAGCATTGGTCAACGTAAACTAACCTAACCTTACCTAACTTAACCTATTTAACCAATTTTTAAATATTTTTTTAACATCACTCTTAATGACCTTTCTGAGTTGTTTATGAGTTGGTTTCATTATGAGTTGTCTGGTCACCGTTCCTTAGATATCCCTTTTTTGCAGTATCAGACAATCGGAAATCGAAGAGATAACCTATAAATTTTACATTGTCACTACGAAACTGACAGTTGCTAAACACATTTAACTCAGTTAAACAGACCTTTTGGGTATTTAATTTTGACAGCTCTAATATCTACAAAAAAAGGTTTTTCGATGAATTGGCGATTCGATGAATTGATCATTCGATGAATTGATTTTCGATGAATTGATTTTCGATGAACTCGTTTTCGATGAATTTGCTTTCGATGAACTCGTTTTCGATGAATTTGCTTTCGATGAATTGATTTTCGATGAACTCGTCGGTTACCCAGCTTTTTATAATGTGAATTATCTAGGGAGAATTTTAATAAACAATAAAGATAAACTTGAAAACTTGAAAACCAAGTGAAATGTGCTAATTTCTAGGAGGCGCTAATTTAGAGGCTATGCCTTTGGGAGGCGGCTTTGGGTACCGCCGCTCCGGGAACCATTTACTGGATAACCAACACCTCTGCCATAGGTCACCTCAAATGGTTTGCTACGTTTGGTGACTTAGCAGGAGTGCCCGGGTTCATGGGGGGTGAGGTTTGTTTTTCTCGGCAACGGATGCGTTTGCCCACCAACTGCGTGGTGGGCCGGATCGAGTGAGCCTGGCTGAGGGAGATATTTTGATTTGCACCTCGGTGGGAGGATCGGGTGAGACTGGTTGGGGGAGTTCTCCAGCCGGACTCTCTTGACCCATCGCCTTGCACCTCGGTGGGAGGAATGGATTCATACGTCTGTCACTCCTCAACACACTGATCCCCGGGTTCCTACCCAACCTTTTTCCTTCCCAAAACTTCCTTTCCTTCTTATTCTTAAAAAGACCCCCCACACAGCATCCTCTGAGATCACATGGGCCCTGATGGAAATTACTCTCTCCAGGGCCTCCTGTGTGGAGCAAATGTAAAAAAATAAAAATAAAAAATGCCCTTCATATTACATAGGACAAACTGGTAAATCATCCAAAACCCGTGTAAAAGAACATTTTTCAAACTGGGTGAATGACAAAGGTGAATTGTCGAATGTAGCGTCAACCTATTAGAAAACAAACACTAGTTTGACAAGGACAGAAACGTTAAAGTTCTCAATACATGTAATAAAGATCGAAATCTAGATAGGCTAGAATCATTAGAAATTACCAAAGATATTGAAATATAAGTAGATGTGCTATCTGCAGTTTTTACTATATAGGTGGGACTGCGCTTCTGGGTGTCGCCGATATTGTTTACCAATTAACAAATAAACTAAATTAACGAAAAGTTAACGAATAAAGCAAACGAACGTTAAACTAAATGAACAAATTCTTTCCGTATTCAAACTAAATTGTTAACAAGTACTAATGCACACCTTAAAAAAATCAACGAAATGAACTAATTCTTTTCGTATGGAAACTACTCTAATTAGGTCGTAGTCCATCGACAGTTGCGCGGACACCATAGCATATCTCTTTTGTATTTGAATATCTTTGGAAACTACCTACCTAACTAAAAAAATAGCCCCTAACATTATAATAAATAAGAAATTAGAATCATTTGCTAAATCTTCGCTTCTGTAGTCATTGTAATTTTCAGAATAATTTCTAAAACAAAATAAGTAATTTGTTTATATAATGACCATTTTAAGATGGCTCCTACTCCGATGAAAACATGTGTCTCCCAAAAATCAATCGAAAATTCCATATCATCATAAATATAATAATGATTTGACAAGAATATAATTTGGTCATTAATAATTCATGTTACTTGTAAGGTTTTCCCCGAACATGTTGAACATGAACAGTCTCCTTCAACGCAAGCAATCGACCGAACAGGACCTCCATCGATATGCTTGGTGTAACTCTAAGTGACCAGCTCAGGTACGGGGGCTCCATCGAAACCAGAGTTTAGTTAGCCTCTCAGAAACTACTGTACGCGTACTGTACAGGGTCCACAGATACTTTAATAGTACACAACTACTAACCCTGTACAAATCGCAAGTGCGCCCCACGGTTAAATTTGGCAGCCACCTCTTGTCTGGAGCTCCAAAATACCTAAAAAAAACCTTGACTCTGTGCAGAAACGGGCGGTCCGTTTGATAGATTCTCCCATCTTAACATACGGACTGCAATCTTTAGAGCATAGGCGTCAGGTGGGAATGCTGTCCTTGTTCTACCGGTATTACAATAGAAGATGCTCCGAGGAACTAGCGTCATTGATCCCCTCGGCAACGGTGCATAGTCGGGAAACACGCCAAACACGCGCCCAACATTTGTACACGGTTGACATTAATCACATGAGAACGGGTCGTTTCTATGACTCGTTCTTGAGTTCAACGGCTCGGCTGTGGAACGATTTGCCGGCCTCTGTGTTTCCTCCCTCCTACAACGTGGGTCTCTTCAAGACCCGTGTTCACTCCTTCCTTTCCTCAAAAAGACCCTCCACACAGCATCTTCAAAGATGACATAGGCCCTGAGGGAAGTTATTTTCCTCAGGGCCTCCTGAGTGGAGTTAATGTAAAAAAAAATGTTGAAGTGAGCTACAAACCCGAGGTAATTAGCCTACTGCGAATAACCAAAATAATTAGAAATCGACAGTCAAAGAAGACTTAGTAACAAATGTAATTAATATAATTGATTAAAATCCTTGTAGACCATTATCTACCCCTCCCCCATATGTTATATATACCTAGGCTAAGAGTAATTGGTACCAGTCTGAAGATAGCTTTAACGAGCTGAAATCGGTTACTGTCAAATAAATTAAAGTTGAAATAAGTTTTATATTTGTTTTATTATAATTTAATCCACCATGAATTGACAGTTTCAAAAATAGAAATATTAAAAAATTACATTACTGGTATTTTCAAGTTAAATTAACCATTTTACGATGATTTTAAAAATGAAGACACTGCGGACGATTCTGAAATATCAGAATAATGGTTAGGAACAACAATTAGAAATTTGTGATTAATTATAAATCTAGTGAATTATATTTGTCTGCCGGTCGTTCACCATCCTCTTTGATTTAGTTGAGAAAGCCATGAATAATGAACACAATCTCCTTACTTCTAAGATTGGATTAAATATCCCAATTCCCAATTATATTTTCATAAAGCCTGATACTTAGGCCTTAATGAAATAAGGGTGGATTGAATAGTGACTTAGGCGAACATTAAATCAAAATCATCCTCAATTTGGGAGGCGGTTTTGGGTACCGCCGCCTCGGGATCCATTTAATGGATAACCAAAAACTCTGACAAAGGTCACCCCAAGTCCGTTTGGTGACTTAGCAGGGGTGCTAGGGTTCATCGGGTGGGGTTTGTCCGGGTCCACCAGCTAAATGGCAGACCGGATCGGAAGAGAATGGTTGAAGGAGACCCTTTGACTTCTCCAGCCGTACTCTATCGGAACATCGCCTTGCACCGCAAGGTGAGGGATAGATTTGTACGTCCGTCACTCCTGGACACACTGACCCCCAGATTCCTACCCACTCCTAATACCCTTTTCGCCACATAACTTCCTCTCCTTCCTTTCCTAAATCTACCGTCCACATAGCATCCCTAAAGATGACGTAGGCCCTGAGGGCAATAATTTCCCCCAGGGCTTCCTGTGTGATGCCAGTGTAAAAAAAATCCGTGTCATTTTTAAATACATCTTTCTGAATTTCGATTTTATTTTCGTGAATGAATTAATGCAAATCTTGGATGTGGAAATTATCCAACTTCCCGATGTATTTGACTTCCGATCGAGCGGAAACTCGGCAATCGCCGTCAATGCATTATAGCATTCATCGACTTTTGGTAGCACTCACATATACACGCGCATTTTTCTGAAAATGCATTTTTCTGAATATTTAAAAAAATACAACAGTTAAAATACGAAATAAATGACGGTACCATCCAATTAGAATTTGGCTTAGGTGTTAGCGGTGTTAACTTTCAGTCCATGGAGTGGGGAAGGTTTAATCTTCAGTCAAATCAAGAAAAGCCTTTGAAGTTGGCTACTAACCGGCCCAAGACACGGCCCAACTGGGTCGATAATTGAAAAAGAAAATCAAACTTTTTTACGGGTTGATTTTTTGTTGATTTGAAGAAACATATCAAAAAATTAAGCGATAGACAATAATGGAGTAGAAAAAAATCACTTTGTTGTTTGACATATTAATTGAAACAAAACAATAACTTCATTTGTAACCATAATTTATTTAAATAAATGAAGACAATATAAGCGAAACTCAATCGAAAATCTGGAAACAGAAAAATCAGAAAAAACATATTGACACCTCTGGGACTCGAACCCAGGACCTCTTGCTTTCCGGGCAAACGCGCTAACCACTGCGCCACGGTGTCGATATGAAATTCGGTCATGTTTAACTGTACCATACTTCGACTAAGAACCACCTACATTATCTTCATTTTCTTCAACGCATATATTATTGGCAACTATCTTTATGTATGATTGCAAGATTCAAACCCGAACTAAATGCTCTCTAGATAGTGTCTGGATAAATCTTTATCCATTTTATTTAATATGCGACATCTATCGACTTTTCTGCAAGTCTAGGATGAATATTTTTATTTTTTATTTTAGTCTAGACTTGCAGAAAAGTCGATAGATGTCGCATATTAAATAAAATGGATAAAGATTTATCCAGACACTATCTAGAGAGCATTTAGTTCGGGTTTGAATCTTGCAATCATACATAAAGATAGTTGCCAATAATATATGCGTTGAAGAAAATGAAGATAATGTAGGTGGTTCTTAGTCGAAGTATGGTACAGTTAAACATGACCGAATTTCATATCGACACCGTGGCGCAGTGGTTAACGCGTTTGCCCGGAAAGCAAGAGGTCCTGGGTTCGAGTCCCAGAGATGTCAATATGTTTTTCTGATTTTTCTGTTTCCAGATTTTCGATTGAGTTTCGCTTATATTGTCTTCATTTATTTCAATATTACAATTTGAGGTTTTACTCATAGAGTTAAAATAAAAAATAAAAACATAATTTATTTATTTAATTTTTTAATACCTAGGTACTAAAAAACTACTTGGGTATACAAAATTACTTAGGTGTTAATAAAAATAAATCCTGATTGCAAACAAAGTTATTGAAATAAATATAATTATCTGAGCGAAGCGAAGTCCTATTTTAATTCGACTATTTTGGATTCCATATGAATGTAAACTTGTTCGTCAGGTTCCGGTTCCGGTTCAAGTTGGTGGTATGGTAGGAAAACATTATTTTTTCCCGCAGTTCGCAGGATTGTGGTTCCTATCGAGCTGTAAAATCAGAATAATAAATAATTTGGTACCAACAGTTTGAAAAAACTTTGATAAAAAATGATCATTGAAAGGGTGGCAATTTCTTTGGTTTTGTAATGAACATTAAAAATGAAGGTTGAAATTAAGGTTTTATGACTGTATAATGAAGAAATGAAATAAAAAGTGTGAAAAACAATATTTATGGTTTATAATTAAATTTTTAAAAAAATATTTGTGAATACAACATAACATGACATAATATAAAATAAATAGATGCCTGTGCTTAGGAGAGGACAACTATATATTTTTACATCTACTTAAATTTAGTATATTTTTACAAAAACTATTAGTAATTTTAAAAAGAAAATAAAATATAAGTAATAAAAATACAGGTAAGTAATAAAATTAAAAAATGCAATAAATACAATAGACGTAATAAAAACATACGTCAGCAAAAACATAATATCAAACAATAAGAAAAGTTATGAGGTGGTATTAGAGAATTTTAGTTATTTTTTTTGTAATTGTTATAGTTTTCCTCTAATCATATATCTAGGGGTAATTTATTGAATAATTTTATACCCTTAAATACATAGAGATAGAATAGAATTTACGAGAGATGGGAAGGCTGAAAGAGATATTGAATGAAGGGTTAATGCCGGTAACTCCATTAATGGTGGACTGAATGCCGTTGGCGCTAATAAAAAAACTGTCAAAAAAGCAAAGCTAGCAGTCCACAATGGAGTCCTGGTACCTACCCTGATGTATGGCAGTGAGGCATGGAACTGGCAGAGGAAGGATGAAAGTAAACTGAATGCTGTTGAAATGAGATCCCTGAGACGTAAAACAATATGTGTGGTGGTAAAACAATGTGTGATCGTATGAGAAATGTGGATATCCGCAAAGAATGTAAGGCTGATGTAAGCATAATGAGTAATATTAAGAAAGGGACCCTCAGATGGTTTGGGCATGTGGAGCGAATGAACGAAGGAAGTAGTGTAAGAAGAATATACGACGCGAATGTGAATGGTAGAAGAAGTCGGGGACGCCCGAGGAAGATATGGCACTATCAAGTGAATCAGATACTTGTGATACTGTGCTGTTGAAGTTCGTACTAGTGGCACGATTAAGTGCTCCAACAGAAATAATTCTTTTGCTAATATTTAATTGTGAAATATTATTTTTATCAAAGAAATCTTTATGTAATTGAAGTAGTGCAATTTTGTCATAATTTTGAGTGGGTGAACCGGGAAATCTTGGAAAACATTGATCGTTGGGTAAGGCTTTTTTTAAGATGATTTTTTAATAATAATTTTTGAATTGTCTCAAGTGGAAGTAGTGATGGTTTATATTCATCCCCCCCCCCCCCCCCCAAGCCACATTCCATATTCCGTTTGATATTAAAGGCATTTAAGTACTTAATAACAAATCTTATAATTTCAGGTGAAATACTGGTTTTGATTTATTGAATAAGAGATAATTAGACATACTTTTTGTTCGCGAGGTCTACTGTTCACAGAACTTCTTTTACTAGTTACAATATAAACATAAAAACATCTAAATCATAACATTATATTATGGTAGCGACAAAAACGAAATTCGTGTGGGAGTCACCTTCAACATTTGTGTTGCGGTCAAAAAAATATTCCGGTTACGTGCGGGCACGGTTTTAGATTTATATACTTTTTTTCAAATTTGTTAAATTGCCTTTCTGTGTGGAACAGCGGGGCGCCGACACCTCGCGGACCCCCGGGAAGGCTTTAAAATCTCTGCCGCAATCTCTGATCATCCTAAAGTAGGTACCAACCTACCTGGCTGCTAATCCAAAAGCGTTATTCGAAACACCTGATTTTGAACAAAAGAATGGTGTCTTCATTTGATGTGTGTTTTTTTTTGTATTGGATGAGATGTATTTATTTTTATTGGAGTTGTTTAAATGATACTTATCAATGCGTAAGATGGTCGAAACGCCTTACGGGTGCGGTCTATTTTTATTACTTGAATTTATTATTTGCCTTGCTAATAAAATTTTAGGTAAAGGTAAATAAACTTAATTAATTATTGCGGTATCTTTATGATAATATTAAGCCCAGAAGAGAATGTTGCTCTCCTGCAGTTTCTATAAATGCTGTATCTATCGGTGGAATTTTATATTTAATGTTGTAGATATTTAAAAAAAAAATAGTGTGCAATTTACACGCGATAGAAGTGAAACCAGAAAGTCGCTAGGTGTCGCTTTCTTTTGCCTGTTTTTAAAGTGGTTTGAAGATTGGATATTTGTTTATTTATAGATTTACAAAAATAAAAATGTTTATTTTTTGGATTTCGTAGGATTCGAACCTCCGTCCGCTAGATTCCTTTGGCCGCTGTGATTTGCGACGCACTATACCGCTGCGCTATGGGACGCGCGCGGCGAGGGGCGTATTTACGCATTATATTCCGTGAAAAAACAAAGCGGCCAATGAGCGCAGACCTATCATCATTTCCGTTTTGTATCTCAACCAATAGGAGCCTTGAGTGCAGTTTGATGCTTCGCAGGTGCCGTAGTGCGTCATTTCCGTTTCATCCGAATTTCAAATTATCCTAACGGGGCTAAAGAAGTTTCACTTCAATAAATTAACATATTCGCTTTAAAACTTTTTACAAAAAATAGGAAAAAAAATAAATACAATCAAACTACATGGATTAAAATTGGGTATAATTTGGGCCCCGCCCTCTTATAGACTATTTCCATAATTATTGCATCTCCTGAGGCACCAAGGAATTATTGCAATCACTCATGGATTAATTAGCATGTGAGATTCCCAATTCTAGCAAAAAATGTAATAAATGAAGGCCATAATAATGTAATATGAAGGTATTGTATAATGCTATGTAAATTATTGAAAAATTATGTAACTTTAAAAATAAAATAATTCCAAGCATTGATCTTACACAACTTACACAATTTAGAAGGCGGATATGGATATCGGCCATCTAGAGAACATCGCCTCCTCTGCCATAGATCACCCCAAGTGGTTTGCATGTTTGGTGACTTAGCAGGGGTGCCCGGATTCGTGGGGTAAGTTTCGTTCGGGTCTTGGCATTGAAAAGAAAGAGAGGCAGTCAATTTGAGACAATTATCTAACGGACAAAAAACGCTAAGTCACTTATTGTTTTTGCCAGAACTAAAACATGTGGCAAAATATGCTAAATACTTCCATTTCGGAAATAAACTTAAAAACCAGCTATTCGTTATTAAAAAACAAACACAGACAAATGAAAAATATATGCTTAAATTAACAAACCTCGTGTTGTCATATTCTTATATCAATACAAACTGCAATTTAATTTTACAAAAAATATTGAAATTGGTACGAACTTAAATGCTTGTTTTCCCATAACAACGATTTTAGTAGGTATACTTTGAAATTTGCAAGTATACCCACGATATGCAACCGTACATCAAAATATTTGCTGTTTTTTTAATATTTTTTATAACTACCTTTATTATTGTAATTTATTTTATTTCATCTAAGTTTTGTTTTATTTTATTTTTTTATTTATTTAAAAAGAAAGACAAACATTCCCGGGTTACGAATAACCCAACAATGTTTGAAAATCTCCTACTACCACCACAGAAAGCCGAAAATGTTGCTTGTGTTGTGATGGAGGACTTAGCCAGTCGAGGAATCGAACACGCGACGCTCGGGTGGGACCCAAGCGCTATGCCCACTCAACCACTGACCAGACAAATTAATTTCATATAAAATATTTTTATTGAATTTTATCAAATTGTAAAACGAGGGCATCACCCAGAGAGGCCAACATTATCAAAATATACAATATTAATGTATCAATAAAAATTAAAAACTACATAATTCTACATTCACAAAAATATTGCCCTAAAAACCAGAAATTCCATTTTCGACAAGCTCCCTGTAAATAGGCAAACGCGATATCAATAGTGGGGTGTCACACGTTGTGTTTAGTTGTTAAGTGCTAGTCCCTTCAGCGCCAGAGTGTCTGGTCCTAGGCTGTAGGCTAGCCGACAGGAGTGGCAGAGTAGAGTATCTACCAGAAGCCCCACAGTCCATGGTTACTGGCCATGTGTGCTGTTAGCTGTCACTGTGTGCTGCGTGTTGTGTCGGGTGACCCATAAAAGGAATGTCCCCGGTCCCGGCCCCACATGTTGCCAGTTTGTCAGTTTGTTGCAGTTGCCACTCTAGGCGTGCAGTAGGTGCCTCAGAGTAACTCTAAGGTAGGTGCACACTGCAAACCTCAGAGTAATTATTGTTACTCTGAACTGCAAACACAAACATTATGCATTTTACATATCAGGTGTCAGTAACCATTTACAATAGCTTGATATGGTTTGAGATATTCACGACCAAAAGTAATATCGTGATTCATTTCATTATCATGCTGTCCGAAACATTGGCTAAAGAAGGAGACAGCCCAACACGGCATAATAACCCAAAATAAATAACGGCAAAATAAATTACTATATAATTATAGTAATTTATACTATAATTATAAAGTTTATATTTTTGTGGTGTTTTTGGATTGCAATGAAATATACTTTGTAGTAATAATATTCAAAATAAAATTTTATAATTACGAAGTCGATTTCATCAATGAAAAGATAACCAATTGTAAATTGGAACCCGTTTTTTGAGAACGACCGCCCGCAAAGCTAAAACAATTTTTTTATGATTTTTTGATACGCTATTATAACTACTGCATGCACGGTATGTTTTTTAATTAATTTTCAAGATAAACAGCTTTGTCTCAGTTTGTAATGTTTTCTTTGAATCATAAGATATGCGACAACATATACATCGATCATGGAAATTTTAAATGCTGTAAAAGACAAAAATGAGTAAATATGTAATTTTTCTCTGTCTTTTTTTGTCTCTTTCGATCTGCGTTATCGAAATATTTATAATAAATTGCAAGATCTTTTCAAAGTCATCTGATAATAGAAATGCATAATTACAGGTCTACAAAAACAGGACACATTATTTAAAAAAAAAAAACTTTATATTCGCTCTCCTGAACAATTAACACTTTGTCCACTTTGTTGTTTTTTTATTTCAAATTTCCATGATCATGCTGTAAAAAATCCTCTACTAGAAATCCACCAGTGTTGTGGGGGACATTTTTATTCTTATTTGTGGTTTTTAAATATATACATAGTTACCTGTGTCCAAATGCAATTCTCTTACATGCATATTTAAAACACAAAGTTTGTCCAAAATAATCACATATATTTTCGTTATTTAAATATATATTTTTTTTTTCTATTATAATTTCCTCTGGTAATTCTCAACGACTTTTGACTCTTTCTAAAGGGTTTTTTATAATTTTATAATATTTCCTCGTCTCATGAGTGTGCTTATGCTTCAGGTTTTCAATTTTCCTCGGAAAATGCAGTTGGAAAATATAAATGGAATATTTAAGTAAATAATTTGTTTAACAGCAAAATATTTAAGTCCTACAACATTTCCTCAGCTTTCGTATACAATTGTTCTTCAGTATAATTCTCAGAACTCTCTCTGTAGTATTATCATTTGTTTCATATGTCCTCGTTGGGTAAGAATATAATATACAATACTACACGAATCATTAAAAACGACATAGAAGACAAAGTATAATTAAATAACTTTAGTCCGCCTCGGGACCGGATAGAACCGGAGAGAAGAATTAAGAAATATAATATCCATAAATTAATATTTTTAATTTTTAAACTAACGTTTAAGACAAGATTTTTATGCATAGCACAAAGGGTAACAATTATTATAAGCAATAATTATCAGCCTGAAACACTCATCCACATTGAAAAAATCTTCCGAGAAAAGATACATGACGCCAACGGGACAACGCTGATAATTATTGCTTATAATAATAATATCTATACTTAAATTCACCATTATATTTTTAATAGAAATACTTTATATTGTCTTCAACTAATTATTTTTGAATTATTATGGGCAACTACCCTTTTTATTGGAAACAATCATTCTAAGAATTGGTTTATATCCTGGATAGCATCTCGGATAAATGTATCCAAATTTATTCATTTGGAACAATTGACTTTTTATAAAAGTCGAAATGAATATTCAACTTTTTATAAGAAAAACTCTCTTTTATAACTTTTGTTATAAAAGAGAGTTTCTGAGAGGTCTGGGTTCGAGTCCCAGTTGCGACCATTGACTTCTTTCTGTTTTCTGTGTCTTATTCTCTTTCATATTTTCGTTTAGATATTATTGTTATCTTCTTCTTCAATGATAAATTATTATTTACTACATATGTAAATTTAGTTTGCAGTGTTCGCAAGACAGCTGATGTTACATCAACGTACGAGCATGGCTGTTCGCTGTGACGAAAATATGAAAGAGAACAAGACACAGAAAACAGAAAGAGGACAATGGTCGCAACTGGGGTCGAACCTAGACCTCTCAGAAACTCTCTTTTGTAACCTCTAAAAGTTATAAAAGAGAGTTTTTCTTATAAATAATTGAACTTTAAATTGTCGCTAAAATAAAAAATTTAAATAAAACTAAAATAAAAAATTAACGTACAGCAGATACGATGATAATAATAATAGTAACGTTATTTTTGCATAGGGGGCGTTCAAGTATTACGTAACGCAATTTTTAAAGATTTTTAACCCCCCCCCTCCCCTCCATGTAACCCACTCACCCCCCCCCCCCCCTCGTAACGCACAGTAACGTTTCACAAGACCCCCCCGCCCCCGTTATAGCACACGCAGGACAATAATAATAGACGTTGTATATATTTTAACTCGAAACTGTATTTTATCGTATTGAAGATGACATATTCATGATAAAATATGTTGGTTTTGAACCAATTATTTATTAAAAATTAAAAATTTAAAGCATACAGTTTTTTTAATGATCGACCTCCAACGATTTAGCACCTCTGAAAATTGCAGATGAACACGTGTGTGATGATCTAAAAACACCTTAATATGACAATACGAGACCTTCATATCGATCATTTCACGAATAGAAAATAAATGTAAATCGAATTCTTATAGAAAGATTTGTGATTTTCACAGCACAGAATATTATCGTGATTTATTTTTGGGGTATTATGCCGTGTGCGCTACCTCCAACGTAGATGTAGAAAAAAATTTAAGTCGAAAAAGTTTTTGCAAAATCAATATCCAATCTTCAAACCACTCCAAAATGAATAGGCTAAGAAAACACAAAAGAAAGCGACATTTAGCGATTCCGAAGAAGAAAACACAAATATTAATAAGATGACCAAATATATAGGAAATTTAATTTAATTTAATTCTTTTTCAATGGAAATTAAAATACACGAAAATACCCGTGCAACAATCTACAGGACTGTGAATAAACTATATTAATTTGAATATTTTGATAAGACTTTTAAAAAAAAATTAAATAAGTGTATTTATAATAAGGTTAGGTACTACCTACCTATCTAGTTTTAATCACTGCATAACAACTGCTCTTACATGCTAGAACAAATAGGTCACACGTGATTTTCATTACGTTCATTTGTGAGCTTTGTTTAACTAATTGATACGTTTGTACTAACGCACTGTGCAAAATGGTAGCACGTTAGACGGTACTGACGATATTTAGCCTCGTTTCGATTATAAATTAAATACAATAAGTGCAATTATTTTGCAGTCGTCAATGTGAACGGTATTATTAACCTAACCTAAACTGAAATAACATAGCCATGCGTAACCTAACCTAGTAACATTTAAAAAAAAAAAATTGTGAATTGCACAAAATGATACCAACTTCCTGGAACTATGTCTTCCCATATGGAGTATGTATTTGAAAATACGAAGAGAAAGGGAAAGGTAAGGAGGTGGGAGGGCGAATGTTTGGATCCTACCTGACTCAGAGTTGATCATTATGTGTTTATATGCAGAGGCGGCCGGTGACAAAATTTGCGAGCGGTGCACTTCATAAAAAAATGATAACATTAACATGGGAAAATAAAGTGATTGACATACCTACTACAAACGTTCACTTGTAGAAAAAATCCATTCGTCGCTCTTTCATTTGTGAAAACACTTCAATGACACGATTATTAAAGTCTGGTATCAAAGATATCATACTTTTTTCGATGCTCATATTGATAAAGCATTGAGCCGATCTTGGGACATAGCCTCAGAAATATTTTTACACGTTTTAACGTAGAAAAAAACCGTTCGCACTCAACAGTTGTCATTGGAATAGTACAAATTATTTTTAAAAGTTTAACCATTTCACTAAAACACTCCACTAAGTTACATTTATAATTTACGGTCACATCCATAAAGCCAAGATGCTTTCAAACATAGTTCTTTTTTAAACACTCTATTCACAGTTTTTTCCTTAACTTTACAAACTTGTTTTATATTCATACATGGTTTTGGAGGTCCATTATTTTTCAAAAACAATTTATTATCAAATGAACTTCGGTTACTTTTGATAAAATCGACGTTAATTGCAATCTTTTCAGTAGCACTCATTTTTAAATATGCTTTTTTACAGAATAAAACTTGCTAAAACCGTTAAAATGCTGTCTATACCCAAACAGTACTGAAGATAATGCGCTTCGCCAATGACCGATAGCGTTAAAACATAACATTTTAATTAGTTCTAAATTCGTTAAACAAAATTATTTCATTTCAAAGGTTCGGGACCACATTACACAAGTTAAATTTTTTGTCATTTGCCCTCCGCTAATGCACGCTAGCACCATATGTCTTATCTGCTCTCACACGTCAATCTTCCTTATGGGTCTGTACCTGTCTTGCTCATTTCACGCGTACAACATCTGGGGATGATCCCAATCTTCGACCAATTATCGTCAAAGATCCCAGTAGAAATATTACTTCATGTGACGTCACGCCTCGGCACAGCACGAATTCCTTTCTCTCATGGGAGGGAGTCTTGTCAATTGTGTAGGATTTTAAAACGAATAAGGAACTCCAGTGAAAAATATTATGGCTTTAAAAAAATATGTTCATATAGACCAAGAAACGCTGATTCTGAATATATAAGTTTTATTTCATAATATTAAACGCAGAGTTTTTAAAAAAATATTAAAAAGTGCATTTTTAAACCTCTTTCAAAACACAGCGTTAAGTTGGCATTACTGAAATGGTTAACTGTGACGTCACACTTAACCTGTCACCTGGTGATAGTGTGTTGACATTTGAAATGACTTGAAGTGCACACGTACCTATGCAATTCAACATTTCGTGTGTTTGGTTTATTTTCATACTGTTTATAGAGATTTAGATAAATAATAGTTATTGTGTTTATTGAAACATAATTTAGGCCCTCAACAATTTACGAAAAGGGCTATATTTGCGGACAATCTGCAATAAATTTTGTCTATTTGAGGTTAAAGTCGTCCTATTTTGACATTTTGTTATGTATTTTCAAATTGTTTTTAGTATAGGGCTTTTTATACAAGTTGTTACACACTCGTCATGATCAGTGTATTATAAATACCAGTGTTTCTGTATGTATTATACATAAAACAATGTATCTACAAAGTAACGCCTGACACAAAACACGATGTCACATGTATTTGCAATGAAAGAGATGATTTATTGTTTTTATATTGCACTTTGATTAAATACAATAACAGTAGCGGTGAAATGTGGACATTTTACCAATGTTTTTCTATATTAAAAGCAGTTAATCTTGAATAAAAAACACACCTCACACCTAAAAGTCATTACTTATTACTAAGCATTCTGCCATGACCGCCATGATCAGTGTTGCCAGCCGTGTCTTGTAAAAAGTCGCCTAAAATATATAAAAAAAGTAACCTTTTTGTGTGAAAAATAACCTTTCGTATTTTTTCCAGTGGAATGGTAAAAAGTTGATAGAATACATGAGGATATAAATAAACCAATCATCATGAGGAGCTCAGTATTAAAGTGGGACATAAGCCATTTGGATTATTTTTGAGTAGAGCGAGTTTTTTGTTTTGTATATACCGGTATGAAAAATCTGATATTTTTTCTACCTGCATAACCTTGCCGGCGTAAATAGCGGGTACTCAAAATGCAAAAAGTCAGATTGAGCGATCAATCAGATTTGTCGAGTGAGCAAGTAGCTATGGTTAATTTGTAATTTACACATTTTTTTTTTTTTTTTTTAGTTTATTGAGGTAACAAACAGTAATACATATTTTAATAATAAAGTAACATATTACATGGTTGCATTAACCAGCGAAGTTTCTGGTAAAATTTATAATATATATATAAAAACATAGATTAAAACATTAAAGAAAACATAAAGTGATAGAAAAAAAAAATATATATATACAACAGAAATGAAAAAAAAACATAAAAATTATAAAGCATATTATAGGATATATAAATAATCCAAATATTATTATTATAATAAAAAGAAGGAAAACAAACATAATGAGAATGAAAAAAAAAAAAATAACATGCAGCAGGGGTGAAGAGTTCGTAATTAACAATTTGTTTAAATTTTTTCTATTACTGATTTAATAAATTGGCCTGAGGACAAATGAAAAATATCAGAGTCGTAAAAGATATCATTGAATTTTGTGCACGTCCTTCAGAGAAATGAATAGTTGGTTTGATCTTGTGTTTCTTATTGGACAGTGGAAATTAATGTTTTCTAGAAGACAGTTGTTGTCAACAACGTTGTTAATGATTTTGAACAAAAATTTTTGGTGGGATATATTTCTTCTATCTTCTAAAGTTGATAAATTATGGAATGTTAATGAGTCTTTTAGGTTTTCTGATGTTCGAAAAGATTTAAAGTCTAGGTGTTTCAATGTCTTTTTTTGAATTCTTTCTAACCTTTCAATATTTACTTTGTATTGGGGATTCCATATGACTGATCCGAATTCTAATATTGAGCGAAACGTGTTCCTCTTTCACAATAGTGTGAAAGAGAAAGAAGTAAAGTTTTGCAATAAGTGTATAGTCCATGATTTAGCAAGCCGTTAGCCAACACGAAAAAAAAAACAAAAGAGCATTCCGTTTGACGTTGGTTCTGAAAAATCACCTAAAAGTAACCTTTTGAGTAGTGTAACCTGAAAGAAACCTTTCAGAGTAAAAAATCACCTAAAAGGTTACAAAAGTAACCTTCTGGCAACGCTGGCCATGATTCTTCATTCAAACAGGGATGTTCTGCCCAAAAAAATTATTTCCCTAGATTTCGAAGTGAAATTTCCCTAGAATTTCACATTTACGCAATTACCTACGTAGCCACCCGATTGTGTAACACTAATCCTGTTATATGTTAATTAATATGATAATTAATTGGAAAGATATCGGAACTTGGTAAATATACTAATAATACCGTGATTTTCCAAATAAAACACTTTTTGCTACGTGAAGTAATAATTTAAAAGTACGAATACACTCACCACTGAATTAGAAACTGAATTCCAAATAAAAAAAAAACACTTTGCAAAATAAAAATCATAAGCAACCCGCCGCTCATTTGTACCAAGCGTGGTATTTTGAAGACCCCCCCCCCCCCCCCCAAACGTGTCACGTAGTATGGGTACGTTCCATAATATCATTTTGAGTTATCAGTGTTAAAAATAACATTGCATGTAAGTACATGAACAATAATTAAGATTCATAGGAATTCCAAAAAATATATATACGTATATATATATATATATATATAAATATTACCAGTAATATTGTCATATGTAATAAAATTTTTGCCAGAGTTCGAAATTTCCCTAGATTTTGTCCTGATTTCCCTTATCCCTAAAAAATATTTTTCTCCCCTAGATCTAGGGAAATTTCCCTCGACATGACATCACTGATTCAAAATGACAACTTAAAAAATAAAAAACTAACGGTGGGTGAAGACCACCATAGATACGGTGCGTTTCTGGGAGTCTTTAAAAATTAAAACTTTGACAATTATTTTAACTATTAAAACTAACTATAAAAATAAAAATAAGTTTGAATGTCTTTATTCATTAAAAAAAAATAAAAAAATTGGACTGGAGTTCTCTATTGGCGGGAATTCTTCGTGAGACGATGTATTATTTTACATTCTGACGTATATATATTTTTGGAAGTGCAGTGCACCAATGCACTAAGGAAGAGGCCGCCTCTGTTTATATGTACATTTTTTTGCTTTATTACACAGTTTTATCTCCGTTCCACTATTACACCATTACACTAGGGTGTGTTGTGAGGCTTAATATAATAATGAGGGGAGCATATATTCCTATGTCCGTGGGGGAGCATGTGGGGAAGAGGAAGGTGGGGAAGTACTAACGACTTATTACGCGTGTTCTCTGCGAACTGTACCTAAGTTAATAGTGTAACCTATAATAATGTAACTTACCTATTTGTGTCATGTTAATTCTTTTTTGTTTATTTCTAACTGTTTTTCATTGTTTATTGGATTGAAGTGAACTCAAACTTTTTATTTATTTATTTTATTTATCCCCATATGGGGATGTGCTGGACCTCGTCCCTCCTTCCTCTATAGTTACGTATGTTTTTTCTTGCAGATCTATCTCAAATTAATTTTAAATTGGGAATATCAACTGAAAACATCAATTACTTATCCCTGTTAAATCTACTGGGACTTGATACATTAAAAGAAACAAGAATTTTTCTGATTTATTTTATTTATTTAAAATTGTTAATAACTTGTTGAACTCCCCTGAACTTCTTTCGTTAATATGTTTTCATGTACCGAATAGATCAATTCGTCACAAATTACTCTACCATTGTAAAAATACAATAATGCCAGTAGTCCAGTGGGTAAGACTCTTGACTCACAATCCGGAGGTCGCGGGTTCGAACCCGGCGTGCGCAAATATATTTTATTTGATTAAGTTATATTATTTCACAATTAATTCATTTAAAATAATACATAGTATATTTGCGGCATGTTCCAGAGTGGAAGATACTATCAGTATCGCCCTGGTGTAAGACCACCATTCAGAATTGAAACGTTGCTTGAAAATGGCTTTAGCCATGTTTGGTGACCAGATCTGAATAGCCAGGTACTTCCCAACCTTCCTCTTCCCCACCTCCTTCCCCTCCCCACTACCTTCAGCTACACAACATACCCCAATTGGGGATGCCATAGTCATAGTTATATGCCATAATAAATCGCCTGCATATACTTGGTAACAAATATGTTGTTGATGATGTGATAAATATTGAAAAATTATCAACATACAAACATTATTTAATTAAAGCTGTTTGTCATAGTGTTGGGTAGGACACGACATCAGAATGAGGTTGTATGAGGTACTCAAATATCGAAATGAGGTGTTGAGGTGTCCCACCTCATTTGAGGTGAGGTGTTACAAAATATTTTCGCTTACGGGGGGGGGGGGGCTAGAGAATATCAGGGAAAGTGTTTTTTTACATCAGCTCCACAAAAATTTCCCTCACACCCTATGTCGTGTTTGGGGATGCTTATTAATCCATCCCTCTAGTGGTGCAAGGCGTAAGGCCAGAGAAGTGAACGGGACTCCCTCAACTACTCTCGTAGCGAACCGCTTGGGGCGACTTATGTCAGAGGTGTTGGTTATATAATAAATGGTTCCCGGGGCGGCAATTTTTATAATTATTTTTGTAATATGAAAAATTGATATAAAAAAGTCCTACCCCCCCCCCCCCCTCCCTCTTTCACCCCCCTTCCACCCTATCCACCCCCCTCCAACACCTCTGATCCTCCCCCTGCACCCCCCCTCTGATCCCCCCTCACTAACCCTCTCCACCTCATCTCAACATTCCCCCAACCGGTTGGAGCAGTTGGTACTCTTATGCGGTATTCACTTAACTATAATTAAGAATAAAAATATATTATTTTTCTGAGCAGTTGCGACGCTCGTGCGGTAATTTACAATAAAAATGTATTTTTTGGAGCAGTTGGTACTCTTGTGCGTAATTACACACGTAATAACAATACATAATTTAAAATAAAAAATATTTAGAAAAAAAAAATTTTTTGAGCAGTTGGGACTCTTGTGCAGTATTCATATAACAATAATTTACAATAAAATAAAAAAAAAAAATAAAAAAATTGGAGCAGTTGGTACTCTTGTGCGGTATTCACTTAACAGTAATTTAGAATAAAAAAATACAAAAAAAAAAATTGGGAGCAATTGGGACGCTTGTGCGGTATTCACAATATATGAATGGCTCATCCCAATCACCTCACGGTTCTAATACAAAAATGTCATACAATACACCAACCACCTCACACCTCACCTAATATTTGTCCCATACGTGGTAACGTGACATGACATGTAGTCCAATACACCAACCACCTCACACCTCACCTCATATTTGTCCCATACGTGACATGACGATATCCCTGGAATATAGCTCCATTATTTGGGCCCCTTCTGAGCAAAACCATATTCTCGAAATAGAAAAAGTACAAAAGAGATTCATGCATTACCTATATATGAGGGAATATATGTACTACCCTTTCCTGTATCCATCCTTATTCTTAGCAGGAATGCTCGATCTTAATACATTAGATATTTTTAGGAAAACATTTTTTTTAAATAATCTCTGGAACTATACATAATCCACCTATTTTGAAAGAGATTAACTTATATGTCCCAGACAAGTATACTCGTGGAAGGTCCCATACCCTTTTGTATGCTCCAAAAGCGAGGACTTCTGCCTATCAGAACGCGCCAGTCAACAGAACGACTGAACTGCTCCACGAGTCTGCATTGACCATCGACATTTTTAACGTAACCTACAGGCAGTTTAACAATTATCTTTTGAAGTATGTCACAAAGTAGTGAAACTGACCTTTTTATGTGTTTTGCTATACTTTTTGTCTAATTTGTAATCTTCTCCATAATGTATTGGTGAATAACCGTTTTACGGAGAACATGGAAATAAATAAATAAATAAATGACTTGAATGTTGTCCAATAAACCAACCACCTCACACCTCATATTTATCCCCCCTTCGTATTTGTCCCATGCGCGACAACGTGACATGACATTTGTAGTAATACAAAGAAAAAGAGCTGGTACAAATACATTTTGTGAGGTGGGGGGACATTTTACGTGTTTGTATGGGACATTTGAGGTGCCTCTTGTATGAGGTACTCAACACTAGTTTTTCAGCGCTTCTCAATTATGTAGATTATCATCTATTATACTTTGAATATTTATATTCTTCATCAATGTTTATTTCTGGAATTTTTAAATTTATTACTACGTACTTTACGTAGTAATTTTTTAGTTCATGATATCTTGTACACAATCATGTATATGAGGTTTTCTTTTTCTTCATGTTTGTATTTTTAATAGCTTACTATTTTTACTTTATACTGTCACTTCAATATTATGTGCTTTTTAATTTTTTGTCATATTATTTTTTTTTCTTAACTATCTATATGCTTTTACAATTCCTATGTAAAAGCCGTTAATTGGCGTTAATTCATAATAAATAAATAAATTTATTTACGCCACCCACAATAAAATGTGAAAGCTTGAAGCTTGCTTAAATGGCCTTAACTTTCCTTTGTCCCACCTCCGACCACTCAACGCTGAATTTTTTTCTATTTTACCTCCATTATTCAACTAACTTTCTTTGAGGCTTCGCTGGGTGGTTGGCTAAGGGATACGGATGCTGGATGTGGTTTATATCAGGCTGAATGCAATTTACATTTTTGATGATTTGAAACTTAATCGTTTATCGTATGTTCTCTATCTATTTATACAGGTGCTTACAGAGTTTTTCACATGATGCAATGCTACCTCATGAGCTTCTTGAACGAGTTTTATTTTGCTTCAACTATTATTTTTGCTTGTATTACTAACCTGTTGTGTTGTATTATGTTTTTTTCCTGTTAAGCACTTGCTTACTGCTTTCTAACACCATATGCAGGGACACTGGAGGTCTAGATTCGCTCAAAATAAATAAATGTAGCTTCATTTAACAAAAAAAAAATAATCTTGCGAGAACCTTGAAGGAGTAACCATATCTTAATTATAACAGGGCGGATAGCCTCCAATGTACCAAGTTTCTCTAAATAAACAATAAACAGTGTTAATCTCAAGTGACCTCCCAGGTAAGTATGGTCTTTATTTTCTGCCTGTAGAGTACATTTTTACGTAGCATAGCGTTAATTGGTCAAATCATTGTACATATAGATACGATTTTAGATTTTCACGGCCAAAATTTATTTTGTTACTAGTTTTTGGGGTATTATGCCGTGTTGCGCTACCTCCTTCTTTAGCCAACGCTGTCCGAAACGTTGGCTAAAGAAGGAGGTAGCGCAACACGGCATAATACCCCAAAAACTAATAACATTGTACATATAGTTTCGTTTCAGTGATCGATGAACCGGTGAATGAAATTTTTAGCCATAAGTTGTTATAATAGTTCGACTAGTTTGTAGTTAGAAGTAAGATTGTAGAAATCTGTCAATCTATCTATCTATATAAATCTATCTATCTATCTATAATCGATGTTATGTAATATTACATATTATATAAATTATGTATAATTACGCACCAGATTTAAATGTCCGGGTTTAATTTTCCCCACAGGAAAAACTAAACCCTTTCACACACTTCCCAAATGATCATCTGGTCAATCCACGTTATGCAATTGCACTATATGTATTATAATTACAAAACAATACAAGAACAACATGTCAACCTACCAGAGACCAGATGGGAAAATAATTCACCGACTCCAGATATTTTCATATCAGAGGGTTCGGCTCTGTGGAATTCCTAATTGAACCTATAAATCCTACTGATCCCTCAATATAAATATTTAAAAAATCTTTTGTAATCCTACATGTATTTAAAATTACCGATTTTTGCATTTTTATGTATAAATTCTTTGACAAATCTAATACGCCTAAATTTTTAATCAGAGACCTAGGTATAATGCCAGTAGCCGAAATAACAAATGGTAATATTTTTATATTCCGAGAATGCCAAATTCTTTTAATCTCATTTCCTAAATCTGTGTATTTTCTAATTTTTTCAGAAACAGTTTTTTGAATATTACAGGAATTTGGAATAGCTACATCAATGATATGTTATTTTTTTTAATTTTGTCATGTAAAACTATATCAGGTCTATTATGACTAATTGTTCTGTCTGTTAGTATAGTTTTATCATAATATATTTTATAAAATTCATTTTCTAAAAATGAATTTGGTTCATATTCATAATATGGTACTATATTACGGCAGTCAATCAAGTTATGTTTAATTACCAAACTTTGGTGGATTATTTTTAAAACCTGATTGTGCCTAAATGTATACTCGGACGGCGCTAATATAGAACATCCCGATATAATATGTTCTATAGTTTCCGGAAAAGCCAAACATTTTCTACATAAATCATCAATTTGATTTATATCTTTGATTATATGCTTCCTATAATTTTTAGTATTAATGACTCTATCTTGAATGGCAAGCATAAATCCTTCTATTTCTGCGCTCAACTCTCCAATACTCAACCATTTGTTTGACGAAAGTTTGTCAACATACGTTTGGTTGAGATAATTGAAATGTTTTGCATGAATAATTTTATTTGACCAGGAATCTAATAATTCCTGGTTAGTATTTATAAGAATGTTGGCATTCTCGTCATATAAATTTAAAGGTGTAATGTTTCTATCTGCCTTACAAATTATTTTGTGCATTTCTGAGCTATTAGCTTTCCTATGGAAAAAATTTCTAAGCATTTCTACCTGATTGTGTTTCAAAGATGTTATTTTGACTATACCTCTTCCTCCTAAATTTCTAGGTAAATTAATTCGTTCTATAGCTGAATTTGGATGATGGCAATTAAACTTTGTTAACGTAGTTCTAATTAATCGTTCTAAACTATCTAAATCTGTATTGGACCATTTAATTATGCCAAATGAGTACGTTAATAAAGGTATTGCCCAAGTATTTATTGCTTTTACTAAATTTTTAGCAGATAGATTGCATTTTAAAATTTTTCTGATCCTAGTTTGAAATTTAATCCTAATATCATTTTTAATACTAGTGTTATCTAATCTATTCGATTGCGGGTATCCTAAATATTTATAAACCTCATCCCCTTTCATACTTTTAATTTTGAAATTTCTAAATATACCCTCGTCTCCATCTACAATTTTGCCTTTCTCTATATGGATCGTTTTACATTTATCTAAACCAAAAGTCATTTTAATATCATCTGAAAAAATTTTAACTACCTTAATCATTTTTTCTAAATTTGATGAATCAAATTCTGAAGAATTTGAAAATAATTTTATATCATCCATATATAATAGATGTGAAACTATACTACTCTCTCTTGTATTACCCTTATTATATTATTATTATTATATAAATAAAAATGAATACCAGAAATGTATATACGAGCATAACTTTCGTACTACTGCACCAAATTGGATAATTCTTTTTTTGGCTTTCGTTATTGTCAGGACAAGGTTTGTATAAAACTACTGGCGAGCTATGGCATTATGAAATTTATATTAAAAACTGCAATTGGTGGCACGCGAGCTGTTTGAAAATTGAATGTACAGAGACTGAATGTATAGAATGCGGGAGGGATGAGGGAGAAGGGGGAGGGGGGAGGTGAACTCGGGGAGGGGGTTCACGGGAGCGGGGAGAGGGGAACTCGGGAAGGGGGGGGGGGGGAGGAGTGGGAAGAGGGAAGTTGGAGGAAACAGTGTGGGAACGCGGAAGAGGGGAAGGGGACGCGGGAGAGGAAGGGGAGGCGGAAGAGGAACGGGACGAATGGGAAAGGACACGCAGGGAGAAACAATTTCTTTATTAAATGGCATAGCAACTAGCAACGCATGCCGGGAACCAGCTAGTATATTATAAATTTGTAGAGGGCCCTTGAGGTGATTTATCACGAAGACGGCGCTATATAAATCATCCAAATATTGTTATTATTATTAGTAACCAGACCCCTTCCAAAGTTCTCATGTGATTTTCAAATAAAAAGAAATACCAAATAATATCCGTCAAGTTTAAAATCAGAATATCTGTCCTCGTATTGGATTCAAAATCTGTTTTAACCATTTAGCTTCCCCACTTGTTTTATTCGACATCAAAGCGTCCGACGCAAAATTTCTGTTTCCAAAACAATGGCGGATAATTATGGCTACTAAATAATAATGTTGATCCATTTTTAACAAGAGAACTCTCCACCGAAACAGCCCCATTTTTCCATAAACTTTTCCAAGCTCCTTTTAACTCCGCATTGTAAAATTTCCACCGATCGAAAACGCCTTTGATGTCTCTTTTGTTGATAAATTGTTTAATTTCCTTTGATCGGCTGGAAATATGTAATCTGATATTAAGAGGACGACACTAATTATAAAGAAAATGAGAGTGCCTGGTCAAGGCTTAATCGTAATTGTATTAAAACGAAAAGGAAATGCCGCCATTAGTATATAAAATATTGACGTGAAACAAATTAGCAATCAATAATCAGCATCCTCTATGTACAGATATGTGTTATTTTATTTATGGAGTTTTATTCTTTCCTTTGCTCCTTATATTTTACACACGTTAAGTTTGTATTACCTCATACGTTTATTTATGTTATTTTGCTGAATTGTTACTATGTTTAGATTTAGATATTGGCATTACTATGTGTTTTTAAAATTTTAACGAAATTCATGATTTTATGAAACTATATATATATATATATATATATACATTTCATGAAAAACCTATAATAATTTTCAATAATTCTGTCAAGATTTTTGGTTTTATGACACTATGTACATTCCATGATAACAATAAATACTTGAATAAATTGGATGTTACTAAGGTTGCGGGCAGTAATGCTATCTCGCCATATTTTATCTCAAAATGTGCCAAAATCTTACATATCCTTCAACTAACTTATTTAACATGTCCTTAAAAAAGGAATATTTCCCACAAAATTCAAAGAAGCCATTATAATCCCCATCCATAAAACAGGTTCAAAAAGTAACATTGTAAATTATCGCCCAATCTCAATACTCACAGTATTTAGTAAACTCTTTGAGCGTATTGTGTACGATCAAATTTATATAACTATTGTCCGCAGCATACAAAATCAACAACATGGTTTTTTACAAAAAAGGTCAGTACTAACAAACTTTGTCAACTTTACTGAATACAAGCAATATGGATAATGGACACCAAGTAGATGTTGTCTACACAGATTACTCGAAAGCTTTCGATAAAGTTAACCACTCTATCCTCATTAAAAAATTACACCAATTAGGAATCCATGGCGACTTACTTAGGTGGCTAACTTCATATCTGCATAGAAGACTACAGTGCGTATCAGTTGAGGGAACTAAGTCTAGCTTTTTTACTGTGCCCTCTGGCGTACCGCAAGGTTCTCACTTGGGGCCATTATTGTTTAATGTATATTTATAAATGTTTTTTACATGCTAACTATCTAGCATATGCAGATGACAAAAAAATATACTTAGTAATCAAATCTATCAATGACTGCATAAAATTTCAAGAAGACCTAAATCGTCTTTTTGCATACTGTAAATTAAACAAATTAATCTTAAACATTTCTAAGTGCAACAAATTATCTTTTACGCGTAACAAAAATAAAATTTCTTTTAATTATAAATTATAACTTTCATGATACACAAATCCATGAAATAGAATCAATCCGTGACCTTGGGGTAGTACTAGATGTAAAACTAAATTTTATCAAACACATTAACGAAGTAATCAAGAAAGCCAATAAAATGTTGGGATTTATAATTCGCATATCTAAACCTTTTCGCAATATTAAAACTCTGTATTCCCTTTACACCACATATATCCGCCCCCACTTAGAATACTGCACACTAATTTGGGCACCGTTCTACCAATGCCGTATTGACAAAATCGAAAGTGTGCAAAATAATTTTTTTAATACATAAATTATAAATTCAAATTACTCTTTGCAAATAACACCGAATCCTTAAAATTTCACAACTTTACTCCACTTCAAACACGAAGATTAATATCTGATCAAATATTTTTATACAAAATTCTGAATGACGGCCTGGACTCTCCTGAACTCGTAAATTATTTAAGAATTTACCTACCTACAAGGCCAACCAGAATAAACCGTTTTTTTTCATTTGCCAGCGTGCAGAACCAACCTTAGAAAAAATTCTCCAATCCCCCATATATGCGCGCAATATAACACGCAATTTAACAATATCGATATTCTTAATAACACTCTTGTGAAATACCGAAACGAAGTCAAGCGTACGACCACAAATGTGAATTAAATTAATGCACAACTATAGAAAAGGTACAGCATGAGCATCTCCTGTCCCCATCCCACCTTCCTCTGCCTCTTGCCCTTTCCTATTCCTTCTTCCTTCTAATATACTTATATATATTTTTTGTTGCTGTTATTTTCATTTTTATTTAATGGTTATTACCAATTGCAATTGTAAATTATATCATAATAACCAACATTATCATAAGAAACTGTTTTGGCTCACCTCATGTTTAACCTCTTGTATAACTCATCCTGTATAAAAATTGCTGTTTGTTTCTTACAATAAATAAATATATAACCTTATAACAATCTTAAATAATTCTTTTTATATTTTTGGTTTTACGACATTATGTACATCCCACTATAACCAACAACAATTTACAATAATTTTGTCTCCTACCAGGCCCTCGGCGACCCTCTATCTTGCCTTTCTGTATATATGTATGCATTTATATGTACCCGTCTCAGAACAGACCTTGTCTAGTGAGGCGGGTTGCTTACTTGTATATGTTAATTTTATTCCATTATTTTTATTATTTATTTATTTTATTTTTTTTTAAATATATGCAATTGTTTTTAAAGCTGTGGCTCAGAAGCGTAGATGTGTCCAAGTGTACCACGTGTCTGTTTAAGGGTCCTGCAATGCAAAGCAAACTAAACTAACATAATTAATGGTCAATACTATTACGAATACGAGTACATACATCAGATTATATTATGCACTATCAATGACAAAATACGCAATATTAATGCCTAAATATACTCATAAAGTATGCCATTAGCACAGAAAATCCTACGTCTTTAATTCCTTATCCTTATTCCATTTTCTGGGGGAAGGGGGTGCTAACCAGTCATTCTAGAGGAAATGAACATTCCACAAATATATTAAAATATTTTCTTTTTTGGTTAAAATATGCGGTTCCTACAAAACGGGTTCCCAAGAAAAGACACGGACATCAACCATCTAATTTAAATAGCTCATATTTTGAATAATTTAATGGCTAAAGTAAGTATTCATGGAGGGAAAACGTTCTACTATGCACTAACGACCAAAAGGTTTCAAATATGCACCATGCATATTAGGTACCTAAATATGGAAATGCATATTATAATCCGATGTCTACTGATATGCATTAGAAAAAAATTTGATTGATATTTAATAATATCTTAATTGTGTGGTTACATTATGAACTAATATTTTAAATTTGACTTTCTAGTTGGAATTTCAAATTCCATATATTTTTTAATTTTTTAAAGAAAAAAATAAATAATTAAAAAAACAAATTTCTGCAAAAGCATTTTGTCGTATTAGAAAAATACACGAAACTGGTCAGTGCCACTATCAATATTTGAATTCGGCAACAGCCCCATATTAAAAAAAAGTTTTGAAGGCGAGGGAAAAGTAATTGTACTTCCAAAAGATGAAGATTCAAATCGTACCTTACCATTAAAATCAAGTTTAGATTCTGAATATTAATCTCTCAAGAGAATTACCTACTCTCTTGAGATATAGGTACCTATCTAAAAGTACAATTCCACAGAAAATCACTTTATAATATGGTATAATATAGAGTTACTAGCGAGGTTGTAATACCACTCAAAGAAAGAAAGTGTGTGTGTTTTAATTCTGTTTATTGAAGTGCTTTTGAATCTACAATATACTTTTTTCCATCTGGTACGTACACGAATAAATCAGAAGGTTTCATAGGAAGTATGGATTTTTCAAATTTACCTGCTGCTGTACCGTAACGCTACTATGTCTTCTTTGCAATCCCTCCCTCTGTCCCTGCCTCGTCCCTCACCATTCCGTCACCCCTCCCCTGCTTGTCCTTTCCCATGTGTCTCCATTCCCCCCACGTTCCCCTTCTACCTTCCCAACTCCCCCAACCCCCCTCGATCTCCTTCCCCCTACCGGATTCTCCACCCCCTTCCACCTTCCCATCATGCTGCTAAACTGATATATTAATTTTTCAAACAACTCGCGCGTTATCTATTGTAAATTTTTCAAACAAATTTTATAACGCCAGAACTCACCATTATATACAAAACCTTTGCGGGCGTGGACCCAACAACTCACCAAAATTTCATCACAGTCAAATGAATGGTAAAAGAAATAATAAGGGACAAAAAAAGAAACATTCATTTTTATTTGCAAGGATAGATACAGAATAACTCTGCATTGTAACGTTTGTAAAGTAATAGTTCCAGTTTATTCTAAATACAGGACCTACCTTTTGCAGACTGGTTACCTAAATACAAATTTAACGCCTATTAGTTTGAATAGAATCAAAGTAAAAATATTATGTACCTATTGTTCATTTTGCCAGTCCAAGGACTAAATCCTGCCCGCCATTCAAGAAAGCGTATGTTTTGTTTAGCCCAGGGGTCGCCAAACTACTGTGATGAAATAATAAAATATGAATAACTGACTGAAACTGAAATATAATTAATTGAATAAATTATTCAAATAATGGTTCTTTATATCATACTAGATGACCCGAAAAACGTTTTTCTGTCATATAAATTATTTCTAGTGAATATTTTGGTTGTTAAATAAAAAATAATGAATGTATTGTAAAGGTGTGGGGATGGGATCTATGACAGAAAGAGGAATGGAGCGCTGTAGACAATGACCACCGATAAAAAAAAACACCAAATAAAGTAGGAAAATGAAATAAAGAAAATTAATATGAATTTCGAAGAGCAATTGAGTGTACGATTTTTTTTGCCAGTCCGTTTTTAGCCAACACAAATAAGCTCGATGGTTTTCCCCCGTGAGAATATGATACCGAATGAAATATCAAAATGACGAGACGCTTCTTGTGATTGTCTTGCGCATGTGTGGATAAAAGTTCGATGAGGCGGACGTAGCGCCGTCTGTCATTCAATAATAAGATTTACTACAAATTCACATAACTCATACTACTTTTGGTCAACGAAGCTTCAGATACCTTGCAACAAGACTTTACAACATTCTTCCAATTAGTATAAAAATGTGTACCACAAAAAAATTTAAAAAAAAAACATAAAAATTTGGATAAAAAATAATGATAGAGCATTTACCGGTGCACTCACCCAAATTCGAAATTAGTATTGAACCAATGCTGTTATTATTTTACAAATGTTATTGTTATTATTAATGCAACCATTGTATTGTGTGATTTTATTCTAATATAAGTGTAGGTATGTTCACAGTATAATAAATGGACATAAAATTACTGCCTCAACACAGGCTAGCCTAGTGAGGCAGGTTACGAGAAACCTAAATTTATAATTATAAATCTCTATTCTTTAAGTACCTACTGTATATATGTATTTTGTTTCCTTATTAACTTTTGTACTTATGCAACTTTTAAACTGTACTTTTACTATACTTATGATGTACTTTTTGTTTTTGTAGTTATAAATCTTAAATTTTTTTGTTCAATAAAGATATATAATAATTATTTTTATATTATTATTATTATTAATAACATAAATAATTTCGTTCAGTTTGAAATACGAAAGACGGTTAAATTTGTTCATACAAAAAGGTGGGGGTAGGAGGGTTAAAATTTGAGGTTATAGGTATTTTTTAATGACAAATAAAAAAAAACTAAAAAAGAATTGTCAAAAAAGTAGATTTTTTTCCGGGATTAGATATATGAAATATACTTTAAAACCTATTCTCATACCTAGCAAATATACATTAAAAAATTCATAAAATTCGGTCAAGCCGTTTCGGAGAAGTGCGAGCATAGACACCGTGACACGAGATTTTTATGTATAAGATTTTTCAATTTTTTATACATAGGTACGTATTGGAACAGTATTTGAACAAATATTTACATTTTTATGGACAAGCTCTACACTAGCGACACTCCCATCTAAACAGATAAGTATGACGATTATTATTACGCTGTATTATTTTCCATGGGTGTTTATAATTTTCCATTATTTTTTTAATGCACTAATAGTTATTTTCTAATGCAATGTTATAAAATATTTAGTATCTATCTTTTAATATTTTTTTTAAGTATTTCTTATTTTTCAATAAAAAAATATATATGTTTTTTTTTTTTTTTACAGTGAATACCGCACAAGAATCTCAACTGCTCCCGTCTGGAGCCAGTGAGACTATGGCATCCCCAACTGGGGTATGTTGTGAGGCTGAAGGTAGTGGGGGAGGGGAAGGAGGTGGGGAAGAGGAAGGTTGGGAAGTACCTGGCTATTCAGATCTGGTCACTAAACACGGCTAAAGCCATTTTCAAGCAACGTTTCAATTCTGAATGGTGGTCTTACACCAGGGCGATACTGATAGTATCTTCCACTCTGGAACATGCCGCAAATATACTATATATTATTTTTAATTAATTAATTGTGAAAACACAAATTAATCAAATAAAATTTATTTGCGCATGCCGGGTTCGAACCCGCGACCTCCGGATTGTGAGTCAAGAGTCTTACCCACTGGACTACGGAGGTCGTCAAGTAGGTAGGTATATACATACGTAGTTCCCAAAATTACTTTTTTTCTTTTCTGTCTGATCTCTGATTTAAGTGTAATCGAGTATAACAATTGTTTTTTTTTTAATTTTATTTATATCTCTCATCTCTGGGAAATGTATACATAACTAACATTTTTCACACAAAACTCGCTGTTTGCCGACCTCTGCTTCTGCACATCCCAATTCAAAAGACTCGAAAAAGAAGGTAACAGAAAATAAAACGGTAATTTCACTAACAAAGCTCATGAATGAACTGTGCGCAGGTACCTTCTCAACAATACCTCCTGAAACACGTCATGTTTGACCCATTTGCCAGAAAATAATAGCTTCTAAACATCAACAATCAACACGGTGGAAAAATAATAGCGCGTAAATAAAACATGAAAATATTCCGACATTTTTTTAACTGACGTGACATGACATTGTACACACAAAAAACACACATTAAAAGTGCGGGAAATTAAATATTTCAGACTGGCAACTGGGAACTGGCAACACAAAGCAAACAGCGTAAAATAAGAATGATGAGTTGTATGGTGCTCTTTACCTCTTTACGAAATTCCTTGTGAAACAAAGGTGGCATTTTGGGTAATGTTTTGATATTAAAATTTCAACAACTTTCAATGAAATAGTAAGTTCCTAAAACAGAGCTTCTCAAACGGATGCTATTGCGATGCAGTTAAAAAATGGATGAAAAATGAACTTTGACTTTTTTTATCGGAGTTTTGTGTAGTTTGTGGTTAAAAAGTCATAATTAGGCAAAGACGTTACATACTTTAGACGCGGGGTAGAAATCTCAAAGTGGGAAGCCAAACGCAAGACAATTGTACTGTTCTCGATTTCTAGTACTTTAGTACTAAACTGTCACTCGTCAAGTAAGGTCATGTCTTACCAGTAGGAAAATTACATTTAAAAAGCGCCAAAATGCCCTCCTGTATGATGAGAAAATGTTTCCATTACACGGCAAACATTAGTAAAAGTGAAGAAATAACATTTAATTTATATGTACACACAAATTACTTATTATTATCGATTATTATAAGCAATACAATTAATTTTCATGTTCCCCGTCCGACAATTTTGTACGGCATTTGAGAAAAAACACACATTCTTTAATTGTCTTATGATACGGTCACACTGAGGTCAACTTCCAACTTCAAACTTTCGGACGATTGCGTAGAAGGGTAGTTCATGCGTTGGAAGTTCGAGTTGGAAGTTTGGCTTCAGTGTGAATGTAGCATAACTTTTTAATATATGAATAACTTTTGAATTAAGAAATTACTGAAAACAAAAGAGTGTTGCTTACTTGCCACATTATTTTAAGAGCATGTGAGACTATGGCGAGTCTATTTATATAACGTCATTGTAATTAGGCATATTTTGATAAACGTGGTCGTAAAAAATTAGCTGTAACATTCACACTACGTTTAAAGTTATAGGTGCACGTTTTAAAGTCTTTGATATGTAGAACTATGGTTGCGTGTTGTAAGATATTTTGAGTACTTAAAAATATAATTTACAAAATGAATTTATGTATGGACAGCGTTACAGATTTTCACAACTACTGGCGTCTCTAGAAAAACCAAACGAACGTCGTTTAACTGTCAATGGTTCTGAATTCAAACATTTTAATATTATTTTAATATGCTTCTGGAAAGATAGCTACTTTTTGAAAACAATCCAAAGCATGAGGTAGCAGAGGCTGGCTGCTACAGATACAAGGACGTAGCTATAGCATTCACATTCGGGGGAGGGATTCGAATCTAAGGGGAGGGGGGGGGGGAGAAGGTTCAATCCTGGGTGAGGATTTTTTGGGAAATCTTTTTTTGAACTCTTTTCCAGGAATGTTTTTTTTTTACATTGGCTTCACACAGGAGGCATTGAGGATAAAAATCACCTCAGGGCCTACGTCATCTTTGGGGATGCTGTATGAAGTGTCTTTTTAGGGAAGGAGGAGAGGAAGTTCTCGGAAGGAAAAAGGTATATGTAGGTGGGATGGGTAGGTATCTGGGGGTCAGTACGTCCAAGACATATGAATCTATCCCTCCCACTGCGATAAGGCGATGTTCCGAGAGAGTGCTGCTGGAGATTAAAATATCTTCTTCAATTAGTCTCCCTCGATCTGGTCTACCACGCATTTGGTGGGCAGATGCATCCGCCGCCAAGATCCGGACAAACCTCACCCCGTGAACCCGGACAGCCCTGTTAAGTCACCAAACGTAGCGAACCATTTGGGGTGACCTATGGCAGAGGCCAATGGGGGGAGGTGGCTGTACCCCCTAACCCGTAACTACGTCCTTTTCTAAATATACTGGTACTTCCATTCATTCATCTTACCCATATCTTCCTACGCCACTCCATTACGCCTCACTTATCGCAATTTGGATATATTTATAGTTCACACAAAAAGTGTGATGGCTTGAACGAAAGCGGTTATTAATTTACTTTATTTATTTATTAACGAGACTTTTTCAAGACTTTTACATATTAATAGTAAAAAATTATACAGCCATTATTATACATAACTGAAATGCCTCAGCAACAAAATTACATGGCAATAACCGCAACGCTACAGACTTCACTGCGCGTTTATAACGTTAGTTTGCAAACCTTAAAACAACACAAAAATGTAACCACGACAATCACCTACTAATATTTGTGATAATTGAAAATAGATACGTCCATAAAAGGAACAGGTTTATCAGAGTCCGCAGTCGCGGCTTAGGGAGAGCCCCAAAGCCGGAAGGGTTATAAATAAAATTCATAATTCACGGCGATACTCGATGAAGACATCGTAATAAAATCGATGGCGGAATAAAAGTGTAATCCTGGCCGGAAGCCCCCGCGCCCCCCGCCCCGCCAGCCCCGGGCCCCGTCTGGCCGGGGGAGATAAGCAAATCACACCCCTATCATACCGTCATCCCGATATACCGACACGGGGCAAGGACGCCAATACTGCCACACTAACTATTCTGGCACATTCTTTCATGTTTGTTTTCAACTGCATTTTTAAACTCCCATCGGGTAGATATGAAGGATATAATATCGCCAATATCATCGTCTATTAGATTGTAGAGTGTGAAGTATTGAGTGATTACACATTTTGGTTATTATTTTTAAAAAAAAAATTATTTATCTTTGTAAAAAATATTGTCTCAATAGGATATACCTGTGACGAGACAGGCGTAGAGGTACATAAATGAACATCATAGTTACAAGAATATTTAAGGTTAAATACATATGTATTAATTTAAACACAATTAAAACAGAAAGGTGGTGGAAGTGTGTAAAAATCCCATAAAGAGAGTTACCTTATAAATGTAAGAATAAATGAAGTAAAGTAGTAAATACTGTGAAATGTATTTATGGATTCTGTTATTTTTTAATTATTTTATATGGGTTGGGTCGTATGTAAATTGTTATTTCTGTCTATATGTAATTTATTTTACAGATATTTGCAGTAGTGTGACGTCCAATACTTAGGTACAATACATTTCTTTATATCTTGTTTGAATTTTATCATTGATTCTGTTTGTTGTTGTTGTCTAATCGTCTAGTTATGTAATTTACAAGTTATGTAGTTTACAAGCTATGAGGCTGAAAGTATTGTTTAATCTTTTGATTGTTTGAAGTACCTGTAATTTTATATTAATAATTCTGTGAAAAGTTGTCCTCGTATCCAATAAAAGTACATACATGTATATATTTTTTTAATAAACCATGAGATTTGTACTTTAATATTATAAACCATGTATATTTTACGTAACAATTTTCAAAAATTCTTATAAGGAATCGTACAATATGTCTAAAGTAACGTCTCTGTCCCACTGAAAATTCTTTTTTTCCAACTTTCTTCAGCCTTGTAGGTACCACACGCGAATAAGAAAGTCCAAATAAATACAACGATTTTACATTTGAAAAGAAAATCTTTACTGAACAATTACAGCGCCCTTCGTGATTTTTCAGTAAACGGCGCTGTACAAATGATCCAACTAATATTATTATTAAAACGGAACTAATATCCAACTAATATCATTTTGAAATGGAAGCGGAACGTATGTACAAAGAAATTTAGTGATGACAGACGAAATTTAAGATGGTCTAAAACAGGACTACGCTACGCTTAATCAATAAATTGATGTGGGTTTTTATGCATTTTAGATCAATTTCCTGCAAAATGTCCAACTATTTGCTCTTCGTTCCAGAAAAGAAGATATTTCAGCATTACTCTGATTAGAAACCGAAAAATGAAAAGTTTATTGAAAAGGCTTCTGCAACGTACAGTTTACTAGATATGAATAGGCAGATACTTATGTCCAACAATCAACTTCACCATTCCTTTACCTCTCGCATTTATTTATTTAAAAGCGAATAGCTTTTACATATAATGCAGTACATGTTTTTTTTAAATTACAATAAAAATAAACAGTTGACATACACATACGGGTGACATAAAATAACAATATATTAGTTACATAAAATATATAAGTTGACGTACATTATGTAACATAGATAATCTGCCAATATCCTCCAAATCAACTTTAATAAGATTAATAAAAAATTCACACTAGTTTATGAAATAGGTATAAATAGTTAGCAATTTCTTTCTGACGTATAAAATGACTAGCATGACTCCAAAATAAGAGTTTTATAACTTTACTGAACTGTTTGACTCTCATTCGAAATTAATTAGATATTTATAGATAAAGTTCAATATTTGAAGAAAGTTCTGCGAACCCTGCCCGTTTGCATCCCTCGAAGTATGCACCAATCCTTAGGGCTGATCTAGAGTAATGGCCTCCAGGCAACCCCTATCGCAGCCACCTCCACCTCCTCCCAGATACATCCGACAGCCTCCTGCTCTGCACCTCAAACGCAACCTACCCCGGCCACCTCAGGCTAACAGCCTTACCACTCTCCTTCTACCACCTTCCTTACCGGCGTAAACGCACCCCGGGCCAGGTAGCTACCAGCCACTAGGAACCACAGACGGGCGCGTCGAGTGGCGTGAATCAGCATTTTTCGAGCGCTTGTTCCCTCGGAGGAATTTCTATATTAATAACAGTAATTTAATACTATCGAGAAAGGAATCTGCTTATCCGAAGGTGTTCAAATTCATCGCCTTTTGATTGAATAGTATATATGTATCTCAATACAATCTGCTGATATCGTTAAGCATGTGTCAACAATTGGGCAATTATTTCTTATACGGGCGCAGTCCCGTGTAAAATCATGAGATGTTGTAATGGTGGGATTTGTAAGGCTGAAAGATTTTTTTTAATATTTGCCTCAGGATCAATGCCTTACATTTACAATTTTCTTTAAAATAAAAGTACCCATGTTCTTTATTAATTGTTATCAAATTTAATTTGCAGAACTCCATTCCAATTTTTATTTCTTTTATATTATATTCAATAATATATTATTATTTAATTTATAAAACAGAAGACGTTATCAAACTGTGGTTGTACCGTTACAGACATTATTTTACATTTATATTATTTCTAGGTAGGTACTTACGATGACATAGTATTAAACAATACATTATACATTTTTCGTCATAAGTACCAACCTTTCTAGAAATAATATAAACATATTGTCTACAAGTAGTTTAACCGACATGCGTAATTATAATTACATAGTAGAACTTGTTCATAAATAAACTGTTTTTTATAAATTAAACAACAATATTATTGACGATGTAAAAGAAATTTTAAAAAGTATGTTTGTTGAAAAATTAAAGAAACAATCCCAAATTTATCATCAGAATGAACACCATAGTAACCTTGAAAAATCACGAAATCTGAAACCACTCAAATAGGTGTATAATTTACTAACTACCATAATATATGTATTCTTCTTTGCCCAGAATATTAATGGAGGGAAATAATTATACCAAGTCAGTGGACATCTTCGATTTGTCCCGAAACAAATACAATTTTTTGATACTGAAGCAGTTCAGTCATGTACAATAAATACTGTATAAATTTTACTACTCACATATAAATAAATAATTTTAAAATATGGAATTATTAATTAATTAAAATAAAATTATTTTCATTATAGAAGAGTACCTGCTTTATCGCTTGTCTGAATTCTTCAAACAATCCCTTGCAATTTGAAAAATTACACAGTACCTACTATTCAAAGAAAATTTGAGTTCTCTGAACCAGATTCCACGCTGGAATAACTAACGCCCATCACAGGCATCCGAAATTACAATATGTGTTTGATTTTACAATTTTTCCGGAGCGGTAGAGATTTGTAGGAAGTGCCATACTCGCAATAGTCGTAATGGCTCCGGACAGTGGGACTCTTGCTTGGCATAAAATTATAATTGAAATAAAATCGAAATACATTATTTTTCAACAGTGTAGCCCTGGTGGGATATCATCATTCAGAACAAATACTGACAAAACCTGAAAAGTAGATGATGTGCAGTCCATAGAAGCTTAGAACATACATCAACAAAAGAAGACCCAAATTATATAAATCATTTCTCTACATGCCACATGACCTCCTGATTAGCCAGAGGCTTCCCGACCTTCATCTTTAACTTCTCCTTCCGCTCACTACGTCCTTCAGGCCCACAATGTCACAAAAAGGGGAAAAGGTTTAAATAATCTACCCAGCTGTCTTTAGCAGTTTCTCCTGCGACTGCCGAGATCGGATAAATTGATCGCATTGCACAACACCGTAATTTGTCGCTGATTTTGCTTTGGCTCCCCCGGCACCAATTTGTTCAGCGCTTATTTGTTTTATCGAGATTAGGTTACGGGCGGATTTGGGTCCGGGGGGCAGGAGGTCGTACATCTTGCCGGATTAAGAAGCTGACCGGATATAGATAAAGGACCGGAAGTTGCTGGATTCAGGATTCAAATGGCCGAGGTATTGCAATTTTGCTGAGAAATTTGAAGAGATTATCTTGAAACAATTAGCACTTAACTAGAGCAGACCGTGGAAAGTCAAGGAACATCATAATTGTAGGATTTGTGAAGTTCAACGCTTCTAAAATTCAATTTTATTGGTATAACCTTTGAAGGTAACCTTCAATGTAGTATAGCGTTGAAGTAGAAGATAATATTAAGAAATCTAAATGAAACGTGAAAGAGAACAAGACACAGAAAAACAAAAAGGCACCGGGATAGCGGCCAACTCGACAAGACAAAATATCTTGGGTTCGATTCCCAGTTGCGACCGTTACATTTGTATTTTTCCGTTTCTTGTTCTGTTTAATGTGTATAAAATGTTTGCCTCAGTTCTAGCCTTTCAAAAACGCATATGGTCAATTTTCTTTATTTTATAATTATTATTTTTTGCTAATTAGAAAGACGGCCAGAAATTAACTTTTCCAACAACTTCAGTAAATCTAATAGCATAGTTAACCTATAATAACGCTTTCTTGAAAATGGGAAAAGTGAAGACCCTTGAAAAGTAATGAAATCTGAATTTACTTGTTAAGATTAACTATAAGATGTTAAACAAAGGGAATATAGAGATTTCAAATACTTGATGATATAATATCTTGTACGACATAATGAGTTCCAATTTTGAAAATGACAGTTATATTCTAAACAAATCCGAGTACATTGAGCAGAGACATCATCGATACACTGTCATTCTGTAATCTTAAACAATTTAACCGAGTAGCTAATCACCAATCCAAAACATTGGACCTCATTTTGTCGGACAAACAAGACATATCAGTAACTCACTCTTCATTTCTACTAAGCACAGAAGATCCGTATCACCCTGCTCTAGAAATAAATTTTCTTTTCAATTTCCTACCAAATCTAGAAACCTGCAACATCTCAAGACCAAACTTTTATAAAACCGAATATGATTCAATCAATGCCTTGCTTTGTGAGATTGATTGGGAATTCATCAATCAGGGCAAAATAGATAAATCTGTCGATCAGTTTTACAGTATCCTCTACCAGATTATCTCTTTTCATGTTCCCATTAGAACGAATAAAAAACACTTCCCTATGTGGTATTCACAAGATCTCATTCATTTGATAAAAGAAAAAAACAAATTTCATAAAAAAATATAAAAAAACGGCAATGAACTAGATCATTTATCATACAAATTAATTAGAACCAGAACTAAAAATCTAATTAAAGTTTGTTACCATAAGCACTTAGGCTTGATCAAACAAAACTTAAAAGCTAACCCAAAAGATTTCTGGAAATTCTCAAATAGTAAGTATAAAAACACAACCGATATACCAAAAGAGATGCACTTAAATGACGAAAAGACTAGGTCAAGTTATCTGTGAGCTCTTTTCTAGGCATTTCCAATCGGTTTACAAACCACCCAATGCAAACTACTTTCCACAATTCCCTGAAAACTTTTGTAATGAAAGCCTCGGTACGATCAATATTTCGCCTACAACGGTTTTAATTAAATGTAAGAATTTAAAAACCAATAAGGGATCAGGTCCTGATGGTATTCCTTCCATTTTTATCAAAACATGCAGAGATTTCCTCGCCAGATCACTCAGCCTGCTTTTCAACAAGTCACTACACGATGGTATTTTTCCAAATGGAAAACGGCTTTTTTAACTCCCATCTTTAAGAAAGGTTGTAAGAGCGATAAAAAAATTATAGACCCATCTCTAAACTTGACTGTATAGGAAAGTTATTTGAGTCAATACTATATGACTGTCTACTGGCTCAAGTAAGTAAATACATTATCATTAAGCAACACGGATTCTTTCCCCGGCGTTCTACAACCACACACTTTTTCAATTCAATTCATCCGCGACAGCATCGAAAAGCATTTACAAGTAGATGCTATCTACACGGATTTTTGCAAAGCAATTGACCAGTTAAATCAATCACTACTTATTAAGAATCTTGAAAAGTTTGGCATTAGTGGAAATACTCTGAAATGGTTTGAGAGTTACATTACTGAAAGAAAACTACAAGTAGTTATAGGAGGATACTCTGCGGATATTTTTACTGTAACATCGGGAATTCCGCAGGGCTCTCATCTTGGACCCCTGCTATTTTTAATTTTTATCAACGACTTAGTATTAAGAATAAAATTTTCGAACTATTTGCCGACGACCTCAAGCTGTACAAAAAAATTCACATCATTGGAAGATTGCATCGATTTGCAAAACGACCTAACATCACTACACGAATGGTGCACACTAAATGATTTGTATTTTAATAAAACAAATTTGCTGTAATTTCCTTCACAAAGAACAGAAATAAATTTTCAAAAACATATCACATTAACAATGTCGCTTTATTAAACATAACTTCAATTAAATACTTAGGCGTGATATTTGACTCATCACTTAGCTTCAATAAACATGTAGATACAATTTCAAAAAGTGCTTCACAAATACTAGGATTAACGCTTAGAATCACAAATTGCTTTAAAAGTGTAGAATTAACTTTAACATTATATAAATCAATTGTGCGAAGTATTCTCGAATACGGATCCACTATTTGGTCTCCCAATTATGAGATTCATAATTATGGTCCGTCACCATAATTATGAATCACCGTCAAGAAATTCAACAAGGAGGATGCAAGATATTTTCTATATATCTACCTACCACACAAATACAGGATATTTCTCCCCTTTACCACGAACATTAGGACATTATAACACTATACACTGCTCTAATATTGAAATTGACATTTTTAATAACCCATTCAATCACTTCAAATAATATATTTTACCATCAATCGTATAAAGCTGATATTGTGATGAAGCCCTTTATTCAAAGACAGGAAATATTGTACCTACTAAATCATTGTCCCATCAGCACAGGTGCCAATAATAAATTGTTGGTGATTCTTTTGTACTCTACCTTTTACTCATTCTTGTTCGTCATTCACTTTTGCACATTTACGAGTAGCTAATTATTACTGATATTATTTTTGTTATAATTTTTGTAATTTAAATCATCCATGTATATAAATTATTGGGCATAATGCCTGTTTTATGTACTTAAATAAAAAAATAAAATAAATAAATAGAGTTACAATAACAGATAAACCCACAATCGAGATTAGTATTTTTTAAACGTACGCTGCATGAAATAAAATGATTTTCCATTACCCACAAGGACGTGCCGTTACATCTCAATATTTAATTTTAATAGTGCTTTCGTAAAATTTTGTCGTTTATTCTGGAAATTGTACGAAATTCCAATTCCTTTAACCACTTCAGCGTTTTACGTCAATTTGCCAATTTCGTCCTTCGAGTGTCCGCTGACCAAAATGTGGCCAGTTTGAAGAGATATTTTAAAATAGTAGTTAGTTTCCGCGAGTTGTACACTTCGAATAATCACAAAATAACTTAGTATATTCACTTTTCAAGAAGAGATCTCTAAGGGGCCATCCATAAATTACGTCACACCTTAAGGGGGAGGGGGAGAGGAGGGGAGTAGAGAAGTGTGAAAAGGGGTATGGGAAGGGGGTCATAAGCTCTGTGACGTCACATGTAAAAAAGTTTAAAGTACTGTTTTGATTATTTTTAGTGTAAAATTGCAAAATATGTGACGTACTACTGACACACTAGGGGGAGGGGGTCTCACAAATGTGACGATATGTGACAGGGACGGGTGGGGGAGGGGGGTAAAAAAATTTAATTCGTGCGACGTAATTTATGGAAGGCCCCTTATGAATTATGATGAATTATTTTTTTTTTTGACATTTCGCTAACTGAAAGTATTGAAATATTTTTTCTTACAAAATTCAGTTCATTAATCATGCGTTACACATTAAAAATGCATGTTCAAATTAAAATCTATACTATCTATATAGCCAATAGACAGCATATAGAAGTCATAATATTTAATATTCTTAAAGTAGGTGCATACGACAATTTAAAAAAAATACAAGTGCGCAGTTCACATGCGGTAGAAGTGAAGCCTTCAGAAAATTAAAATAGAGAAGAGTGGGGAAGCTACGAAGCACTACACAAAGAAGAGATCGACTATACTATCTCATTCTCTTGCAGGCTAAATCCTTTTGATGAATGTGTTTGTTTCTTTTTAATGTCGCTATTTTTCGTTTCATCGAGTTTCAAATCTTAACGGTGCTCTGGAAGTTTTCACTTCAAAAAAATACGCAGAATTCATGCGTTTATAAATTTAACGATTTTTAATATTTTTTTTTATAAATCCTAAAAGTATGGTAAAATAGGTTAAATAAAGGTGCATTCAATGGCTCCTTAGAACTAAAAGCAGATAATATGTCTCTATAGGTATGATTTTTTTGGTGGGGACAGAAAATTTCAAAGTCGGACGCTCAGAAATCCCGGACGCTGCTGGATGCGTAGGTATTTCAATTACGAATATTAACGCGAACGCTCGAGTGGTTACGATTATTTTCTTCTCTAGTCCTCTAACATACTGCGTGGTGCAAGGGATCTTGTTGCTGTAATGTCCACGACAAAGTGCCAATCTCATCATACTCGTTATAATAAAATTAATGTATGCGCACAATCAAAGTCCGCTTCTCAAATGCAAATTTGTTAACATTTTAATTAACGGCGCCACGATTTCTCGAGAGATGGCGCTCGGTGTCAGAACCTTCTTCAATTATCGTAAGTTTCAATTAAAATCGTCGATCAAAAACATTTTTTTTAACTTAAGGCAAAGCACTACGAAGTAATGCAAAATCATGTGTTTTTGGTTTGAAAATTTGATCGCTCAGAAATATGTTGGATGCTTTAATTAAATACGGCGAGTAGAAGACATCTCTTGACCTTTAAAATAATCATATTATTTTGGGCAAATCTTTTATAGATCTTAAATCTTAAGTCCAAAATATAGTACCAGGCCCATATAAAATGCTAAAAACTTCAAAATTAGTGTCCGACCGAAACAGGAATTTCTACCGAAACCGAAACCGAATCTTCGGTAACTAAAAATCTATTGTTCTAATCTATTTGGGTTATTTTATACTTATACAGACAGTTAACACATGTTAAACGAAATAAAAATAACAATAATTGAAGTGTGTGAAAAATGTATGTATTTTTTTATATTACTGCTACGAAACAAACAAAAATTATAAAAATTAACAAATCATGTTAACTACTTCTTGGAACAAAATTTGTTAATAATCAACACTTACATTATAAAGGAAGGACCTCATTAATTGAGTATTTTAATTTTAATTGCGTTTACAATGACAACATTCTTATTACACGTGTTAAATGAAATAAAAAAAAAAAACAATAATTGAAGTCTGAAAAAATAATTATTTAATTTATATATGTCTGTAAAACAAACAAAAATTAACAAATATGTTGACTACTTCTTGGAACAAAAATTTGTCAATAATCATTACTTTAATTATATAAAGGAAGGATCTCATTAATTGAGTATTTTAACCGGCTGATGCGAACTCAGCTGACGATGGCGGGTGACACACGGGCCACGAACTCATCCGAAGTCAGCCGAATGACGCGCGATAATTCATGAACGCAGAGTTTCGGTGCGACCGAAGGTTCGGCAGATTTTCGGCCGAAACCGAAATTGATGCGGAAACTCGATTTTTTTGTTGAAACCGAAACCGAACCTTCGGTCGGTCACTATTCAAAATCTCCTACTTACAAACCACTTTTGGGTAATGGTTTTATTGTGTAATGTGGAAAATTAAGTTCTTTAGACAATCATCGTTCAACATTAAAATATTTGTGGATGAACTTCGCAAATTGAAATAAAACACTTTTCTTGACGATATATTTTTTGTGAAAATCAATATAGGCGGCTGAGGCGGAAATTTAAACCTTATCGCCATACACATAAGAAGTGTTAAGTGTCAACTCGCAGCACCTAAAGAAAGTGTATCAATGTATCGGTGTGAACAGCTCGTAAATGAGCTTTTTTTCTATATTAACATAATACCCACTCGAACTTCTGCAGCGCCCCCTAAATGTAAAAAAATTAAAAACGCCCCCCAGACTTGCAAAATACCCCCAGGGGGGCACTGGCGCCCCCTTTAAGAATCATTGATGTAACCGTAATATGTCCTACCAATACTTGCACTCTAATATCAATAAATTAGAAATAAAATGTAGGAACATTGTAAAATTTATTTCTTTTTTTTATACTTTTGACTTTATACTTCACATTTTATACTTTATACTTTACACCTTACACCAGGGGTTCCCAATCTTTTTCAGCCCGCGGCGCACTTACAAGTTTAGTATTTTGTCACGGCGCCCTACTTTAGTAAGCTATTTGGAATAGATATAGTGGCCGGGTCTGCTAGTAATATATATATATATATATATATTACTAGCAGACCCGGCCACACGTTGCTGTGGCTTACCCAACCTTTATTACCAACGCCATCTGTTAATTTGCTTACATATCAAATTCACATCGCCCGCTTGCCAGCTTCCCGCTGCCTGAATTGAACCTTTGAATTTCTCAACTTTTTTCTACTAAAATATGCATGTATTATACATACAAACCTTCATCTTGAATCACTCTATCTATTGGTGAAAACCGCATGAAAATCCGTTGCGTAGTTTAAAAGATCTAAGCGCATACACAGCGGGAGCGACTTCATTTTTTACTATGTAAAGATAGACGAAAGAAATAGATATCTACAATAATAGTAGTTAGGTAGATAGGCAAAGACGTAACATACTTTAGACGCGGGGTAGAAATCTCAAAGTGGGAAGCCAAACGCAAGACAATTGCACTGTTCTCGATTTCTAGTACTTTAGTACTAAACTGTCACTCGTCAATTAAGGTCATGTCTTACCAGTAGGAAAATTGCATTTAAAAAGCGCCAAAATGCCCTCCTGTATGATGAGAAAATGTTTCCATTACACGGCAAACATTAGTAAAAGTGAAGAAATGACATTTAATTTATATGTACACACAAATTACTTATTATTATCGATTATTATAAGCAATACAATTAATTTTCATGTTCCCCGTCCGACAATTTTGTACGTCATTTGAGAAAAAACACACATTCTTTAATTGTCTTATGGTACGGTCACACTGAGGTCAACTTCCAACTTCAAACTTTCGGACGATTGCGTAGAAGGGTAGTTCATGCGTTGGAAGTTCGAGTTGGAAGTTTGGCTTCAGTGTGAATGTAGCATAACTTTTTAATATATGAATAACTTTTGAATTAAGAAATTACTGAAAACCGTTGAAAACAAAAGAGTGTTGCTTACTTGCCACATTATTTTAAGAGCATGTTAGACTATGGCGAGTCTATTTATATAACGTCATTGTAGATAGGCACATAAATTAAAACATCCACAATATCAAATTGAGTTTTATTATATTTATAAGAATTCAGAATTGGAACAGAGAACAACAAAAAAGACTTAAGAAAAAAATACGATAGTTACTCAGTCAAATCAACGTGACGGGTGAGCTTGATGATTTCCGCACAGTTTTTCAAAGCGGGGATTAAGACTTGAGACTGCTACTCTCATTTCTTGCTCCACATTGATCTTTCTTGTTACAGCTGAAAATCCAGCTTCACAAATATGATGTGGCAAAAGAAATGAAATTTTTTAAAGCTTTCGGAAGTTAAATTTGGATATTCATTTTGAATCGATAACCAAAACTACACCAAATCGGAATTGGTGAAACTAGTTTTGAGGCTGTTGTCGCAAGAGAGTTCAACGAGACCCTCGTGTTCTTGTGTTGTGAATCCTGGCGGAGCTTGTGCATGGAAAAGATCTTGGATCCACGCAAATTTTTCGACATCATCATCTGCAAAGTACTTCGAAAACCTTTGGTGAGCTTCGATAGGTGTTCCGTGAAAAGGGCCATCAGGTCTTGTGAGACAATCAGTTCATTAGGTGCCGCATATTTTACAATTGCGGAAAGCAATCTTGACCGCTGCCTTCATTCATTTTTTATCCACAACTGCAGTTTCTTCCTAAACGCCGCAATTCTCTCCGATAGTTTCAGAATGTGCGTGTTGTTGCATTGCGGGTATCAAAGATTTTCAAGCGCGTAGGAACTTTTCGGCGAGTGAGCGACGGCGACGAGTATGTACCTTTGTTCTTTAAAGACGCGAGCGCTCAAAATTGGAATTGTTGCTTTATAGGTACCCGCAAATATTTGTGATTTCGGATAATGATAGAGGATCGACTCACGGCGCCCCTCTTTACTTTCTACGGCGCACGAGGGCGCCGCGGCGTACACTTTGGGAACCCCTGCCTTACACTGGCCGGTTACAGTGCTCGACCGACGGTCGGTGCGTACGTCGGTCGCGCTTGTCATTTGTATGAAAATTCCTAAATCGTTCAGTGCTGGACCGACCGTACGCATGCGTATATCGCTACGCAGTGCGTACGAGAATCGTCGGTCGAGCGCGTGCGCATGCAGACCGTCGGTCGACCAACGAGCTATAAATGCTCTGTGGGCGACGATCGGGTGTACGTGATATCTACGTCTTCTGTTCCTAATACGTCTACGAAGATAAGCAGCTATTAATTCATTAATTTCGCGTACGACATCCGGTCAGCTTGTTGGTCAATCGTAAACTGACGGTACGCACCGACGGTCGGTCGGTGGTATGCGATCGTCAGGACCGACCGTACGCACCGACCGTCGGTCGTGCACTGTAACCGGCCTAAGGCGGCGACTGACATGAGCATTTGGCCGTGTTGTAACATTCGAGGCAAGCGTGTTACGTTACGGCATTACCTGACTGATCTGTACCCTTGCTCGTGGCGAACACTGTGCTCGACTGCGCTCCGCCACCGCCACTCGTTATCAAAATTTTCCTGTGGATTTTTTTGTTTTTGTTTTTCCCTCCTCAAAGAAACTAATAAACTGGTGATTTTTTTCTTACAAGTTTCTACTTCAGTTTCTAATAATGAAGCCAAATCGACCCACGCGTCTTGTTTTTTTTTATTTTATTATAATGTTGTGGATGAGAGGGGTCCCATAAAATAGTCATTTCTTTATATTTTTCAATGAACAACAGAGTTTCTTCCTGGTCCCGTTCCATCTTCAACGCTCGTCAATAAACACTTCGAAACTATTGACACATGCGCTCACAACGACGCGACGCTTGTGGTTGTACTGACCTAAAACTAAGGCGTAACGTAGCACTTAAAGGGATTCGCGAAAATACCGACAACCGGGTGGAGCACGCGGCGCTCGCAGCGAGCAGATCGGCTCGCTGTACTGACCTGTAACATTTTGTCGTAACGTAACGTTACGTTACGATCAAATGTTACAGGTCAGTCGCCGCCTTTACACTTTACACATTCACTTTACACTTCACACTTTAAATTTTACACTACACTTTACACTACAGACCACACTTCACACTTTACACTTTATGCTGTGACGTGGTGGGATTTTTAAGAAAATGAAGAAGAGGAAGTTTTGGGAAGATAAAAGAGAGGTGGGTAGGAATCTAGGGTCAGTGTTTCCAGGAGTGACGGACGTTTGAATTCATCACTCGAGACGATGAGTCGAGTGAGACCATCTAGAGAGGTCAAAGGACGTCTCCAAATGGTTCTCTCCTGATCTGGCCAGTCACTACCGGCAACTACCGTCAAGACCTGTACACACGTCGCCCGATGATTTCGGACACCTTTGCTAAGTCACCGAACGTAGCCAACCACTTGTGGTGACTTTTGGCAGAGGTACTGATTATTCAATAAATAGTACCCTGGGCGGCGGTACCCATACCCGCCCCCCAAATTGAAGCTGTTTAACTTTGAAATCCCTATCCGTTTTAATGCTGCATGGGTCGTTATCATTTATTAATTTATTTTATACGCCCGTGGGGTTTCCAGATTGGATAAATAAAAATAAGGTCCTACATCACAATGGTTTACAAATGTATAAATTTTAAAAAAATATATCAGAAATAATTCGTCGATATAAAAAAAATGTTTTGGTGTGTTTTAACTGTCGTAATAGATAAATCAAAAATGTCTATAATTTTTGTATATTTTTTTGTTAAATTATGTAATTGGAGAGTTTTCTACATATTTTTTATATGAATGGTGACATTGAAATAGGTCCTTATGCCTAGTGAGTGGAGTAGGTACTCTGAAAATGACTACAATGAAGAGTTCGCGTCAGTTGAGCTCCGAATTTACAATTTTAAAAAAGAAACATAGGTCGCCGTATCTTTCGCCGATCCTATTAAAATAATATTAAATCCTATGTAAAACTGATGCGAAGCTGTGTAATAACTGCACTAACTTCCAATACATCATCAAGGTAGTACTTACGGGTAAAATTAATCATTAATCATCAATGGTCAAGATAATTACACGTTCCCCACGACTGGTAATTGATTATTCGGCGAGTTTTCTTAAGCATTATTAAACAAGCGCACCACCCACTTATCCAGAACCCATATTTCTCTGAAATTTCAATACCTCGCAGTCAAGTAAATAGATCACCAAGTCTGGTACATTCTGCGACCATTGACAGAAGCTTTGTCAAAATTCAATTTGAGTAAAACTCACACTAGCTAAGCTGAGGGGAAATACTGAGAACGCTTAGCACCTAGCTTATACCTACCGGCGTAGACGAGACACGGCAGGGGTCGTGAACACTATTTTTAATGACATTAATATTTTATATACTCCCAAGAAATTATGGGCCCCTTGTAGGTCAGGATATTTTGTCCACAGATAGTATGAAATCTAGGAAAGAATACTTGTGAAGTAAAAATTTTTGCATTTATTTTGAACTATCGTTTATTTTATTTACCGAAACACATTCTCCGAACAATAAAACAACATAACTTGTGTTTATTTGATGAATAGATAGGTTTATCGAAGTTTTTGTGAGCGGCTATCGACTGACTTTGACAGCTCGTTTCGCGGTAAAATGCGACCGACAAACTCCACAGATAAATAGTTTTAAAATACTCTGGTGCTGGCAAATGAAACTTCCAGCGGTATCGGAAATACTGTTGGCGCAAGCGATTCTGACCTTGTTCTTGACACAGTTTCTTTATACATAAGGGTCAAAATCGCGAATCAAAATATATATTTTTTTATTTTTTGCCAGTTTTACCGGTGCACCTACGGCCTAGAAGCGGCCACATCACGGTGTGACATATTGAAACACATCAGTGATTTGTCATCAGGGCAGGGCACATCTGCCCTGATGATGGACACTGTAATGCTGTCTGAAACGTCGGCTTAAGAAAGAGGTAGCCCAACACGGCATAATAACCCAAAACTAAATCACGATAATATTTTTCTCTAAATCACGATAAAATAAATCTCAAATCTTATCTCTCTTTTGGAATGATATACATAGGTAGTAAAACTTTTGGTGAAACATTTTAGATTAAAACACAATAATTACTTAGATGGTTAGTTCCACACAATTTGACAATTTACCAAATTTCACAGTTAAAATTCAAGTTCATGTTCCTAAGTTCAAATAACAACAGAACATGAAAGAACTTTCGCAGAACTTGAATTTTGGCTGTGAAATTTGATGAATTCTTCAAATTCTGTGAAAAAAACTAGTGGCATCCACCATCTGAAAATTTTACAATAAATACTTTTATTTATTATAATTTATAACACACCTTTACATAACCCACAAAACATCGTCCAACTGTTTAGATAAAATTTACCTGATTTTATGTAGTACGACAAGAGAATTGTTGTAAACCGTCAAAAAATGTATGTTTGAAATACAAAATAAATAATCAGCAATAAATATGTTTTTCAAATAAAACAATTTTTAACAAACAGTATTTAACCCCGTATTAGCAATATATTTATTATATTAATAAACCGTGATTGAGAAAAGTACAATTATAAAAATCTTTGTTAGAACGTACATTAGATTCGGATAAAAGAGATATAAAAGAAATGTTCAATGCAAATTCTGTAATCTCTTTAGGTTTCGCACCCCTGCCTCCTTTGTAAGAAGTATAAATCCAGAACCAGAACAGAGTGTAGCATAATATACAGTCCCGTTTATCCGCAATTTGCATGTCTCGGTGCGGATAATGAATCACCTCATATTACTTTCGCTAATGAAACGTATTTACCTGCGAATCCATTATGCAGATCTCTTTGCAACAAACAGACTACTCGGGGTCGTTAAGCTCTCAGTCCCTAGAAATAGCTTTCTGAGCTTACACAGGAGGCTGAGTACTCGATAATTGAATGCAGATGGCTTAATTATACGCAAACCTTTGCATGAATTACCAATCAATTCGCAGGTATACCTTTTTTTAGTCAAATCTATGAAATTAATTAAAAACTCGCCTATTTTTTATATGAAAGGAAGGACAAAAGATAGTAGAGTAAACTGTTATAACTTGACTTTAGTACCCTAATTGGTGATAGTTAGTTTATTGTCTAAATCCAAGTATTCTGTATTTTTTTGCGTTCGACACTAAAAACGGGAGAGGGGCAATAATCCTAGACTTATACATATTTACACTCAACCCTCGTTTCTTTTCAGTTGGAATCCACCCCTTATTTTTTTGGAAAACTCTTTCCAAAGCTGTAGTTTATTGTTGCTAACATTATTTATTAAGTCTTTAATTATTTATTGAAAAATTATCATAAAATGAATGTTAACAATAACGTCTAAGGAAACTTCAATAAGTGGCCCATTTCCTGGTGTATGTATTTTCTGTAAAATAAGTGTATCACCAAGTTAGGGAGGTAAAACTTGGTGATACACAAAAATATATTGACAAATTATTAGTAAATGAATGTTAACCATAAATAAATGAAGTAAATATAAAATAAAGTCCATGGAAACTTCAAAAAGTGGCCCATTTCCTGATGTACGTATTTTCTGTAAAATAAGTGTATCACCAAATTAGGGAGGTAAAACTTGGGATACACTTATTTTACAGAAAATACGTACGTCAGGAAATGGGCCACTTTTTAAATTTACTTTATTTATTTATTATTATATATATATTTTTTATTAGTAATAAAAGGTACGTAAATTACAAATAAATTTTATACAGTAATTAATTACATAGTAGATATATTTGATGATGTACCCCCATAATTAAGCAAGGCTTGGTGTGTATGGGGGGGTGTTATTGTATTGCTTTTTTTATATCATTCAGTTTATTTATATCACATTTAATTTACCATTTAAACCAAGTTTTCAGTATAATTTTTAAGGTGAGTTTTAAAATTTTTTATATTGGTATTCATGTTTCTAATTTTTTCTGGGAATGAATTAAAAAATTTTGCTCCGAGATATTTATGACTCAATTGTCCAATTTTTTTTTTCCATTTTGGAGTGGGAAGTATTGATGTTTGTCTAAGACTTCTGTTATTTTTAAATGGTGCAACTTGATTTTTAATATTATCTTTATAAATTCGTAATGTTGCATGATAAAAGTATAATGCACTTAATTTTCTGACTTTAAATTGTTTGAATAAAAGTTCTGACGAATATGAGTAGGGTTTTTTAAAATTGTTTTTATTATTAGTTTTTGTGATATGTAAATTGTTTGTGTTTGATTTGTATATGTACCGCCCCATCCTATAATGCCGTATTGTATAATTGATTGACAGAAAGCGAAGTATGTGGTTCTAAGTAATTTTTCGTTTAAAATATCTCTTAAACATCTAAATATATATGTTAGTTTCCTTATTCTGTTGTTCAGAATATTTATGTGTGGAGACCATTTTAAACGCTGGTCTATTGTTATGCCCAGGTACTTAATATCAGTTTTGCTTTCTATTTTTGAACATGATATATTACATTTGTGGTTTTCTGTATTTGTCACAGAGTGGATTATTAAGTTTATTTCTTTAGGTGTTTCTTGTTTTTTAATGAAAAATGGCAAATAATAGGTTTTTTAGAATTTAAAGTCAACAGGTTTTTTATCAAAACATAATTTTAGTGCATTGATATCTGTATTTGCCATTTTGTTTAATTCAGACCAGGTGTTTGCTTTTAGTAGTAGGACTGTGTCGTCAGCGTAGGAGACAATGTCTACATATTTAGAAATATTGAATATATCATTGACATATATAATAAATAACAATGGTCCCAAAACTATACCTTGGGGTATTGAAAAATCGCTATATTTTGAATCGCTGACTTAATTTAGTAATTTTACTTGTTGTGGTCTTTCATGTAAATAACTAGCTATCCATGTTAAAACTTTCCCATTCATTCCTATAGATTTTAATTTATTTATTATTTTTTTATGTGATATGCTGTCGAAAGCTTTTTTCAAGTCTATAAATATTCCGATACATTTTTTATGGTTAACATTAATTAAATAATAATTTGTTATTATTTTTTTATTAACAAATTATCATTAAATGAATGTTAAAAATAACGTCTATTTAAGCTTCAAAAAGTGGCCCATTTCCTGATGTATGTATTTTCTGTAAAATAAGTGTATCGTCAAGTTAGGGAGGTTGTGATTTTGTTTTCTAAAGTATTTTTTTGACCTCTCATAGTCCTTTATTGTTTTTGGAACGATAATGGGTTTTAGGTAATGATCTTGGGCTCATTGGGAAATTTTATTAACTATGTTTCCTACGTTTCTTTGCTTTCGTTTCAATGTATGTATTTACACTCTGGGATGTGTGGAATTGCACTCACCTCTCCACACCCTGGAATAAAGACCATAATTATAATTATTGTTATTATGTATGAAATTTGCTGATTTATCTAATACTAACTGTCCCGGACACGCGTTGGTATGGCTAATAAAACACAACATCATCTACTGGATGGTTATCCAACCTTTATAACCACCGCCATCTTTGTAGTAGGACTTGAATTTATAATGCGTAGAGATGGTGTGAAAGATTATAATAATTTGCATGAAATGCTTGGGGTAACTAACGTATTTAAGTTAATAAGGATTAATACTGTATCCGTCTAAATAACTTTTCAATTACCGCAATGTACGTGACCATTTTTTTAGAAGATAGTATGGGTATAGTAAGCTATCTGTAAAAGATAGATATATGCCTTCGCGGACTTTTTGTAGATCTATAAAAGAGGAATATCCCACTATGCATTGTTTTGTTATATCCCAAAAGGATTAGGCAGCGTTTTCGATGAAAGCTACCAGGCGGCTTAACTTTTTCCGACACTTCTAACAATTATCGTTATGTTTCAACCAATTTACACAAATCCTTGATAAATTACTTACCTAAACCTTCCTCACGAAACACTCTATCTATTGGTGAAAACCGCAATAAAATCCATTCAGTAATTTTCGAGTTTATCGCGAACAGACAGACAGACAGACAGACGACGCGGGGGACTTTAATTTATAATATGTAGAGATGTCGAGAATGTAGAGATTTTCCAGCAATAAAAATCATTCACCAATAAAGTCTGTCAATAAGTTACATCATATCGCCAGGTAACCTCATTTTGACCTGCATTTTAATTTGCAAAAACAACCAGTAACCAAATAAATATTTTTGGATTAATTCATATGTGAGTAATTGGGAAGGAGAATTTTTGGACTTCACGTATCCTTTACAGCAAGAAAATTCGTTTAAAATGTGTACTTTTTTTCGAAAACCGTAGTATTTTTTTTTACATTAACTCCACACAGGAGGCCATGAGGAAAATAATTTCCTTCAGGCCTACGTCATCTGAGATGCTGTGTGGAGGGTCTTTTTGAGGAGAGGAAGGAATGAACATTGGTCTTGAAGAGACCCATGTTGTAGGAAAGAGGAAACAAGAGGCCGGCAAATCGTTCCACAGCAGAGTTGTTGAACACAAGAACGAGTCGAAGAAGCAACCTGTTCTCATGTGACAGATGTCAACCGTGTACATATGTTGGGCAGGCGTTTGGCGTGTTTCCCGACTATTCACCTTTGTTTCCCGATCAATGACAGTAGTTCCTCGGAGCATTTTCCATTGAAATATCAGTAGAACAAGGATAGCATTCCCAACCGACGCGACGCCCTTGCTCTAAAGATTGCAATCCGTCTGTTAAGATGCGAGAATAATCTAACAAACGGACCGCCCGTTTCTGCAGAGAGTCGAGGGTATTTTGCAGGTATTTTTGAGCTCCAGACCAGAGGTGGCTGCCAAATTCATCCGTGGGGCGCGTGATTTGTACGGGGTTAGCAGTTGTGTACTATTAATGTATCTGCGGGCCCTGTACACTAAGCCCAGTTTTTGAGTATTACTTTGACCCAGTTGTTTTGCGGAAATCAAGTGTAACATTGTTATCAAATGACCATTGAGCGCCATTTTGGTTGATTCTCGGTACGTTTCGGCTTTCCGTTTAATTGTAATAGGCTGACAAGCTTAACAAAACGGTAGTTGTCCTCTTCCGCTGATCAAAGCTTGGTCAAAAGCCGAAACGGATTTAGAATCGTCATTTAACAAGAACCTTTAATCTGTCAAAAAATGGAGCCGAATGGCTATTTGATGATTTTTTCACACGTGAATTTGGGTCTATTACAAGTTTGAATTTACCTCAGTTTACCCTAAAATATCCCACAGCCGAGATGATGAGCATAAAGAATATCTTACACATAAAAATCTCGTGTCACGGCTTTTGTGGTCGCACTCCTCCGAAACGGCTTGACCGATTTTTATGAATATTTGGTAGGTATGAGAATAGGTTTTAAAGTATATTTCATACTGCTAGGTGATTAGGGTGTCCCTATCCAGATTTAAAAAAAAAATCAATTTGGCATCAAAAAAATACATATAACCCCAAATTTTCACCCTTTTACCCCCACCCTCCAATTTTTTAATCGCGACCCTTCCATTTTTAAATCGTTATTTTAGTATTTTTGTACGAATAAATTTAACCGTCATTTGTATTTCAAACAGAACGAAATTATTTATGTTGTTAAATGACAGATGGCGCTACGTCCGCCTCATCGAACTATAATTTTTTTTTCAACAACGTTTTCCGGGACAGCTAGTATTAGATATTTATAAGATCTCAAATTTGATGAATGAGATGAATAGAAAGGATCAGGAGTCAGGAGTAAGATAAATGTAGGGTTTATGGATTATAATATTGTTACCAAGTTTAAAAATTATTTTATATTTTATTCTACGAAGCACAGCACAAAGAGGACACCGATTAGTCTATTTCATTCTCTTGCAGGCTAAATCCTGTAGATGTATGTGTTTGTCTCTTTTTAGTGTCGCTCGTTTCCGTTTCATCGAGTTTCAAATCACAACGGTTTTAAAGAAGTTTTCACTTTTAAAAAAACTTGGGTCGTTCTATTGTGGAATTTGTCAACCGTGCACATTGTATTGCGCCAGCCTTTAGTTACTCCCGGTTGTGTACTAATGCTGAAATCTTCACCACCCGAATGAACATTTTTTTAATGGTAATCACTGTAGCGACAGCGCATTTTAAAACTTTTTTCTCCGTTTGCTCGACATTTTCAGAAGATCATTTTTTAAAACTTTCGCCAACATTAAAAAAATCATGCATTCGAATTTTAACATGGAGATATAAAAACTTTGTATCGAACGTGTCGTAGGAATCCGTGTGCATCAAACGAGTGCGCGAAAGCGTATGTAAACCGTGGAAATTCAAGAATGGAATTTACGCTCCCACAGAGTACCATGCCGCCAGCACGACAATCTGAGAGCTGCTATTGGCTAGCGGAATAATGTGCATGTGGTGCCCCTTCCAAATGATTTGTCTACAACGCTATTATGTCCTTTAACTAACTAATCAATTAAAAACATAAATGAAATTGATAATGAATACATGCAGCAGCCTCATTGGACTGGAAAACACATCTTAATAACCACCTAATGCTTCCACAAGGGACTCCAGACAGCAATGATCGACGCCAAGGAAATGGCTGGCTATTTACGCCACCCCCACCATGCGACCAGCCGAGCCACTATTGGTCAATTCTGAACAAACGACAAATCTGAATCGTAAATATATACGACAGCGAATTCATCTTCCGAAAAATTTGGAGCTCAATTTCGAGAAATTGGGAATAATTTGGATCAAGAAATAAACATCATCACCTAAAAATGAGTATATGCTACAAAAACAACCCAAAAACTGACGTCTATCAGTGATTGTTGCACTTTAAGAAAAATATTTACTGTTTAAAATTGTACCTTATATCACATATGTATACTTGTACCTTTTCTTGTAAACACAATAAAAATTATGTGAGGCGTTGGTATCCTGAGTTGGTAAAATCTTGGCACATAATTTTAACACAGCTGACTTCCAATGGTAGCGACCAGGGAAATTACCTAAAACCTTACCGTACCTTAGAAAAATTAAGGAGGTTCTGTCCCCCAAAAGTCCGACCTGAGTTTGCCCTATAAAAATAGAAGTCAAACCGGTAGGAAGTCAGTTCAAAACTATCAGCCAAGAAGAAACAACACTCAAGATACCAACAGTCTCCAAGTTAAAACCTCTTTTCAAGTGTTTTAATCAGTGTTAGATTCAGTTTACCTTTCCCAGTATCCCAGTAACCTAAAATCCTAAAAACCCCAGTCTCCCACAGTCTCCAAAAATATTTATTTTAATCCAGTACTCAAATCAGTTTTGCCATTATACCTAGAAGCATTTTTTGTCAAAGTAGTAAATTCATTTAAAAGACCAGTGGCGTTCAAAATCCACTGGCGTACCAAACTCCATTGGCGTGTCATTGTGGCCAGCTCCCTATTATATTTAGTTTATGTACAAACGTCTAGTACAAACTTATTAAACTGCTATATAGCCACTGAATTAACCTATATTTTACCGTTTATCTCATGTTAGTAGGATTTATAAAAAAAATATTTAAAAAAATCGTTAAGTTTATAACCGCGCGAATCCTGGTTGTTTGTTACTTTGAAATTGCCGGGAGAGGTACTTACTCGAGGCAACATAGAATATTGTCGATTTCTGTATTTTTTCTGTGGAATACTTGATAATGAAAGGTGCATATATATGGAAAAGTACTTAATTTTAACCGTAAACAGCTGATCAGAAATTCTGCGTGAAAATTTTTTTTTTAACATCGTTTGAAAGTAGTCTACGAACTTCGGAATTGCGACATCTATGGTCATAGTCATAATAGATAAAGCATTTCAATAGCCCAGTCAATCTAGACAAAAAACAGGCCTAGTATTAGAACAGTATAGTACCTAGTATTTTCACAAAAGTCCCTACTCCTCCCCCACTTGCTTCCGCCCCTGTGCCCTCCCAAACATTAAAATGTGGGCTTTTACTAAAGCAAGTATATCTCATAAACCAAAATATATATCATAAAAAAAATTTCATTACCGAACTTTTTATAAAATTGCCTAAAATTATGTTATGTAATTTTTTTTTATTATCTGTGTTAGTTTGGCCAATAATAATGAGATTGTAATTAAAAAAAAAATTTTTGCAAAATATTTTTTTGAAGTTGAATATTTTTTTTGTCCGAGAGAATATGAATAAATATTTCAAACAAATCATTTGCCAAATTTAATAAGCTTTAAAAGCGTATATAACAGTGTTTACTTACATCCTTAATTTCTATCGAAAATGTGTGGATAAGCGCTTAATTTCGTACGTGCGCTGGTCGTAACACGGAGCGGCGTGTTATGTTTGTCGATATTTTCGCGATGAAAAAATAAATAAAAATAGTCAGTTTCATCTCCTTTGTCTTGAGATTAAGGTGTGTGGGTTTTGTGCGTTATATTTTGATGTTGTTGTGCCAAGCTTTCAAGTTTTTTGTGCGTTTTACCACCTTCATCGGGTAAAAATATTGAGAAACAATTAATTAACAAGAAATTAACAAACTAAAGAGAACCTATTGTGCATTTTATATAAACTGATCTTACAGGAAATTTTATAGTAACGAAGTGGTTACAAATGCAAATTAACGCTAGTATTGAAAACAATGACCATAATCACGTTAAATTAACTAGTTTGGATAGCGTAACCGTGCACGTAGATTGTAGAAAAAGTATTCTAGGGCTAGCAGTATTAAGGCTTTTACAAATTTTAATTGCAACTCGTCAACCAGAATACCTCAACGATTCCTAAGGCATTTAGAAAATACATTTGTTTTGATGGAGAACTGTATTATTTGTAAAAAAAAGAAGTTTTTATTCATACACTACCTCATAAATATCGTGAGCAAATGCGTTTGGTGTTAACAATGGAAATAAGAGAAACATTGATGAATGCTTGCAATACAAGAGATGATAAATGGGGTGCAAAAGTAAAATCTAAACGGTTAAGTGTGTTTAATTTGGTCGCCGCAGAAGCTCGCTATCATAACAGTTGTTTCAAGAAGTTGTGTAAACTAACTAACTCACAAAGTAAGTTTGTAAGATGACCTAAAGACGAAAATTCAGCCAACAAAATCTTAAATTTTGGTTATCTTCAATATTTGGCTCCTAAGAGCATTTCTTACTGTTTACTTGTCATACTTTTTTTATATTTATAACTTTTGTACTTTTTATTATTTACCTTATAGTTTATATTATTTCCTGCCTTTCAACTTTTTACTTTTACATTATACTTTATATTTTATAGTTTACACTTTTACTTTATACTTTCATTTTATACATCATAATTCTATTTACTACTCATTACATTAACTCCTTTCTTTTACCCTTTGTTTTTATATTTAACTTTACATTTATATGTCACTTTCTTATGTTATTGTATTATAATATATATAAATATAATTATGTCAATGGCACATGTTATGCCGTATGTTTTGAAATCAATAAATAAATTCTGTAATTTTTTTTAAAATACTGATGAATTCAGTTTACTTTAGAGAAATTAAGGGAAATAGTAATAGATATTTGTAGCATTGATCTTCCGTACTAAATTTCTGAAAAAAACAAATAATCGACTATTTTCAAGATCGGATGTATACATATATTTTTGGCAGAAAAACTGCCATATGAATGTCTCACTCAAGTTATAAAATACTAGATGACTGGTGCAGAAACATAGAAAAGAAAGCAAATCTGGAACGTTTAAGAATTGTACCTACGTACTCCCGCAGAAATAATCAGAGAAGATATTCAAAAAATGCCATATGATTGTGAAAGCTATCCTGATATTCCGGAAATCACTGGTGGGGGGGGGGTTATGATTTAGTTCCTGAAACTCTGAATCTATTCACGTCAACTGTAACAGAGAAGAGGTTGTTTGATAATGGACCTGATATTACGAGAAGACGTTTAGTAATTAACCACGCCATAATAGCATCTGCAAGGCCTAGGTCTTTTTTGTCATCAATACAGACAAGTTTGTATTCACAAATGTTAAGATGTACGGATCATAACATTTAATAGAATTTTATAGAAGTGTTGTCGTCGTTGTTCGTCTTATCATGAAGGTGACATACCAGAGATCTCTAATAAGCTGGGCCTCCTATAATCGAAGATGACACATAGTTCGACAATTCCGACGTTAATATAAAAACATTAGATGGCCTAAATACATTTCATGTGACAACAACTCTAGATGTACCTCGTCTTCAGTGTGGAAATTTTAGTAAAAAAGAAAACATCCCTCAACGTTGCTACGCGAAGAGAAAAAAGAGGAGCTTGAAATATGTAACCATAAAAAATATCAGTGAATGTATATCTTCTAGAAAAGAGCATGCCGATTCATTATATTTTGTATCTCTATCAAATTAATAATATTTGGCTGATTTATAAAGCACCATTTTCGTGAAAAATCACCTCAAGGGCGCTAAAGGGCACGCAAGGGTGGTTAAGTGGCACGCATTCAAAAGTTGGCTGGAACGGATTTATAAATGTCGCTATGAACGATTGTGTGGATTATGAAACCAGTTTAGTAATGGCTGTTCCATTTATTGATATTGATTCCAATAATCCATCCTCAGGGTACACTGCACTACGTCTCCCAACAGAACAGTGTAAAAAGAACAATCAAACATGCATTGTAATTTCAGACCAGCCCGCTTTTTCTCAGAGCTATTGAAATGGTAGCGGGGGCTGACGGATCATCGGAAATTTCAAAAATTATTTTACGACTAGAAGGTTTTCATTTGTGTAATATTTAGGATTTATTGGCCGCATCATGGAAGGAAGTGGGCTAGAAGATTTATGGAAAACTGTATAACTGTAAAGAACGCGGCCCGCCAGTATCTCCTAAGGACATACTTCCTAGTTCAAAAATGGCCAGGAAATGGACTACCATCTAATGAATGGGGATGGCAAAGAAGAGAATATAAGTTAACACATATAAATGACATGTCCCGCGAATCCAAATGAACTTCTAATTGATTCTTGTAACTGTAAAACCTCGTGCGGAAAGTCGTGCAGCTATCGGAGGACAGGACTAGACTGTTCTGATATGTGTGGCCACTACAATGGACTTTCCTTCAGTAACACATCTGAAAATACTAATGAAATATTTGAAGACGACTGTGATACCCATTCTGTAATCCCTTATAACCTACGAAAAGTTATATAATTTTGTATAGGAATTATTTTCGTACTTTTATTGCAAATACTATTAAGTGTTGTATTTATATGGTAAATAAATTAAAAAGTACTCGATGTTTCAATTTAAAACCATAAATAGTGCTGCACAAATCGGTCACCTGCAATCACAGCCGCATCAGACCGCAGGGCCTTGGCGGCAATGTCATTATTATTTGCCAAACCGTAGTAGATAACAAAAAAATATTTTAACTTTTTTATAGACAGCTTTTTAAGAAGTATAATGGTGTTATTTTTTTCAGATATATTGTATAGTTTAGGAGATATAATGGATTTTGTGGAACTCTATAATTTCAAAGGTAGGAGGGGGATAGGGGGAAAGCAAGCGGGGGAGGGGTGGGGACTTTTGTGAGAATACTCCCTGTAAGAAGTAATATCCACCTGCAAAAAATCAGCTTTCCCTTAATTTGTTCCAGTTCAATGCGTTCATTGACTGGGCTACAATAGCTTTGTTTTGAGTCCAAAATAGCAAACGTGGGCGCTACAAATACTTTAAAAGAAATGCCGAATCAAGGAGATGATTGCCTTTTTATCCGAAAAGCAATTGGAGAAATTTAAAATGGCACCAATATATGGCAAAAATCGCTCCAAGGTTAGCAATATAATTAAAATAAATCGTCGCTGTTTCAACCGAAGGCTCATCTTCCAATAAAGCCGCCAGTAAATTACCGCACCCAGATTTAAGATATCTTCCGATATCTTAATATTTCAATTAGCCTTCAACAAAACGCTCAAAGGATGCTATTCATTAGGATATAATATTGTTTCGAATTCCGGACCCCTTTTGCCTTTGCTTTTCTCTATTTGTTCCGAAGGCGCCCATTCACTGATTGCTTTGTCGACTAAGTCGGTAATTTATTTCCGATTTATTCAAATGAGCCTAAGACCAGCCCACCGAGGAGAGGGACCGTTCTAAAAGGCGGGAGAGAAATTAAAAGATCCGCGAATCAATATTTCTTACACTGTTGGTGTATTTATGAACGCATTTTCTCAAAATCTTTTAAATGTAGTTATGTTTATTAACAGGAGCTGGTTACCCCATACATATACCTACACATACACATACCTACAAAGCACGCATACATACATAAAAAATATAAAGGAAATGAATATTTGTTCATATGAAGCGGATACTTTGTGATGTGACATTATTAATTTAAAATAAAACAATAACTTTGTAAACACCACTTTTATTTTTATACTTTATGCCGACCGGGTTTCGCTACAACCGTAGCTTCATCAGGGCAGTATAATACTCTACTAAAATTAGGTTACATTTGTGTTATAATATATATTTTACCAAAAATGGGCTGGGCTGGGACTCGTCAAGTGGAGGACGAAGAGGGAGGCATAGATGGAGAATTGGGAAGGGAACGGACGTGTTCTTTATCAATAGGGAACAATCTTAGTATGGGACTTTTATTTAAATTAAGTTGGTTATTTACTACCTTACTATTAGTGTTTATGGCTTTCCTAAGTTCAAGTGCCTCTAAATTATCCAACCTTATACCGATGTCGTTTTTATGAATAAGTTTGGCGCCAGCGTTTTTGTCAAATTTATGATCGTTTTCAATCAAGTGGTTTGCAAATTCTGAAAATCCAGAGCTGTGTAAACATCGAAGATGTTCTTTGACACGGGTGTTTATGTTGCGCGCTGTTTTACCAATATAAAAAAATGCGCAATCGCTGCATTGAAGTGAGTAAATTCCCGAGTGTGATAGACTGTCTTCCTTATCCTTACCGTTCATTAACAGTTTGCCTATATTATTATTAGTGTAAAATGCTGGTTTGATTTCTGATGGGAGATTTTTAACACTTTTTTGAGAGAAATTATTGATGTACAGGATTCTACGCCATTGATGAGGTTGATTATTATTACTTGGTATATTATTATTATGAGGTGGACTATTGTATAAAAATTTACTAGTGGATAATTTTTTAATTTTTTTATTTAGAATGTTGTCGACTATATTTGGGTTGTAACCGTTATTTATTGCGATTTGTTTGATCGTAGATAGTTCTATTGCAAAGTTGGTATTTGATAAAGGGACTGTAACTAATCTATGTGTCATGGAATGAAACGCTGAATGTTTATGGGAGTTGGGATGGTTAGAGGAATTGTGAATCGTTATGTCAGTGAACGTCGGTTTGCGGTAGATTTTAAATTCGATTTTATTATTTATTATTGATAACGTAAGATCTAGAAAGTTTAAGGTAGAATTGGTTCCTATTTCTATGGTGAATTTAATTTGTTTATGGAAGGAGTTTATTAGCAACAGGAAGGAGTTGAGTTGTCTCTTGGTTCCCAACCAAACACAGAATACATCGTCAACATATCGCTTCCATAACAATAAGTTTTGTAATAATGGTGATTTACTATTAAAAATATTATTTTCTAAATTGTCCATGAATATATCAGCGATGAGGGGTGATGTCGGTGCCCCCATGGCCAAGCCTTCTTTTTGTTGATATATTAAACAGGTGAGATAAATCCTTAGAGAAATTATTTGGTAACTTTGAATTTTGTAGCAATTTAGATAAAACATTTTTACTTTCAGCTACGGGGATATTTGGAAACAGGTTAACAACATCGAAGGAGACTAATTTTGCACCATTGGGGATATGTAAGTTTTCTAGCTCATCAATCAAGTCAAAAGAATTTCTAATGGTGTATTTTGGAGCAAAAACTTTTGAGTTATTGAATACATTAGTTATAAATGAAGGGTAAATATGCAGTTAGTCCACCTCACGGATAATACGGAACGTTCGTGTTGTTGAAGTTTGATGCACGGATAATACGGAATATTCCTTTTTTAACAAATAGATAATAGACAATAAAATGTGACATTTGCCGAAAGTACCAACATCATGTTATTTAAGGCGATCCAATAGTCCAGGAAAAAATCTAAATCGGAATACGCCCCTTTAAGGGAGGAGTTTGAAAATACTCAAGAAAAAGCTTTTGGAAAGGTTGGAAAAGGTATTTGAGAAAAAAAAATTACAGGTTGATTTCGTAAAAACCTGTAAAAAACATTAACTCATTTTTTACGCATTGTTTATTGTAATAAAACGGAAATTTAAAATTGATTTTACGAAATCAAGCGACGTGGAGTCACACGTTCATCTCCCGCTTCGTCCGGGGCGTGACTGATACAAAATAGGTGTGGCGACTATGGCGTGGTCAGTAGTTCTTCGGTAGACACCATAGGGTTCACTTTAAAAACCGAATTCGTCGACTAGCGGCCGTATTGTAAAATAACAACGCGAAAATGCATATTTTATTTTATTTTGGGAAGATCGGGCGTAAATATCAATTTTTTTTACGATTATTATAAAATAAACTGAATTTGCCACATATACAATAAAATCATATCCGAAAAGGGGTTTATAAATAGGAGAGTTTGGACTTGAAAGTGTTTTTTATAGACCTTATGTTTTATTTTTTTATAGGCTTATTAAAAGACTTATAAAAAATAACCGATATTTTAAGGGCCAAGGGGTATGTTCTATACGCAGTATTTAATTGAAGCATCTATAATACTTCCAAGCGATCAAATTTTCAAAACAAAAACATATGATTTTGTACGATTTTGCATTATTTACTATGGCCTCATCTTAAAACTTTGGGGACATATTATTAAATATTTATACTAACAATTTAGGAAATAAAAAACAATCATTTTTTGAGTACTACGTGTATTTTCCCCTAAAAATATATGTAATATCAAATATCCTATTTTTATGGAAAATAATCCCTAAATTAAAACGCGCTGCGGTTATGAGACTTTTGGTGGCATGTATTTATTATTGTTAAATGCACATATTATATACACATACATACATTACATACACATATTCGCGGACCACAGATTAAGAAACACTGCTCTATAAGATAATTCACATTTTTATTAATAGCCCATACCTATTACAAAAGATTCCAGTTGTCTGTTACGAGTTACTAGATCTCCGGACACATTTTATATTCCTAAGAGGAATACTAATTTACTTGCAAATGTATTTATAAGGAGAAGCTGTAACACATTTAATAGATTTTGAGCAGACATCAATGTGTTTAACACGAATCTAAAAAAAATTACAACTTTTAAAAAAATTACATTCGATTAGTTTAGCAAAAAGCTTATTTTTTTAATGCAGAATCAATTACTTTGTGGTTAGACATTATATTATAAAAATAACACAATCACTTACAGTCTTACTAAAAAACCCAGTGAAAATTTTATTCAATTGACAAACGGCCGCGGATGTGAATATATTACTAATTAAAAAACTGTTCATGGAAAATAATACACGTGGTTTACACGGCCTGAGAGGGTAGTTTATCTCTGTTTTAGTAATGATATCCTAACGAAATTTGAAATTTTTCCAAAGTATTTTGAATGTTCTATATATTTCTTATTTTTAAAGGTGTTGTAAAAACAAATACCATTTATGAAAACTAGATAAAATTACCTTTTAGATTTGTGTATTTAAAATAAACTTTAGTTTTCACAAACTGCCATATTTTAAGATCCAAACTCGGAAAAAATGGAAAAAACTTTCTTACCCAAACATTTTTGACCAAAATGTAGAGAAATTAAAAAAAAATCTAAATTTCAAAAACACAGTCCTTTTATGTAATAAATTTGGAAGGAAACTATCACCTCACTTTTTCCTCGTGCATACAATAAAAAAAATCATAAAAATTTCAAAGTTTTTTTTATTGCCAAAAAAATAACTTAGAAATAATAACGGCATTTCAAACAGATTTCTTGCATCTCTAAAGACTTTACTTTCTTTGATAGGTTTACGAACACATGTATTAGATATTATGATATTAATATTATAAAAAATATCACTTTTAAGAAATTCTCTTAAAATAAAGATCTTAAAATGTAAATTTTATCATTTGTAACCTATAAAACAGTTTCCTGACAGTTCGACTTTCAAAGTACGATTACTTTGCTAATTTGACTCTATAACTGATATAAAACCACTCAAATAACACCAAATATATTAATAATATGAATATAAAAGTGAATTGGTTATTATAATATAAATTATAATCACATATAAGTAAAATTAAAACACACATCCGCGGAGCCAGACTTTTTTCGCGGCTTTAATTTTTTCAGCGCGAACGACAAATGCGCATGCGCACTAACCATCGCCACCTACCGGCTGTGAATGAAAACAAACAATTTAATAAGTAAATTCTAAGAACGTTGTCAAATCTAAAAATACATTGAATGTATTTTTACAACGTGATCACGCAAGGGTGTTATTAGTAATATATCTTGTTTTAGTGTACACGGGGTTTATTTATGTTATTGTAATAACACAGGTTATCGGTCGCGCTGTGGTTTTTTTTTAGTAAGGCTGTTGTATTTAACCACGAATATTTATAATTTTATACATCAACTTATTATTATATCCTGATGAAGTTTTGTCGAAGCGAAACCGGTCTATGCATAAAATAATAAATATTCGTGGTTAAATACAAAGTGATTGTTTTATTTTTATAATATAAAGCTTAAAATTGAATTAATATTTTTTTCTCTTTCTTTGCTCGTAACATTTTCTTTTTTTGATTTCAGCGGTTTGAATTTGAATAAAATCACTTCCTCAAAAAAAAATACTTATATCCATTCCAATTTTAATGAAAACCGGGAAATTTCGTAAAACACTTCTGTATTAGGTCTTATATTATGATCTCAAAGATCTAATGATCTCAAATTTAAATCTTGTTATTTTATTGGTCGATGACATAAATATTCTTAACACTTTTATATGTGAATTTATAAAGACTGCTTATAAAGCCATAAAGTTAACAAAAAATAATAATCCTCGCGTTAGACCTTTAAGATGCACATGCAAATTTGTTTTGGTTGGGTAAAACTATTTGCGATTCAAACACACCAACAGTATTTTATACGTTTTAGTTTTACGGTAAAATTGGGTGTTTGTGCAACCCCAAATCAACAATTCATCACTGTATTTAAAAGCATAATTTACTAAAAGAGTTTTGTTTTAAAAATAAAATAATTTCCATTCCGGACTTACGTCATCTCGGGTTATGCTGTGTGAAGGGTCTTGTCAAGTAAAGGACGGAAAGGAAGTTCTGGGAAGTAATAGGGAATGCGGGGTATGTAGGAATCTGGAAACCAGGAGTGACGGACGTATTTATTTATTTAAGGAACATCAATTGTCTTAATAATATAATGTACAGTGTAGGATAAAAAAAAAACAGACCAATCAATAATGTTCACAGATAGATTGATTCAGAAATATAAAATAAATACTAACAGCCTTACTAAAAAACCCAGTGAAAATTTTATTGAATTGACAAACGGCCGCGGATGTGAAAACATTACTAATTAAAAATTTTTTCGTTGAAAGAAATTCACATGGTTTCCACGGCCTGAGAGGGTAGTTTATCTCTGTTTTAACCATTGATGTCCGAACGATATTTGTAATTTTTCCATAGTATTTTGAATGTTCTATATATTTCTTATTTTTGAAGGTGTCGATACCATTTATGAAAACTAGATAAAATTACCTTTTAGATTTGTGTATTTGAAATACACTTGAAATAAACTCGGAAAAAAATGGAAAAAAATTTCCTCCCACAACATTTTTGACCAAAATGTAGAGAAATTTAAATTTAAAAAACACAGTCCTTTTATGTAATAAATTTGGAAGGAAACTATCACCTCACTTTTTCATCGTGTACACAATAAAAAAATAATAAAAAATTTCAAAGTTTTTTTTATTGCCAAAAAAATAACTTACAAATAATACCGAAATTTAAAACAGATTTCTTGCATCTCTAAAGACGTTATTTTTTATGATACGTTTACGAACACATGTATTAGATTTTAATATTATAAAAAATTATCACTTTTAAGAAATTCTCTTAAAATAAAGATCTTAAAATGAAAATTTTATCTTTTAAGTAACCTATAAAAAACAATATTCTGACAGTTCAACTTTGAAAGTACGGCGTTTGTACAATAACTTGATTAAACTGATATAAACCACACAAATAACATGGTAAATATATCAATTATGTGAACAGAAGAGTAAATTCGTCACTACAAGAGAAATTATTAAGTAAAATCACAAAATTTTCGATATCCCGCCATAAAACACACCGAGCTGTTTCGTCATCGCGGGCTGTCGCGGGCCGAAGAACTAATGCATAGGCGCGCCAATAATGCCCCTTGCGGAGAAAAATTAAAACAACATTGTTTCCTAGTAAATTAAAACCATATACAACGTTGTCACATCTTCAATGCGTTTTAACAGCGTGACCACGTAAGAAACGTTATTGGTAATAAAACGTGTTTTAGTGTATACGAGGTTTATTTATGTTATTGCAATAACACAGTTAATCGGTGGCGCTGTGGTTTTTTTTTTGTAAGGCTGAAATAATGTAAACAAAAATATAAAAAGCAGAACTAACTGCCGTTGCCCCCAACATTTCGCTCGATCGATTTGCGTCTCCGATCAGCTAAGTGATTTGTTTAGTAACTCTCGATTCGCCTGTTGGTCGGAGAGTTGCGTTGGAAAAAGCGTATGTGTGCATTTGAGGGGTGTTGAGCAAAAATTTCGGCTTAACAGTTGTTCAGTAGGATTGGGAACAACGGCCGTAAGTAGTAAATATTAAAAAAATAAGTACAACAAGCCTAATGAACCTGTACTTACTCAATTCAAATATTTGTGATTATAACAATAATTAGATTGAATGAGAAGTTGAATTTGGGGTTAGAATGTGAATCGAATAGGGGTATAAATTCATCTCCCCACTGCGGTGCAAGGCAATGGGACGAGAGAGTCCGGCTGGAGAGGTCTAAAGGCCTCCCTTAATCAGTCTATCTCAATCCGGCCCGCCACAAAGTAGGTGGGCAAACGCCTCCGCCACCAAAACCCGGACAAACCTTTCCCCACGAACCCGGGCACCCCTGTAAAGTCACCAAACGTAGCGAACTACTTGGGGTGACCTATGGCAGACTTGTTGGTTATCCAATAATTTGTTTCCAGGGCGGCGGTACCCAAACCCACCTCCCAAATTGACATAATCGCCTTTATTGGCCTCTAATAAAGGCGATTATGATATTTACGGCAGATGTTGGTTATTCAATAAATGGTAATCTGGGCGGCGGTATCCATACCCGCCTTTCAAATTGATACAAATATATCATATGCTCAGGAGAAATTCGAGGTTGTCGCGATAGCACAGTGGTCATAGCAGTCGTTCAAAGTTCAAAGTTCCCAAGTTCAAAGTCCGGCTGTGCTAACCGTTTTTCTCGATGTTATACATAAATGAATGAATAAATATTGATGTTATGTCGATGATGATCAATTAAACTTAATCAATGTGCTTAGGAGTATCTTTCGAAGTGAACAACTCTAGGAACTTTTTCGATTGTTTTCGATTTTTTTCGAATCCTGTACAAGAAGAGCTCAAAAATAAAAATGATGATCGATGCTAGCAAAAGGACTCCCCACAACGTAAAAATGAATCTGAAGTTTGTGAGGATGAGAGCAGGTTGCGTTGAGGTTTCCTGGTAAGACCTGTCTATCCGCTTCAAGGTGAAAATATACTTCTTGCGCTCCTCCCAGAACTCGAGTAGGCCAGCTTCCGTGAGATGATCGTGGATTCTTTCTAGTCTACCAAGCAATGGCCATCCGCTCCGAACTAACTGCGAGGAATACATCGTGTTTACTGGTTCCTTCATCACGTGGAGTAGCTCCCTTCCTTCTGGAGACACGATATCCACAACCAGGGAATCAGCTACGTCAAGGGGGCAGATGGTGCAAGTGTCCCTGTCGTAGGCGATGCGATGAGTTATATTTTGGACCAAAGGATTGTAGATAAGAAAGAGTCTCTGTGCCAGAATTTGACGAACTGTGAGTTCTCCTCCATCCGAAATACCAGCATCCACTTCTCGACAAGAATCTTTCATACACCCAATCATAATTCCAGACTCTTTGAGTTGTTCTAAAGTTTCGATTTCAGTACTCTCGCGAACTGCGAGTCTCGTCATGATCGTCCCGATGTAGATATTTGTTATCATCATCGACCAGACGCTTAAGCTGACGTAAAATATATTTTCTGAAAAGCATTTCGGCAGTTGGAAAGACATATTGTTCATAAGACAAATGCAGTCCATTATCACTTGCATGAGGGCGTCGGTTATGGTTGTTCGGGTACAAACCTTTGTTGGGGATTCTAATTTTTGGGTGCGATTTATTTTGACGGTTGTCCACGATAGTATTATAAACAAGATGAATGATAAAGATATAACTGAAACAGTTGCATCAAGAACGCTGAACAGAGTTCCGATAACGTTGACTTGGGGAAGGCCTTTTGGTAATAGGATCACTAGGGAAGTTTGGTAGACCGTTCTTAGAAATTTAGATGTATTAAATACATCCCCGGTGAGCTTCCTTCGATTTCCAAACATCTCTACAATACCATCTTCTACGTCTCTCATTCCGCCGGTCAAGGATCCGTTGTCCGTGAACCCGCCGTAAATGATTCCGTCTCTCGGAAAGCTGTAAATTGGAGTAAAGTTGAGGAGTTTCATATATTCATTGACAATATCTGCTTCACTTCCTACAAATGTTATTCTTCCAGATGCATCTGTGGTGGCTTCTGAAAGTCCTGTGAAGTTTTGCATCACTATTTTAACCGGAAAACCATGCAGGTCTTTAGTTCTGTCATGGATGTACGAAATAAATGCCGTCCAATTAGTTTTACAACTTTTCTCAGTAAACAAAAAGGTTCGAAGAGAAGATTCCGCCTGCTCGGTACACATGAAATATGGGTTATGCACAGCAACGTACAAAAGCACAGCTAAATTATCTAATGACATATCAGCTATGAACACGTTGAAGTAAAACAATTGCTTCCAAGCCTTTTGCAGAAAGGTTGCGGATTCTGAAATGCCTCGGTTTGGTGGAATTACAACGAGAAAGGAATCTGTTCCATCTTGATTTGGAAAGACCGTTCTAACGATCTTTAGAACATTCCAAGCGTCTTTCAAATTCTCCGCATAAATTATAACGTTTCCTTTTCGTTTTCTGTGTAATGAATTTGTAGAGATCCTGAAATTTAAAACGTCAGTTTAAATGCTTGTTTCAGGATGAAAAAAAGTTATTTATTTCAATTTCTACCTGAAAAATGAGTCAGGTAAAGAAAATTTAAAAATATTATTCTGACAATCAAAATTAATCAACCTTTCCATTCCAATTATCGCTCAGTTTAATAGGTGAAAGTATATGTGCAATATTTTACTAAGCTTCATTTACTTTTTTGCATTTGACAATGTTCGTTCAAGGTACAGGCACAACAAAATTTTAATTAATATCAAACGTTTTCAAATACATATCTATTTGAATTGTTTTCTTGAATGAATGAATGAATGCAAATCTTGGAAGTGGAAACTAACGCACTTAGATTCGTTGTCGATGATTTGATGTTGCACTCACGCAAACACATGCACATTTCTTTGAAATTACTACAAGTCGGCCCAAGAGATGGCACAACTAGGGGGCCATTAATTAATTACGTAAGACGATTTAGAGGGGGGGGGTCGACCATGTCTTATTTTTTCTTACAAGGGTGTGGGAGGGAGTCTCGATAGTTCTTACGTAAGATCACAAGTTAAAATTATTAGTACCTTTGTACAAAGAAACATTTCTAAAATTTTTTTGTATTTCTTCGGCATTAACTATGTAACAATTTCTAGACATTTTTGTTTTGAAAAGTTTTAATTTTCCATGTACATTTGTTGCTTTAATTTTAATTTTTGCGACCGGTTTCGATACGTCTGTATCATTAACGAGCAAACTTAAAACTAACTTAAAAATACAAGTACAAACATTAATTAGGCGGGGATAGTGGGAGTGGGGAAATTTGATGGAGGGGAGAACGGTGGGAGGAGTCAAAATTACATGGGAACATCGTAAGTAGAGGGGATTTACATGGTGCTATTATTTTATTTTTTGTTTCTAAAGCGCACAAATTAAAATATGAATTTACATTGCAATGTTTAAACTTAGTTTTTTCTTTTTTGAAGGTATGACCTGCCTCTATTAGATGGTTTGCAAACTCGGAGTAGTTATTATTTCGCAAACAAAGTTCATGTTCCCTGATTCTAGTTTTAAAATTTCTAGTAGTCATTCCTACATACTGTGCAACACAATCGTTACATTCCAAAGTGTATATCTCGTTTTTTTTTCAAATTTATTAAAAACATCCTTGTTATTAATCAAACTTTTTATTTTAGAATTAGTATAGAAAGCTGGAGAAATATGATCTGGTAATATGCGGGATATTTTTAAAGATAAATCGCCGGTATAAAGAAGTTTTTTATATATTAGGTTGTTACTAGGTTTGTTATTATTATGACCACTATAAATATACTTTTTGTTCAAAAATTTGCTTGCTTTTTATTAACTAGGCGGTTAATTATTTCAGGTTTATATCCATTATTTAGGGCTATCTGTATTATGATGTTAATTTCATTATTATAATTATCAATGTTTAAAGGGACATTAATAGCACGATGTATCATCGAGTTGAAGGAGGCGAGTTTATGTGTCAAAGGGTGAAGAGAAGTAGATGGTATAACACAATCAGTGTGTGTAGGTTTTCTATATATATTAAATACACACTTATTATTATCTAAATTGATTTTTAAATCTAAGAAGTTTAAATTGTTGTTACCATTATGTTCCAGTATAAATTTTATATTTTGGTGAAGGTTATTAATAAACGTGAGAAAATTGTCTAATACTCTGTTACTACCCGACGAAATTACAAACACGTCATCAACATACCTATACCATGCAAAGACATTAGATAATAGGGAAAGTCCACAATCAAATAATTTGTCCTCAAAGAAGTTCATAAATATCTCGGCAAACAATGGGGAAGCCGGATTTCCCATCGCGAGACCATTATGTTGTTTGTATAATTTATCATTGAAGGTAAAATAGTTTTGATTAATGCAAATTTCTAATAATGTGGACATTTCCTTCACAATGGTTCGATCCAAATGGGAAATATTTAAAATTAAGTTTTTATATTCAATAGTGGGAATGCTAGGAAACAGATTAACAACGTCAAATGAAACTAATTTACTGTTGCTAGGTATATCTAAATCTTTGATTTTATCGATTAACTCCAAACTGTTTTTAATTGAGCGATGTGATGTGAATAATTTATTAGATTTGAACAAAGTTACAAATTTAGAACATATATTATAATTGGTGCTAGAATAAGCAGGAACAACAGGTCTGATAGGGACATTCTGTTTATTAATTTTTGCCAAACCATACAGTTTAGGTGGTTGAGGATTGGTTAATACTAGAGTATTATATTTAGGTTTCCCGCAAATTAACGGGCAGCTCTTGATTGTCTCCTTGACGTCTTCTTGATACTTCTTTGTGGGGTCTTTTGGAATGGTTGTAAAATTATCACTTCTTAAAAAACCTTCTACTTTATTAATGTAGTTCGTTCGGGCATATTTGTACCTACACCTATGTTTTCCTCCCGTCTTACCTACCTATCCTGATATATCCATTTTTCCATTGTCACCGGTTCAAGATTGATCCCTAACCGCGAAGTCAGTACAATTTCAACACCCGCGCGGTACTGACAGCCAAGTACTTTGGTCTCGTCGCCATATATTCGAAACCCGGATCCGCGCAAGATACGTGTCTACAACCGTGGAGTTTTCTTTAGTGCATGAGTGGAGACCCCGGGACATCACCAGCAAGGTAGGGTCATCTTGTTTACGGTGGACATCCCATTTTTTCCCCTTCATCCTTTTTCATTCCAACAGTGGTAGGTAGAGATTTCGAACTCCGCGGAAGAAAATAACAACTTCCAATAGCTATCGAAACATAGTCTGTTTTGTTCAAAATCACTATGGTGTTACCTTTATCAGCTTTTGTTAAAGTTCTAGTATGGTTTTTTTGATACTGTTTAAGGTTTGTTTTTCAATATTTTTGTGGTTATTATTGTAATTATTTTTAAAGTTTTTTAGGATTATTTCAGAAGATTTATGTTTAATAGATTCTGAGCATTTGAAGAGGGCTTGATCCGTGTCAGCAGCAAGTATTTCAACGTTATGAGCTTTGTCATCGAAACCGTATCATGCCCGAACCAAACATGTATCGAAACCGGTCGTAAAAATTAAAATTAAAGTAACAAATGTACATGGAAAATTAAAACTTTTCAAAACAAAAATTTCTAAAAATTGTTACTTTGAAAAATAAACATTAAAACAAACTAAACGTGTATTAGATTCTTACGTAATAAATATTAAACAGGGGGGAGGGGGTCGGCCTATTCTTATTTTTTCTTATAATAGGGGGGAGGGGGTCGAAAACTAGCAAAATTCGTCTTACGTAATAAATGAATGGCCCCTAGGTAGAAAAGTGAAAATAGATGTATTATAGTAAAAAAACTGAATGATTTTCACCTTGCGCCAATAGAGGTTCGCGTAACTTGTAAATTGCATTCATTTTGCGATGTATTCAGCATTATGTCTATCAATTTTGTATCGTTAACATCATGTGACGTATAAAAGTGTAAAATATTATTTTGGTTACCAAACAAATTACAAATAAGCCCTGACCAAACAAGAAACACGAGATTATGAACCTCAATGCTGTAATACGGAACAACATCGGACTCCATTAATTTTAAATTTTCCATGTTCGGGTACTGAAATAACTAACACCGAAAATTTCTATTCTATTCAATTTAATATAGAAGTCTGGTTAAAGGATTTGATTGAACTGATTGGCTTTGCTAAAACATCCTCTTTTATACTCTCACCATGCTATATAAACCATATTAGCGACTCTTGCATTAAGTAAAATGCTGCTTTTAACACATCGTATATTCGTACCTAATGACAGGTGTGCTTTAGGCAGAATAATTGATAACTTCATCAATCACAATTATTTTTACATAACACTTCCCAGCAGTGGCGGCTCGTGACTTTTGGGCGTGATGGAGTGCTGATATTAAAAAAATGGCTTTATTGATGTTGTTGTAGCCGAAAAAAAAATTTTTTTTTTTTTGAAAATCAGTTTATTGTATGAAAAATTTCAGAAAGTTTCAGTTTGGCGATGTGCCGCACCGATTTCTTGAAAAATCTTCATACAAAACACCGATTTTTGAAAAAAAAAAAAATATATATATTTTTCGCATACGACAACATCCATGATGCCATTTTTTTAATATCGGCACCCAAGCACACCCAAAAGTCACGAGCCGCCACTGCTTCCCAGTGGCGCAACGGAAGGGTCCGGCCCCTCAAATAACATAAACATGCGCGAACCCGTAGCTTTAGTAGAGTTCATTAGTAGACGCATATATGTCATGACGTTGGAGTGAAGATGCTAATCTAAAATTCTTTATTTTGGCTGCTGTTAATCTCTTTTCGTGTCCATAGTTTATTTATTTTCATCTCACTAATTTATTCTTTCATCTCTTCTAAAATAAGTATTATCATCAGTTTAATTAGCGTATTTACTTTGTTGCGTAGCAGCCCGTCAGCTTGCAATGGGCGGCTCACTAATGTACTCCACTTGATCGTAATACGAACCCTTTTCGGGCAGTCAAGTAGCAAGTTACTCGCTACTCGACAAAACTACTTGCCCAGTGTGAACAAGCCATAAGCGAAGAGAGCGAAGGGGGTGGAAAATTTGTTATAAATGTCTAAAAAAAACACAGAGATTGGGATATAAATTAATACATTCACAAAGACACGGAAAAACGTAGCAGGAAATTTTTTTTCTAGATTGTAGGGCAAACCATAAGAAAGTCAGTGTTCCAACCATATTTAATATTTATTTAACATATGGAAACCCTGTAGCATTTTCTTAAATGGAAATCTTTAATATATGTTTTTTTTTGTTATTTGTTTTTGGGGTGTTATGCCGTGTTGTGCTACCTCCTTCTTTAGCCAACGTTTCGGACATCGTTTCAGTGTCCATCATCGTGCCCTGATGATGGACACTGCAACGATGTCCGAAACGTTGGCTAAAGAAGGAGGTAGCGCAACACGGCATAACACCCCAAAAACAAATAACAAAAATGCTTTTGGCCGTGAAAATCTTAAAACGTATCTGACTAATCTTTAATATTGTTTAAAATGGAAGCCTTTAAAACATGTCAACTTAACTGACTAGTAGCCAATTGGACAAATGCTTCCGATTCCTACCCAGGCGTCGCGAGTTAATGCTAGCTAAGTCCTTCATCATTGCACAAGCAACATTTTCCGCTTAAATAATAATGTGAAATATTTTTTTCCTAGTGTGTATATCATTTGGCACCTAGCCGGGGCCCCCTCCGAGGTTAAGGACCCATGGAAAATTTGATATATTATTTCTGAGTCCCGTGTCTTCAAAATGAACCATTTTCACAGCATCCCCAAAGATGATATCAGATACCTTAAGAAACTTATTTTCCATCGGGGTCTTCTGCCTGGAGTTTCACTTTTTTATCTATGAAGGGTGCTTTAAATGTTAGGTAAGCAGGTATTACGGTTTCTGGGCCGGGCCAGACCTTTTATACTCGCCCCTCGGCGGCCCTGTCTATGACATAAGTTCCGGGAGCATCTCAGGGTCGGGGACCCTGGTCTAGTGCCCCGCGTGCCCATAAGGGGCCCAGAAGGTCCCAGCAGGGGGAGCCCAGTCAGCATTTGCTGAAATGCTGACCGCTGGATCCGTCCCTGCTACTATGTATCAACCCATCCCACCTATTACAGTCACCATGGTTTTAGTATATCATTATTCAAATACAGAATAAGTACTTAGCTTCATTTTTCCAATATAATTAGAGTTACCAGAATGCTAGAGTAGAAGAAATGATACACATTAATAGTCATTAACTTCACGTCTGTGGTAGAGAACTAGTTATGGCAATTATCCAAAATATGGAAATTATCTAGCAAGCGTAGAACTGTTCAAATCACAATTATATTATGACAGTACGTAGAATAGTTTGTTAGCATAAAAAAGTGTTATAGTGCTGGCTCTGTGTTTATTGATACCAATGCCTCAGTCTGTTAGTAACCTAGCGTTGAAATAAGATATTCATTTAAAAAAATGTTATATTTTTCTTTCCGATGATAACTGCCGTGGTAACAGTGATTTTGAGGCTATCATTAGTAAGAAAATTAAAAATAAAATAAGTGTGATTGAATAAGGGGGTGTCTGAGATACAGTCTTACCCAAAAGTATCTTACGCTCAGCCAAAATTTATATATACATACACATATTTTTTTTTACAATACACAGGAGGCCCTGAGGAAAAAAAAATCTATGCCACGTGGAGGGTCTTTTGGAGGGGGAAAGGAAGTTTAAGGAAGGAAAAGGGTTTAAGGGGTGGGTAGGAATCTGGGGGTCAATGTGTATATGAGTGACGACATATTAATTCATCTCTCCCACTGCGGTGCAAGGCGGTCTTCCGAGATAGTACTGCTGCAGAAGGTACAAAAGGTCTCCCTCAACCAGTCTCTACCGATCCATATCTATATATAGACGCATCCGCTGCCAAGACCTAGACAAACTTCACCCTACGAATCCGGGTACCCCTGCTAAGTCACCACACATAGCGAACCACTTGGGGTGACCTATGGAAGAGGCATTGGTTAACCAATAAATGGTTCCCGGCCGGCGGTACCTACACCCGCTTCCCAAATGTTATGCGCACCTAACTTGCGGATCTTGTTTTAATCTAACGAGTCTACATTCTTGGAACGAGTTCCCTTAATATATTGTGATTTAAGGAAATTAAAAATCACGTAACTGGAGAGATTTTAAAGACCACCTGAAAAAACGTTTCTTCATAAAAAGCTTTATATATAGCATAAAATAAATTATCCTATAATACTTTCCTGTAGATAATAGATATATAACAGTAATTTTAGGTAAGTGTGTGATGTAAAATTACTAAATCAACCAGCGTAAAATATAAGAAAGGCGGAGAAATGCATGAATGATATTTCAATGTTTTTTTTTTTTAATTTTGCGCATTTTTGAAGCTGCTGTGCCCATAACAGCATCTCAAAAATATGCAAATACAATCAATGCTCGTAATAATAGTAAAATATTATATACAGTAAAGTCATACACAAAGTTTAAATGCATGGTCTATCCCCTTGAGTTAAAATCAAATTTATTTAATTACGAGTATTTTACTCCCAGGTGTAAAACACACACGGATCGTTCATAACTAGCATTGAACATAAATAAATGTCAGTTCATTCATTTTTACTGAATAAACAATCCAATATTATTTCCATATGGATTAAATGATAAAAAATTAAATGGCATTAGTGAAATTATTGACCTAAGTATGATGTTTGATAGCAAACTAACCTTTGTTTGCCATATCAATAATATTATCAATAAGGCCATTAAGACTCGTGGATTTGTTTTGAGAGCTGCAAAAGAATTCAATAATTTAGGCACTTTTATCATTTTATATAAAACCCTTGTCAGATGCCAACTAGAGTATAACTGTACGTTATGGACTCCATTTTACAATATTCATTCCGACAGCATTGAAAATATTCAACATAAGTTCCTGAGGTTTATTAAATGGCATATTCCTCTACAAAATATTGATTATAATTACCTACTGGATAAAATGTCCCTATTGAAACTTTCGGAAAGAAGAATTAACACAGATTTAATGTTATTACATAAAATACTGCATTACAAAATTGACTGTCCTGAATTATTTCAATTAATCAACATCCATATTCCCAAAATACCTTGCCGACATTTAATACCCTTTTACTTTAACAACATCAAGACACTCTCTTACCAAAATTCCCCAATTCCGAGAATTCATAATCTTGGAAACAAATATTTTGATCTAGGAGATAAATTTCACCTTAAGAATAACCAGTAAAAACATTGTTTATTCCAATTATTTTATACATCTAAACACAAATAGTGGTGGATAATTTCTACAATTTTTGTTTTTATTTAATATCTTTTAGGTGAGACTTCTTATCATTTTTACTTCGTGTTTTATTTTATATTATTTATATATGCTTTTGTTGTTATATTTTTTTCATTATATTATATTTTCTTTATTGTTTTAGTTTAAATGTATTTAAAATAACTGTTGATACTTAACCTATAAACAAAGAATGTAAAAGACCATTAGGGCGTGTAATAAACAAATAAATAAGTAAAATTTAAATGAATGAAGACAATATAAGATAAACTCAATCGAAAATCTGGAAACAGAAAAATCAGAAAAACATATTGACACCTCTGGGACTCGAACCCAGGACCTCTTGCTTTCCGGGCAAACGCGCGTTTTACTCAAAAAGTTAAAAATAAAAATTAAATAAATAAGTTCTTTAAATTTTGCAAATTCACTTTGTGGCACCATTTTATTGATGCAATAATTAAGTACATTATACGTCCTGATGAAGAGAACATCGTTCTTGAAACATGTCGACTTTTTAATGAAGTTTATTGTGGTAAAAACAAAGTGTTTTTAATTATCGCATTAAATAAATAAGTAATCGGAATTTACATAGTTACTACATTATATTATATCCAAATATTGATTGACTAGAGAAGATACTTTCACGATGAAGCCAATCTTAGAGGTTCTGTCGGTTCCATATTCCATACACCTACATACTTCCTTGCAACGTTTAATTTTTTGGTTTCCGTTTCCAGAGGGAAGTGACGTCACAGAATGACTGGACGTTGACGCAAATGACAATGAGGAACATCGATCATCCTTTGATTTGGGATTTCACAGGCGAGGGACGATGAAAGAGCTCGTCATTACCGGCTTTATACGCCGCCTATAGACAGCACTGTACACTGTACAGCATCCCATTCAGCGAGGAAGATTGAACCAAGTCCTATCACGTAATCCTGAGGATTTAGGCGGAGCCACGCTTCTTCGGTAGGTTCTGTGCCCTGGGCCCAGGTGGTCAGATGTGCCGGAGACTCGACTTTGTCACAACTTTATAAGCCGTCCTGCCGATAAACAGATGCCGCACAAATAAAATTAAACACGCAACATGCGAGAAAGCGTAATATAGGTACATATTATACAATACATTGATTTCAATGTTTTAGTATGTAGGTACCGACTCAAAAAGTAGCTGCTTAGTGCTTACCTACCAGAAGAGTTATTCTCTATCTTTTGTGGATCTTATCGAGATAACGGACGTGATCTCCTGTCAGATTTGTGTGATTTATTTCATTTTTCGATGTATAACGTACATTAAATGCATAAATAATCATGCATACTTTCAGGAATTCATGTTTAAAACGATCTAAACTAAAAAATGTGAGAGTAAATACGTAAAAATCACACAAATCTGACGGGAGATCACGTCCATTATCTCGATGACGATCCCACAAAAGATGTAGAATCGATATGCAGGAAAGCTTAGCACAGTGAAATCGATAACAAAATTGGGAGGCAGGTATAGGTACCGCCGCCCCGGGGACTATTTATTGGATAACCAACACCTCTGCCGTAGGTTAGTTAAGTGGTTCGCTACGTTTGATGACTTAGCCGGGATGCCCAGGTTCATGGGGTGATGTTTGTCTGGGTCGTGGCGGCGGATGCGCCTGCCAACCAGCTAGGTAGCAGGCCGAAACGGGAGAGAATGGTTAAGGAAGTCCCTTTGATTTCTCCAGCCGTACTTTCTCCGAAAATCGCCTTGCACCGCAGTGGGTGGGATTGATTCACACATCATTCATACAGGACACACCGACCCCCAGTTTCCTACCGATCCCTAATAACCTTTTCCTTCCCTGAACTTCCTCTCCTTCTCCTAAAAAGACCCTCCACACAGCATCCCCAAAGATGACGTAGGCCCTGAGGGGAATTATTTTCCTCAGGGCCTCCTATGTGCAACTAATGTAATTAAAAAAATTACAACATCGGATCGATAGGCGTAACATCCGACGATTTTATATAGATATTCACAAATGCGGGTTTTAATATCAGTCTCATCGAGAGATTTTGAATCTTCTGTGATCTTATCGTCTCTCCTTGGCTCATCTTCTCTCTTCTTGCCGCTTCTTGAATCTTTCCATCTCTTCTCGTACCTTCTTGCTTGTTCTCGTCCCTTCTTGTTTGATCTCGACTCTCGATTCTTGGCTCTTCGTGGCTTTTCTTATCTCTTCTTGTCTGTTCTTGGATCTTCTCGCCTCTCCTTGGCTCGCCTCGTCTCTTTTAGAATCTTCCCATTTCTTCTTGAATCTTATTATCTCTTCTCGTCTCTTCTTGGCTATTCTTGCTTCTTTTTGTCTCTACTTGCCTCTTTTTGTCTCTTCTTGAAAATTCTCATCTCTTCACGGGTCTTCTTGGCTCTTCGTGGCTTTTCTTGTTTCTTCTTACCTCCTCTTGCTTCTTCTTGTATCTTCCGGGATCTTATCGTCTCTTCTCAGCTCTTCTTGCTTCTTTTTTGATCGCCTTGCCTCTTCTTACCTCTTGCCTTTGCTTGCATCTTCTCGGCCCTTTTTGGCTTATTTTATCTCCTCTTGGCTCTTCTTAAATCTTTTAAATGCTTATGGACTCTTCTAGTCTCTTTTGGTCTCTTCTAGTCTTTTCATTACTCTTCTTGGCTCTCCTAATCTCTGCCGCCATTTTCTTGTTTCATCTCGACTTTTTTCCTTGACGTATCTTCTTAATTTTTCTTAGTTCTTCATACTTTCCCTTGCCTATTCTTGCTTCATGGTTCTTCTTGTTTTTTTTCCTCTCTCCACTTATTTCTTTTTCCCTCTTCTTTCTTATGCTTAAATATTTTTATCGGATAATCAAAATGATTTTGAAAAGAGATTATCTTAGTTTTTTTCCAACTTATATTTATCTTATGCACGACGGTAATTCGTTATGATATGTACATTAGTAATCAAATACGCAAGTACGGCGATGTTCTCGATGTATCTTATTTTTTTATTATATATATTATTTATTTTATTTTGTTTGACGACAAATGACAAACTTTAAATGTGTGACTTCAAATCAGATCGTGTAATTGAAACCGGGTAAGTATGAGCCATCAGTGCCATCACTCATGGTAATGGCTCATATAGGTGTCAATGAACGCAAGCCTTGAATGTTTGTCGAATTTCACGGTGTTCTGAAATCTTTTCTGATCAGCCGTATGTATGAAGTCTTGTAAACTGAAAATAACCTGAAATCTTTTCAAGAAAATAACAAAATACTAGCGATAGCCTGTTTGACGATTGTGAAACAAACAATGTCAAGCATTAAAAAGTCAAGTTGCCCTGGTGGAACCGTGGCACCCCATACTGTCTCTTGGTCCAACGTTTGCACCTTTCTATTACAGATCCCGATGAGGGCTTAAGAATCACCTAAAGACAAGAACCAAAAATCTTTAACAAATTAATGAATCAAAAAAAGAGGGATCTTATCTTGTTAGCGTGAGGCAATTCGTTGTATTCTCTACTGCGGACCTTTTTTTGTCAGTGACACCTAGTACTTAACACTTAACTACTTGGGATTGCCGTAGACGCAACGCTGTGACTGTCTTACTTTGTATGTTTATCAAATCCCAGACAATGAAATTGCATTATGTTTTAAAACACACGATAAATAGGTAAAAGTATTTTATGAACTAGAACAGTGGAGGTTATCCACCTCTTACCCGCCCTGGTATAAGTAACAGATGGTTACTCCTTCAAGGCTCTCGCAAGATTCTATTTTTTTTGTTAAACGAAGCTACATTTATTTATTTTGAACGAATCTAGACCTCCAGTGTCCTTTCATACGTTGTTGTTGTTAGTAAGCAGTATGCAAATGCTTAACAGGAAAAACAAAATGCAAAAAAATAGGTTAGTAGGACAAAGATAAATTAAACAGGGCAAAAGAAAAACTCATTCATGAGGCTCCATGAGGCGGCATTGCATCTGTAAAAACCTACAAGCACCTGCATAAAATAGAGAACATAAGTAATACAATAAATCTCAAATCAATTGGCAAGTACCAACAAAAAATGTGAATGGCATTCGGTCAGACCATAAACTACACTTAGCTTCCGTATCCCTTAGCCAACCACTCAGTGAAGCCTCAAAGAATGTTAACTGAATATTTGGGGTAAAATACCTGAAGACTAAAAGTGAATTCAGCGTTCGGTAGTCAGAGGCAGGACAAAGGACATTCAAGGTCATCTGATCAATCCTCAAGCCTGCACATGTCATTGGGGGAGGCGCAGATAGATTTGAGAAGGATCTGCAAAATTAATAATGTAACTAAAGATGAAGCAGGGACGAGGTCCAGCACACCCCCTATGGGGATAGGAAAAAAAAATTTTGGAGTTCAGTTGATCCAGAAAAACATTGAAATAGTTAAAGACAGACAAAACAAAACAAGGAATATGGCATAAATTAACAGGTAGTATAGTAATTATAAATAAAACAAATCGCAAGGGAATTATATACAATTTTTAAATATAGTGAACAAAATAACATAACGCAAATGTAAAATATAACATATAACTCATAATATATAATAAAATAAATGTTAATAAAATAAAAGAAATAACATATTACAGAAACTCATAAATCATAACAAATAAATCCAAGCGGTAAATGTAAAGCAATCATGAAGAGTGTACGTGAATTCAGAAGCAAAATACACCTGGTACCTAAGTTATTTTACAGCTACTCAGCGACTCTAAGAACAGGCCATCTCTCAACCCAAACTTTCGTGAATTTCCACAGGCACTCAAAGTTCACCTTATTCGAGACGAGATCTGTATTCCAAGCAGGTCTCGTAATAACTTGTAAACCACCAATCATTTCGTCTCAGGCATCTGTCAAAATCTCACAGTGCCACAAAATGTGCTCGGCTGTTTAGTCGGTATCACCACAAGCGCAATTGGGATGGGATGATAGAGCCAGTCTGTGAAGTCTACCTCTAAACTCCCCATGCCCAGAAAGCAATTGAGTGATGTGGTGGTCCATTAAAAGATATGCCCCTAAAGAAGGAGAAGGTCCATCTTCCCATATTCGATCTATCCCATCTCATCTACCATTCACTCAGCGTTTTTATTCTCATCATCTTTCGAAGTTCAGGGAGAGGCACTGCTCCACCAGGTATTAATTCAATACCAAGGTGGTTTACAGGTCTTCCTCTTTTTAGACACTTCTTTGTCAAAAATTCCCTAATTTCTAAATCAATTGGCAAAATGCCGGCCAAAATTGGCAAAGCATCCGATGATACTGTTCTGTAGGCTCCTGAAAGCGCCAGTAAGGGGATTCGCTGGCCCCTCTTAAGCGCTGAATGAATAAGTGAATTACCCAGTCGATGTTCCCATACACAGGCGCCATATGAAACTTGTGCCACATATACGCATCTGTATAATAGACGGAGCGCAGGGAAACGTAAACCCCATTCAGCAGTTGAGATTCCTCTCAGTTTTAAGAAGAGAGCCTGGGCCTTACTAGAAACGCTTTTAACGTGAGTCAAGAATGAGGACGATCTGTCTAATGTAACGCCTAAATATTTAGTACTCTCTACAAAACGGATTGCAGTATCTCCCATTTTTATGAAAGGGTTTCTACCTCTACTGAGGGAGCCTTTCATTCATAAGGAGACACACGGTCTTATGGGGAGCAAAAGTCAGTCTGTTTTCCTTTCCCCAGTTAAGAATCATATTCAAACCTTCTTCAGCTTTATTTTCAACTTCTTTTCTACTGTCCCCGAGACCAAATAAAATTTGTCGTTTGCGTAATCAATCGCAATAGTGCCTTCAGGTAAGGGTAACCTGGAGGAGTCATCGAATAAAATATTCCAGAAATCCGGTGCAAGGGGAGAACCTTGGGGACAACCCATGTCCACATCTCTTTCAATGATGCAATCACCAAAAGAAATTATAACTTTTCTATTTTTTTAATGTAGCTATTACTTTGTGGTTATCCATTATAGAAAAATGAAACAATACAACTTTGTATAAACCACTTATATAATGTGCAAATCCTACCCACCCAATCTACATTATTAACTAACAACGGCTCCACCCCTACCATAATAAAACAGTATTCAAAACTATCAAATTAGTATAAGCTTTCCCTAACGAAGGAACGTTTGTTCCGAAACCGGTCGGATTTGCACATTATATAAGTGGTTTATACAAAGTTGTATTGTTTATCTCTTCTTGGACAATTACGATTCTTTAATTTAGTTAAAATCATCTCCCACCATGCATTATCGAAGGCACCAGTTATATCTAAGAAGATACCGATTACGTACCTCTTTGTGCAGACCTTCGCCAAGTCAAGCGCAGTCATAAGGGCGTGCTCCGTGGACTTACCTTGGACGAATCCATATTGATGTACATATGATGGCGTTAATGTTTCTCGTAGACGACTTTGAATCATTTTTTCCCATATGAACTAGAATAAATTTTACTAATTGTTTACGCGTGTGGATGCCAAATTTCACATAAGTACCTAGCTTAAACCAATCACTAGTTATGTATTTGAAAAACAAGCCACGAGCCAGCCATATAGGACGTGTCTTATTCGAACCGCACACCAACTATCTCCCTACTATTTTGTTAAAATTCCAACTTTATTGAACTCGATTTGCCCGAAAATGAAAGCACAAATAAAAAACCCACCACAAAATCGACTCCAAATGAATTACAGATTCACCCGTTACCCGCTTGTTCCATATTCCAAATGTAATACAGATTCGCCAGTTTTCGTATACCATGTACGAGTAGGTGCCCGCCGATCCCATTTTAATTCAATAAAAATCAATTCAATAAAAATCAATTTCCTTATTTTGGGAAGTGAGTACCGCCACCCCGTGAACCATTCTTTGGATAACCAACAACTCTGATATCAGGGGTGCTCGAGTTCATTGGACTAACTTTTATCCAGGTCTTCCTAGATACCTATTAGCGATGTGTAGGTTCAGCTGGAGTGGGCTCTTAAACGGAGTGGGCTCTTAAACAAAAGATTTCTACCCACCCATTATACCCGTTTCTATCCCAGAACCCCCTCTCCTAATTTTCCTTAAGGCGCCGCATCCAGTCCTGGATTTGTCAATAGGCCTTATAGGCCGCGGCCTAAGGGCGGCAGAGTTCAGGGGGCGGCACTCGCTCGCTTTGGTAAGCAGTTAAGTTTGTGTACGATTATAAAAAAAAGTCTATGTGGATAGATAGAGTTTTCTATATGTAAACCTTTAGACGCCCAGTGGTCCCGTACGGGTTCAATGCCCAACCGTCCAATACGGGACGGGTGATCGTAGTGCGAATATTTCACAAAAATCCTTTGGCAGTGGTCCATCTTTATTACACGCGCCGATCGAGCGTTTAAGGGGGGAAATAGGTGTAAGACGGCGTATTTTTAGTGATTTTCATGAATTTTTTTAACACTTAAGGAATATAAATATATAATTTATACTTTGGGGTCATTTTATACATACACAACAGTATTTTCAAATATTTTCCTCAAAAAATAACGGAGATATCAGCTGCCGCGCATTGTAAGTCGCCATCCAGTTGGACAATTTGTGTAACTCCTGGAGGTCACAATTTTCATCCGAACTCAATTTTTCAAAAGAATTTACTTTTTCTATAACTGTTTATTCTATTTGAACGTCCTCCTTACAAAAAAATCGAAAATTAATATTTTTTGAGAAATGTGAAAATTTAGTATGATTTTTTACCATTCTTTCGTACGTTTTATGTGCCATAAAAAAATATTAAAAATTAAGATAGGTATTGTTTAGGATTTATATAATGAAACTATGTGCTGAGTTGTATAACAATTGGTCAAAAACTGTAGGAGCTAGAGGTTACACAAATTCTAAAAAAGGAATTTTGAGAAAAATGCGTTTGAATATAAGAGTGGCAGTAAAATAGTAGTAGTTCGACCGAAGGACACTCACTCAAACGCATATAACCTTAAAATGGCGTGGTATATTGGTTTGAAATTTTCAGGATATATTTTTGAATAGTTCTGTCGATTTTTTTTTAAATGAGCTCCACCCAGGAGGCCCTGAGGAAAATAATTTCCCTCAGGGCCTATGTCATCTTTGTGGATGCCGTGTAGAGGGTTTTTTTAAGGAAAGGAAGAAGAGGAGAGTTCTGGGAAGGAAAAGAGTTTAAGGGGTGGGTAGGAATCTGGGGTTCAGTGGGTCCTGGTCATCCGCCTCCAAGACCTAGACAAACCTCACCCCATGAACCCGGGCACCCCTGCTAAATCACTAAACGTAGCAAACCACTTGGGGTGACCTATGGCAAAGGTGTTTGTTATCCAATAAAGGTTCCCGGGGCGGCGGTACCCATTCCCGCCTCCCAAATTGTGCGATTATGAAAAAAAAATTTAAGCCTCTGCACGGATATACTTCGTCAAAGCTCTGCACCTATTTCCCCCCCATAGGAACATTCAGACCTGTGATCCCGTACGGGACCGCGGATTGCGATTATGGTGCAAATATTTCACAAAAAATGCTTGGACAGTGGGCTACCTTTATTTGGTTACTTATCGTATTTTGGAATGATATTTTGGAAAGACTAAATAAAGAGAGTGCTCAGATTCAGAGCTCATTTGTTGATGAACTGCCGGTATCTGATTTTTATGGATCTCTTCTCGAGTTTATTATACAAACCAGAGCAAGAAAATTATGATTATTTCGAAGAAAGTGCAATTGAAATGAGCGCATTATAGCAATAACAGGGCGACATTAAGAGTTAGATGACCCTAAGAGAAAAAAATGTATAGACGAAAGATCAAATGAGGATATTGAAACAACCTCCTGACTGAGAGCTGAATTAGAGAGAATGTATAATGCGTACATAAACTTCAAAGAAAAAAAATCATTTTTTAAAAAATGGGTGAACTTTCAACACAAAGAGTCCCAGAAAAAGATCAGTCTCTTGTTCAATATTATGCAATGATTAAGAAGAAGATTTAGTTCAGGAATGTGTACACTTTCAAGGTCACATTTCCTCTAATAAGACGGCAGAGAAACCGGAATCTAAATCATTACTGGGTCTTTTTAAGGAAAGTATTTGAGGACACAATCTCTGTGCAACGTTTACCTAAATTTGGATATAGTTCTCCGCGTCGCACTTTGCAATGCAGCCCCAAAATGTTCTGGAGAAAGGAGTTAGCGAGTGAGGAAATACCAAAGGTCTTGATTATCGCAAGAAAAACTTTACTCTTTGGCTTTTCTATGCACAGAAGCTGACTGAATACTATAAATTATGAAGCTATTTTAAATTATTTATTCAAATAAAAAATCCTGTAAAAAAATTGTAATTCTTGTTTCATGTTAGGTACTTTTTCTTTGTGAATAATTCATTCGTTTGTTTTTACCTACTGTTAAGAATAGTTAGTGACATCTATGAGATAAATATTGTAATTAATTCCATTTGGTTAATTATTCTTAGTTTATTAGAAAAGTGTGCATATTAGAGACCTCTGTGGGAATTTTATAGAAGCTAGTGTTATCAGCCAACAAATTTAGGGCACGTGACCTCAGTGGATATTTGCTACTTGTATTGTTATTATTGTATTTTAAAACAGTCTGAAAGACGGTATTTTTATAGTTTTTAGTAGTATAAAAAGGGCTATACTCAAGAAATTTGTTCTCTTCCATTAACCCTTACCTAGAGTATAGACGCCGTACCGCTTGAGGCGGGGTCCGGGCTGAATTTAGTTCTAAAAGTGTTGATTTCATTATTGCTCAAAAAGTGTTTGTAAATAAAACGACTCTTCAATAAAAAAGTGTTTTACAAATAAAAAGTCCACCACCCTTGATGAGATTGAAGTGATCCTAACACCTACTTAACCTATATTTGAATATTTATTTTTAAAATTGTATGTCACCTAATAAAAGTCTACAAGTGAATGATTATGAAAGGTGGCAACTTCTAAGAAGGAGGAAGGGGGGGGGGCGCAAATGAAATGGCCTACACCAATAAAAAGTGTAAATACGGCCCTGGCCGCATCCCCGCTCAAAAAGAAGAAGATGGAGAGATTACGAATGTTGGACAGAGCGCACTAATATTTTAAATGAAAAAATTGGACGTGGAACGCGTCTAGATATTATCTTCAAAAATAATACATATTTTTTTAAGAGCTTAAAAACTTCAAATGTTTAAGGGAGATATTATGTAAGTAACCGGTAGAAATTCGGGTAGCGGCGGCTTAAATGACCATATACATATCACCCCCAAAGCTGACGTATGCCCATAGGAAAATTATGTTTATCAGGGCCTCGTGAATGAAGCTAAAATTTAATAAAAAATAGGTAAATAAATATTCAGGAAAGTGGGACACGGTTAATACACACTACAAAAGTTGTAAAATAATGAGAAGGCAAGTATTTCAGTTTCCAGAAATGGAAAATAATCATAGACATACGAATATTACTAGACCTGCCCTAAGCGATAAAAGCGTATTATTCCCCCCTCCCCATACCGGTTCCATTGGAACCGGCTGGGATCGAGTATGGCCGCTAAAATCTAAAAAATGTGACGTCATCATGCATTTTAATAACGACTTGGAACTGTTATAGTGAGAAGAATTTACATTTTTTTTTGGTCCACGAAATACATACACAGAGTAATAAATTTATCTGTCATTGGCGGAATCCCTAATAAGATAATTATGTAATAAATGACAGTTGTCCCGGGCATATTTGTAAACAATATGTAGTCGGTTTAGGGAAAATACGGTATTCGTACTTTCTCATATAACCACGAAGAAGTGGGCAGAGAGGATGTACTGCCGAATAACAAAACTATAAAACATATTTTCATTCAAATGCATCAAGGATAAAATTACTTGTCTATTGTACTGTATAAACCAGCGTAAAATCACAAAAAATCGACAGAATAAATAAATTTGTTGGATGTCCACATCAAGATATGTATTAGTTAATGGCAATTTTGAAGTCGATTTCAGATTTGAAATTGGTAAATAATGTACAAAAATCTTAATTTTATAATAATTATAATTTTAGGGGTCTCCTGTCGGTCGGTGAAGTAAATTAAGATTTGTTATTGTTGTTATCAACAATAACAAATCTTAATTTACTTCAAAATATACAATATTCCATAGTCAAATTATTGTTATACAATTCGGTAAATTTATTCGTGGGATATGTTGTGAAGCTGAAGGTAGTGGGGAGGGGTGGGATATGTTGTGAAGCTGAAGGTAGTGGGGAGTAGATGAGAAAAAGGAAGGTGGGAAAGTAGCTGGCTATTCAGATCTGGTCACCAAACACGGCAAACGCCATTTCAAGCAACGTTCCAATTTTTAATGGTGGTCTTACACCTGAGATAGACTGAAAGCATTTTCCACTCTTGAACGTGCAGCAATAATGCTACATATTATTTAAAAATGAATAAATAGTGAATTTATTTATTTATCTATATAAGGTATGTTTATATTACATTTTTCGATACCTGTCTCACTAGGGTATACCTGTGTTGAGACAGGCGTAGAATCAAATAAAATTTACTTGAATTTGAAGAGATTCTTTAACCAAAATGTTACCTAGGCAAGCACTTAAAAATATATATTCAAATAAACACGTTCGTGCGGATAGCTCCTCGACGTAAATAGTTATTTGATACCAAGCGTTATAAAAATTGCGTATCAACCGTGTAACAGAATTCTGCAATTTTACCGAATAATCATTATTGCTATATTCGTAAAATCTGAACAACATCACTGCACGCCCCTGTTTTGTAAAACCGTATTTTGCATTATAATACTAGTACTGCCATCTCTGGCCATCATTCAAAAACAAAAATAATGTTTGTGCCGGTAAAGTAGTAGTAGTGCTGTGTCGGTAATTAGTGCGTATTGCTGCCACGGGGCAGGGATAAAACATTATGTCAAACTGAAATTCCTGCGAATGCCCGGTGTAATCACTAATCACAATCACAACACATTTTCTAAATTCGTCGACATGGCCGTGTCTTTTTGTGGTAAAAGACTGTTATTAAGAAGGAACAACTTTTCTTACCAGAAGAGACACAGTGGATACATCGTACTGTAAGTAAATATCGTTTATTTTTCCTCTGCCACAAGGAATATTCTACAACTACATAATATTTTCTATTCATTTAGAATCTATACAAAACAAAGCAAATAGTTTCGCTACTTATATGAAAATAATATGAATATTAGCTTATCTTATTATCTGAAACCTTCACCATAGTTTTTAGTACCATGCTTATTCGATTTCTGAAAAATCATAGTCCATGTGCCATTCCCTTTTAAATATTGTGATTATTTATTGATGAACTAAACACGAAGGTATTACCTAAATAATCTCTATGTATCTCTTACACTGTATAATTGGGTAAAGTTCGGTTTATGGGCCAAATTCCAAAAAAATAAAACTAGTTATTTTTATACTAATTTGGGGTCGGGGAATCCGAATCTGAAAGAATTAGGCAGCGGCAAGCAATATTAACTGAATTACAGGACTTTAAAAATTTTTATACACATACAGGAAAATAGCCATTTTGGAAGCATTTTGATTCCTAGAAAATCAAACTAGTTATTTTTATACTAACTATGGACCGGGGAATCCGAATCTGAAAGAATTAGGCGGCGGCAAGCAATATTAACTTAATTACACGACTTAATAATTTTCTATACACACACACATGAAAATAATCATTCCGGAAGCATTTTGACACATGTAGTACAAAGATCATAGAAAAACACGATAACATAGATGTTTTTACCACACAAAATTAAGTGTTGCCATTAAGCAGTAATATTTATAACGTAAAATAACATGTTTATATTTTAAGTACTTATTTTTTATAATTGATTCTCAAATATTTTAGGAAGGTACACCAACTAGTATTGTGGAGTTTTTATGCCTTGACGCGAGTAGGCGTTATAAAGGGGCACGTTCTTTTGTATCACAAACCATGTTACATAAACCCGGCGTAGCTGCTAAACTACTTGAAAACAGGGATGTTTTTTTGCCGTGACGCGAGCAGGCGGTATAAAGGGGCACAAACCATGTTACACAAACCTAGCGTAGCCGCTAAACTACTCGAAAACAGGGATGTTTTTTTGCCGTGACGCGAGCAGGCGGTATAAAGGGGCACAAACCATGTTACACAAACCTAGCGTAGCCGCTAAACTACTCGAAAACAGGGATGTTTTTTTGCCGTGACGCGAGCAGGCGGTATAAAGGGGCACAAACCATGATATACAAACCTAGCGTAGCCGCTAAACTACTTGAAAACAGGGATGTTTTTTTGCCGTGACGCGAGCAGGCGGTATAAAGGGGCACAAACCATGTTACACAAACCTAGCGTTAGGTTAGGGACGCGAGCAGGCGGTATAAAGGGGCACAAACCATGTTACACAAACCTAGCGTAGCCGCTAAACTACTTGAAAACAGGGATGTTTTTTTGCCGTGACGCGAGCAGGCGGTATAAAGGGGCACAAACCATGTTACACAAACCTAGCGTTAGGTTAGGGACGCGAGCAGGCGGTATAAAGGGGCACAAACCATGTTACACAAACCTAACGTTAGGTTAGGTTAGGTTACGCATTTTTAAGACTACGAATTTTCATACTTTTGGTTTAAGAATACGCCGTTGAGATAGTCGTAATTCATCAGGTTAATGTGTTATGTGAAGAATTATCGTGTCGGAAATTATTGATATAGGGATAAATATTTTTGAGAGCTGGTAACACTGCCGGCACATGTTTTTGTATATTTCTTGTTTTTCTATGATCTTTGTACTGCGTGTGTCAAAATACTTCCGAAATGATTATTTTCATATGTGTGTGTATAGAAAATTTTAACGTCGTTTAATTCAGTTAATATTGCTTGCCGCCGCCTAATTCTTTCAGATTCGGATTCCCCGGCCCATAGTTAGTATAAAAATAACTAGTTTGATTTTCTAGGAATCAAAATGCTTCCAAAATGGCTATTTTCCTGTATGTGTATAAAAATTTTTAAAGTCGTGTAATTCTGTTAATATTGCTTGCCGCCGCCTAATTCTTTCAGATTCGGATTCCCCGACCCCAAATTAGTATAAAAATAACTAGTTTTATTTTTTAGGAATTTCGCCCATAAACCGAACTTATTCCGTATAATTATTTAAGTTTGGTTTGTAAAATAGGCCCTTTATGATGCTATATGATAAACATGAGATTTTGTTTTAAACATTGAAACCATTTTTTTTCGTTTTTGCTATTGAATAATATTATGTGTTATGTTGTTCGTAGTTCAATCGGTAAATCTGTCGGTCTTTGTGATTTTTCTAACATAATTTTTCTTTATTTCTAGGGTGCCAGAAATCGGAGAAGATTTGAAAGAAAAGAACTCTCTTCTCAGACCTGATGGGTTGCCGGAGTTTAACTCATTCACAGTTGAAAAATGCATCGCCGCCATGAGCAAATATACCATCGATTACGAAAACGAAGTGAGGAATATAGAAAACTCTCTTGATAATGTTCAGAATGTTTTTACGGAGGTTATTAATCCTTTAGAACATTTAAATTGTCCTATGGAGCTGACCTGGGGTCTGGCCAAGACCCTATACATGGGGAATAGCACCCTGATGCCCACCAAGTCATACATGCAGATCCACACCAGAGCTCACCGGGCTAACACCGCCAAGTTCCGAAGTGTTCCTATTAACAAAGCTCTCCGGCAAGCCAAACTCGACAACAAGTCTCTATCTGAAGAAGAATCCAGAATCCTCGACAAATATGCCCTGGAAGGTCGCTTGAATGGATTGGAACTAAGTGACGGCAACAGAGAGAAATTGGAATCAACCAATTTTGAAATTAGAAATTTACGGAAACAGTTCGGGGATAAGTTGGAATTAGCCACTAAAATATTCAGCCACACCATCAGGGACCCCAACATAGTGCGCGACTTCCCCGACAAGCTGCTGAAGTCCATGGCCGCCGACGTCAACGAGCCCGACCGTGGACCCTGGAAGGTTTCTCTTCTGCCTCACGTCTACGAAGGTTTCATGGAATATTGCCCAGACAAAAATATGCGATGGAATGCCTGGCAGGGACACATCTCACGTTGTTCCACTACTGTTGAAAAGTCATTGGAAAACAGTACCACATTAGAAAAGATTAGAGACTATAGGCGCCAGCTAGCCAGTTGCTTGGGATACGAAACTTACGCTGATATGAGTATGGAAACCAAGATGGCTGGAACAGTGGATAACGTTAAACACATGTTATCTAGTCTACTGGAGAGAGCTAGACCTATACAAAATCTAGAACTGGAAAGCCTTGGCAGTTTTGCGAAAGAAAGAGGGTTCGCCGGTAATTTCGAGCACTCTGACATACCCTACTGGAAGAGAAAGCAGAGAAAAACCTTGTATAATTTTGATGCTGATGAAATCAGAGAGTACTTCCCCCTACCCGCAGTTCTGCAAGGTCTGTTTAATCTGTGTACTAAGCTTTTCGATATCAAAATAGTAGAAAGGAAAAATGTTGATACATGGCACGAGGATGTGAAGTTCTTCGAAATATTTGAAGCTGATAGTCGTTCTCCAATTGCTGGCTTTTATCTCGATCCTTATGCTAGGGAATGTGAGAAGATCAAAGTTCAGGACAACTCCGGCTGGATGCTGACCATAAGGAATAGAAGCTCCATTACAGAGACCCACCCTTTGGCAGCGTTGATTTTCAATTTCGACGTTCCCATGTACGGAAAGCCATCGCTACTGTCATTCAAGGAAGTGCAGTGCCTGTTCCACAGGTTTGGACACTCACTCAGGCATTTACTCACTGAAGCCAACTACTCAGATGTGGCCGGCATCTCCAATGTGGAGTGGGATGTGGCAGACGTTTGCGGCCATGTTATGACCCACTGGCTCTACGAGTCCTCCACTTTCAAAGCCATCAGCAGCCATTACACCACGCAAGAACCACTTTCCGATGAAATCATTCAAAACATTCAGCAAGTCCGGACACACATGGCAGGGTATGATCTGTGCAAGGAATTATATCTCTCCTCATTGGATATCCAGTTGCATTCTTCCAAAGCCTTTTGGAGGGATCTCGTGAAGGAATTATGGCCATTGTATCACACGCTTCCGTATGACCAGAATGATTCCCACCCGTGCAACTTTGGCAAGATATTCTCGGGAGATTGGGGGGCGGCCTACTACTCCAGCGTGTGGTCGCAGCTGATTGCGGCTGACATCTACAGTGCGTTCTACGAAGCTAAGCACGATGAAAGTGCAGTGCAGGAGGTGGGGCGGCGCTATCGGGACACGTACCTGGCGTCGGGCGGCAGCTGCCACTCCAACGAGGTGTTCAGGAGGTTCCGTGGCCGGGATCCCAGCTACAAGGCCCTCCTCTACTCCTTGGGACTGAAAGGCAAATCTACCGATGCGCCGAAAACTGCGGAGTAAATGTTCTATGTCAATTTTTATGTTATATTTTCACTAACCGTAAGAGTCCCTTATTTAGTAGTCAACCATTGTGCAAATAAATTATTTACCTACTTACTTATTATTTTTATTTGTAACGATTAATAACATGTTATGCTAAAGCATTAACTGTCGACATATCGCTCATTTCACTCTTTATATTGTACACTGTACAAGAAAAATTTAATACCTGCAGCCTGCGAGTTTCCCTTTGTATTGCCAGCAAGCCTTTTCTTACTGCTCACTTGACTAATTAAAATATCAAAAGGTATATTCAAAGGTTTCGATTCAAAAGGGTTTACCGGAATACAATATAAAATTTCACCTTCACAGGGTTTTATTGTTGAGATCTTTGTTTGATGCATAGGTTTCCGTTTCATAAAATACCAAAGTTATTTCAATTAAATTTATTTATTTATTTTCCATGTTCTCCGTAAAACGGTTATTCACCAATACATTATGGAGAAGATTACAAATTAGACAAAAAGTATAGCAAAACACATAAAAAGGTCAGTTTCACTACTTTGTGACAAACGTCAAAAGATAATTGTTAAACTGCCTGTAGGTTACGTTAAAAATGTCGATGGTCAATGCAGACTCGTTGAGCAGTTCAGTCGCTCTGTTGACTGGCGCGTTCTGATAGGCAGAAGTCCTCGCTTTTGGAGCATAAAAAAGGGTATGGGACCTCCCACGAGTATACTTGTCTGGGACATATAAGTTAATCTCTTTCAAAATAGGTGGATTATGTATAGTTCCAGAGATTATCTTAAAAAAATGTTTTCCTAAAAATATTTTTCGGCGGGCTTCTAATGTATTAAGATCGAGCATTCCTGCTAAGAATAAGGATGGATACAGGAAAGGGTAGTACATATATTCCCTCATATATAGGTAATGCATGAATCTCTTTTGTACTTTTTCTATTTCGAGAATATGGTTTTGCTCAGAAGGGGCCAAATAATGGAGCTATATTCCAAGATACTGCGAACAAGTGCTTCATACGTTCTTCGGATTGCGATTCCGTTGGTAAATGATCTTGAATTACGAAGAACAAATCCAAGCATTTTGTTGGCGCGGGAGACAATATCAGATATATGGGATTTGAAAGAGAGATTTGCTTCAAAGATTACGCCAAGGTCTCGAATCTCATTTTTACGTGTTAATTCATGTTTATTAATGTGGTAGGGGAACAGGAATGTATCTTTGGATCTTGTAAATGTAACGACACTGCATTTCTGAATGCTGAAGGGTAAGTTGTTCAGTTCCGACCATTTGACAAGAGAATCAAGATCGTTCTGCAGAAGAATGGAATCGATGTAACTTTTGATTGCTTTGAAAAGTTTTATATCGTCAGCAAAAAGGAGATATTTTGAGTGGTTTATGGTGTTGCCAATGTCATTGATGAATAAGAGAAAGAGAAGGGGTCCTAGATTCGATCCCTGGGGAATCCCGGAGTTAGTTTTGTATTCGTGAGAGAGATGGTGTCCGTAACTGACATACTGACGACGATTGCGTAAGTAGCTAGCCACAAAAGCGAGGAAATTCTGAGAGAATCCGATGTCATTTAATTTTTTTAATAAAATATCATGGTCGACTTTATCAAATGCTTTCTCGAAGTCTGTATAAATCACAACATGTACAAAATTTTCAAATGAATTATTAATATAGGTGGTGAGATTCATAAGATTCGTTGAAGGTGACAGTGTGGGACGAAATCCGTGCTGATTTTCGGTGAGTGCGTGTTTTGTTTGGTTATATATCTGTGAATAAATTATGGTTTCTAAAAGTTTTGCGGGTGCTGACAACACAGCTACAGGTCTGTAATTATCTATTTCTGACTTTTTTCCTTTTTTGTGTATAGGCGTTACTTTCATTAGTTTCCACATTTCCGGAAAGATATTTTTGCGAAATGATAGGTTAAAAATATGTTTTAGAGGTTGAATAAAATAACTCACATATCTTTTGAGGATTATAGGTGGAATACAATCTGGGCCGACGGAGTATTTAGGTTTTAGCTAATGGAAAGCTGTCATCGTTAATTTCATGAATTTGTACAGGTAAAGAGTTAAATGACGATGAAGCTATAGAGGATATGTCAAGTTTGGGGATATTGTCGCTAAATACTGATTGAAAATAGTGTGCGAAACCTGCGGCGATCTCAGAAGATCCATCATATTTATTGTCTTTGTAGTTCATGTGGTTAAGTTTGTCACAGCCGCGGCGTTTATCGTTAGTGTAAGACCAAAATCGAGTTGGGTCTGTTATTATACTGTTCTCGGCCTCACGTGTAAAGTCAGTGTAGGCCTGACCAATTAACCGTTTGATTGATTTTCGCAGAGTTTTAAAGTTAGCTAAGACATGTTCGGATTTTGTTTTTTTCCAAAGATGGTGCATTTTAGTTTTTTCTCGTATGAGGTGAATGATTTCCCCATTAAACCATTTCTGATATCGTCTAACATCTTTGAGCATACGTGTAGATCTTTTCTTAAAACAAATGTTGAAAATATTATTGAGCTGTTCATAAAACATTTCGACAGCTAGATTTACGTCAAGGCAATCGTAATGATTCCAGTGATGTTGTTCTAAGGCATTCTTAAGTGTGTTATCTGAGCTTTCGTGGAAAATCCAACACATGTTTATGTCTGGAGGCAATGTGTCTGTTTGTATATGTGATTGAGTTGTGTAATCGAATGTGAATGAAAGTGAAGGGTGATGAATATCCTCTCTGACTAATGGGGAGTCATGGCGGCAGATAACAGCATTTTTAGAATTTACATTACTTAATACTAGGTCTAACATGTGTGCATTTATGTTATAAACAGTGTTGAATTGTGTTAAATTATAAAAAGAACAAAAGTAATCGAAAACGTCAGTTGGGTTTTTCCCTGAGGGAAAGTTGAAATCACCGAAAATAATAATATTTTTTGATTGTAACTTTACACTTTCACTTATAGTTTTGTCGTAAAATAATTGATACTGTTCAGATGTTGTGTTTGGAGGAAAATATACAACACATATATAAATGATGACATTTCTATGCGATACTTTCACCCACAAGTCTTCACCTTGGGTTTCCATGCAGCCCATTCTTTCCGCGCGTGAGTGGCTGTCAGCTCGGAAGGCTAGGAGAGTCCCTCCTCCGCGACTGCCTCTATCCTTCCTGTAGACGTGGTATAGGTTTTCGAATAGCTCCGACGAAAAGGTGCTTGAAGTTAGCCAAGTTTCGGTAAGAGCAATCAGAAGTGGTTTCTGGGACATTACGTTTGTCATGAAGTCGATAATTTTATTATTCAGACTTCGAACATTCTGGTATACTCCACTAATTAAATTCCTTACCTCCTTCCCCTCCCCACTTACCTTCAGCCTCACAACATAACCCAAGTGGGGATGCCGTAGTCTCACTGGCTTTAGACGGGAGCAGATATTCACTTAAAAAAAATGTGTTACTTTCCAAACGATAAAACCAACAGTTGACCAAAATTGCGGATTTTTACTTGTTCTATTTTACTTTTATTATTTTGAATGATAAAAATCGACAGCGTTTATGTTTGGCCTTGGATATATAAAATTTTCGTCTGCGGCATTTTGGTTTTTGCATTATGATTCTGGAAAATTATTGTTTTAGATAATACAAATCGTCAGCAAATAGTAGGGAGCTGATTCTAGTGCTGACGACATTGCAAGATTAACGACATCACAGAAGGCACTACAAGAGTGGATCAACCGATTCAACGAAGAGTGCACGGCGGCGGGAATGAAGATGAGTACCTCAAAAACAGAGGTGATGCTTATAGGAAGGGGCCAAACTCAGAGCAACATACTCGCTAATGGGACTCAGCTGAAACAGGTGGACGGGTTCAAATACCTTGGGGTCGAATTCTCCAGCGATGGCCGGCAAGACAGAGAAATTCATCGAAGAATAAGTGCGGCAAGCAGTGTGTTGTGTCCTCTCTACAGCTTAGTGATAAGGAAAGCCGAGCTCAGCATCAAGACAAAGATGGCTGTGTTTAAAACGGTATACCGCCCGACGCTCACTTATGGCCACCAGATATGGATGCTAAATGGACGAACACGCTCTAGAGTCCAAGCTGCCGAAACGAGGTACTAGAGAGGAGTGGCAGGGGTTACGAAATGGGATCATATAAGAAACTTGACGATCCGAGATGATCTAAACATTGAACCACTGTTACTCTTCGTAGAAAAATCGCAACTGAGCTGGCTTGGGCATGAACTAAGAATGTCTGATGACCGAATTCCGAGGAAGACACTGAGTGCAGGTCCAGTGGGTCGCCCCAGACACAGTTGGGCGAGGCAACTCCAGAAAGTGTGTGAGGAGAGGATGGGACTGCCATGGACGGAGGCCGAACAATCAGCACAAGACAGGGACGTATTGGAGGAGCCTTGTCGATGCAGTGGGTCCCCGACCCGAATAGGACAAGGGGAAGAAGATGATAATGCAAATACAATATTTAATAATGTCAATCTGGGTTCTATGACTGTTGTATAACGCAATATAATTACGCAAAATATAACAAAGAGACCCCGAAATGCAGAGAGGGTGTACCGTTGAATAGCAAAAGTATGAAACTTGTTATTTTCATTCAAATGCATCTAGGAAAAATCTGCTTCTCTATATACTGCGAATACCAGAGCATAAGTACAAAAAAATCAACACTGCATACGTTCATACCAACTTATTCTGTAATAAGGGTATTTTTGAACTGGATTTTACGTTTGAAATTGGTAAATGTGCACAAAAAATTATAATTTTATAATAAATTTTGACCGGTCAGTGATTCATTGGGCATCGCGTTTTTCCCACCCAGGTGTTCCGTGTTCGATTCCTCGGCTGGCTAAGTCCTCCATCAGGACTCGAGCAACATTTTCGGCTTACTGTGGTGGTAGTAAGAGATTTTAAATATTGTCGGGTTATTCGTAACCTGGTAATGTTTTGTCTTTCTTTTTAAAAAAAATATATATATCATTTCGGGGGGGCCAACTGTTGACGGATCAACTTGTTATGATAAAATATTTATTAATATAACTTGCCGTTTATTTTATCATAGAATTAGGCAGGTACCTAATTTCAAGAGGTGATTGAATAAGATTTAAAAAACATCAATGTGAATTTATTTTTGAATAATGGAACTTAAATTATTCAATTATTTTTTGAATAAGGTATTTGAGACTTGAAAATTTGCGAGCAGCTTCACTTGTTGGTCTAGGGCCTGAAATGGTGGACTCTATACTGAAAGTCGAACGTGATTTTTATTTCACAAGTTGTTTCGTGCGTTAATTTTAAAAATGATTGCTTGATTAACCTAATTATTTCTTCATCACAAGGCCGCAACCAGTATTTTTCGTAGCGCCGTTAAAGTGTTTATTATACATTATTATTGAGACGCGCGTTTGTATTCAAATAACCGCAATCTATTTACTAAGGATTTAATTATCCTCTATTTGCCGACTAACAAGGCTATCAATACAATAAATTATGGAAGATCATTTTCTTACAAGGAGTCTAGCCAGGGCCGTATTTACACTTTTCATTAGTATAGGCCACTTCATTTGCGCCGCCCCTTCCTTCTTCTTAGAAGTTGCCACCTATCACAATCACTCACTTGTAGGCTTTTATTAGGTGACACACAATTTTAAAAATAAATATTCAAATATGGGTTAAGTAGGTATTCAAAAATGAAATATACGTATAAATTATTCATGAAGTAAAAGTGTAACATGAAACAAGAATTACAATTTTTTACGGGATTTTTATTTGACAAAATTATATATAACAGCTTCATATTTTAAAGTATTCATTAAGTCTGCTTCCATGCATAGAAGAGCCAAAGAGTAAAGTTTTTCTTGCGATAACGAAGGCCTTTGGTATTTCTTCACTCGCTTTCAACAGGAAAAACTCCTTTCTCTAGAACAATTTGTGGCTGGAGCGCAAAGTGCGACGCGGAGAGCTATATTCGAGTTTGGGTAAACATTGCACAGATATTGTTTCCTCAAAAACTTTCCTTAAAAAGATTCAGTGATGATTTAGATTCAGGTTTCTCTACCGTCTTATTAGAGGAAATGTGACCTTGAAAGTGTACACATTCCTGAACTAAATCGTCTTCTAAATCATTGTTTAATATTGCACAAGGGACTGAGCTTTTTCTGAGACACTTTGTGTTGGAAGTTCACCCATTTTTTTTTTTAAATGAATTTTTTTCTTTGAAGTTTATATACGCATTATGCATTCTCTCTAATTCAGCTCTCAGCCAGGAGGTTGTTTCAATATCCTCATTTGAGGTTTCGCATGTAAAGTTTTTTTCTCTTAGGGTCATCTTACTCTTAATGTCGCCCTGATATTGCTAAAGTGCGCTCATTTCAATTCCACTTTCTTCAAAATAATCAAAGTTTTCTTGCTCTATTATAAACTCGAGAAGACATTATAATAGAGCAAGAAAACTTTGACTGGTCGAAAAGACGGGTCGTTTCTTCGACTCGTTCTTGTGTTCAACAGCTCGGCTGTGGAATGATTTGCCGGCCTCTGTGTTTCCTCCTTCCTACAACATGGGTCTCTTCAAGACCAATGTTCATTCCTTCCTCTCCTCAAAAAGACCCTCCACACAGCATCCCAGATGACATAGGCCCTGAGGGAAATTATTTTCCTCAGGGCCTCCTGTGTGGAGTTAATGTAAAAAAAAAAAAAAAAGATAAATAAAAATCAGATACCGTCAGTACATCGACAGATGAGCTCTGAATCTGAGCACTCACTTTATTTAGTCTTTCCAAAATAGCATTCCAAAATACGATTAGTAACCAAATAAAAGTACCCCCCTTTTTATGAAAAATATTCGCACCATAATCGCACGAAGTAATCTACGGTCCCGTACGGGTTCACAGGGCATCTAAAGGTTCCTTTAAGGGGGTAAATAGGTGTAGAGGTTCAAAAAAAAAATTTTTTCATAAATCGATGGTAAAACTATAAAAAATATATTTTGAAAATTTCAAATCAAAATTTCCATTAATTTAAAAGTTAAATGCTTTTGGGTCAGTGTCCCTCGTTCGAACTACCACTATTTTACCGCCTCTCTTATTTTCAAACGAATTTTTCTCGTAACTACTTTTTTCGAATTTGTGTAACCTCTAGCTCCTACAGTTTTTTATCAATCGTTATCAAACTCAGCAAATAGTTTCTTTATATAAATCCTAAGCGGTATCTATATTTTAACCTTTTTAGTAGCACAAAAACGTAAAAAATAATGTTAAAAAAATCATACTTACTAAATTTTCACACTTCTGAAAAAAGTTTTTTTTTTTCTAAGGAGTGAGGTTCAAAATGAAGAAACACTTTAAAAAAAGTAAATTTTTTGAGAAATTGATTTTGGATGAAAATTGTGATCTCCAGGAGTTACACAAATTGTCCAGCCGGATGGCGACTTACAATGCGCGGGAGTCGATATCTCCCTTGTTTTTTGAGGAAAATATTTGAAAATTGTAAAGTATACTCTTGAATATATGTGTAAAATGACCTCAAGGGATAAATACAATATATATATATATATTCATTATGTGTTAAAAAAAATCATGAAAATCCCTAAAATTACGCCGTCCTACACTTATTTCCCCCCTGAAACGCTTGTGCGCCGCGTGCAATAAAGGTAGCCCACTGCCAAAGCATTTTTTGTGAAATATTCGCACTGGGCGTCTAAAGGTTCATAGATAAAAAACTCTATCTGTTACTTTTTTATTTTTCATAATCTTCAAAAATTTAACGGCTTACCAAAGCGAGCGAGCGCCGCCCCCTGAACTCTGCCGCCCCTAGGCCGCGGCCTATAAGGTCTATTGACAAATCCAGGACTGAGTCTAGCCTGACCGAATTTAAGGAAATCTTGGAGTATTGGAGAAAATTCTGTTTGCTCATTTCCATGCTCTTTCCAGATAGACTCGCCTGGATTTGTAATTATTCCATGGTTGGAGCGATTTTATTGGAGCAAATCTGCAACAGCCGTCTCCAGTTCACGGAAAATTGACAGATTCTTCATCGGGAAAAGAAGCTTCCTGAGAAAACGAGAGGCCCGAGATTTATTTTAGATAGCTAGATAATTGAAATTTGGCGATCCAGGGGGTGAGTTTTAAATACTTTATTTATGTTTTAAGTTCTATTTGTGTTATAAATATGTCCAAATAAATGTGTATTATTATTCCTTATGAATACTGTCTATCATTTTTAATTCTTTTATATAAACCTTAAAGTTTGAACTCCCAAGGCCCTGAGAGAGGATTATTGCTTTCCCATCTGCTAGCCTGGTTAATCAACCAGTGGCGCCCCTTTAAAAATAAAGCTGGCAGATTTTATTACACTATTACAACACACACCTGTTGTAATAGTGTAATAAAATCTGTATGTACTAAAACTGTACACACATGTTTTTAATCTCGTTTTTATTCTAACAAACTGTCAGGTCACCATCAAGCTGTATCATGAATCCAAACCCCTGCGGCCTGCAAAAAACTTGAAAATGGATAAATTGGCCTACCGGCGAAAAAGATAATCACTGCTCTTCAGTATCAATACATATATAAAACAGAGACAAAATATTTTGTACACTTTTATTAGATTGCAAACAAATCACATTTATATTCCAACAATATCTAAAGAGAAATTCAATACATAAAGTACCTATTATTTTAATTAACTTGACAAGAACACAAATGTCTATGAAACTAAAATATTCCCGGGATAGCACAAGGGTTGCGACATTTCACAGCTTTCTTTGCAGGATGTTTGGGTTTCGAGTTTTTGAGTTGACCGGCAATAATAGGTAGTTGAGGGAAACTTCTTGGCACTGTCATCAGCGCCATTCTTGACTGAACTATCCTCATGTCACACTCGGACGAAGGGGAGGATCTAAATTTTAAAAAGGTTTAATAAGAATTCATAAATTAATCAAAAATACATTAGAAATATCACATGATGTATTTAAAAAAGAAATTGATTAACATTGTTTTATATTATTTTTAAAAAAACCTTTGACTGCTGTAAAACTAAACACTTTAATGGGCCATGTTCCAACTAAACTTAACACATACTCTACAATATTTGTATCTAAAAATTGTTACTTATTTGGTATTAAGAATATCGTTAGTATTTTTAGATTGGTCGTTCATTCTGATCATTAAATTGTAATTTGGAAACTGGATGTTGCAGTCCAGTACTTCTTGCATTTCGGGACCAACATCATTATTTGATTGAGGAAGAATGAAATCCCAGTTATCGTGGATAATTCGGTGCGTTTGTAATGTTTCTTGTTCTTCTTTTCTTTTGTTCTTTTGGCGGGATGGCGCATTCTTTACATAGTTATTTTTCAACCCGTGGCTCAGATAATTCTTGCAAAAGCAGGTGTGAAGGTCTTCAGTCTTCCTGATGGCGTCGGTTATCGCGTTGGTTACGTTTCCTAGAGAATTATCGATTGCCGAATCTGATTCAGCTCTCCGTTCAGTAGAGCTGATGCACAATCTTCTTGTGGCGTTACATTTGGGACATCTTTCAGCCAGCTCCCGTCGCTTTTGACAGCATTTTGCCGTGCAGTTATTCATCTGGCACATATTATCGCCAATCTTTAGCGTGTGTTCAACTTTTGGAATTACAACTAGAGAATTAAGGGGTTGGTCTTCCGTTGGAGACTTGACTTCTTGTTGTTTAACATTGTTTGTTTCAGTCATTGGTGAACTATTTTCAGCACTGTTGAAATGAAAAAGATTTCTCGATATGGGACTGAACAGAATATTCTTAAATTTAAAAATAAAACTACCACTGCATCGTAACAATTATTTAAATTCATACATCCACAATATATCTTTTTATTTATGAAATAAACTTAACTCCTGTAACACAGCATTATTTGATTAATATTGCATTGTTTTCTAATAAAAATTTAAATGTCATGTTAAATTACCTTTTTGTGTTGTGTTTTTCTTCTACAATCGAAGTTATGCGTTTAGGAACCTGCAAAAAACAAGAGTATTTTAAATATACTGGATAATTGATCAGGCTCTAGGAATGTTTTCAATAATAAGCTTAGCAATCTTACATCAATAGTTTTTTCTGGAGTTTTACTGTCGCTCTTGGAGCTACCGTGAGTCTGAATAACTTGGGATGTTGGCATTTGAACAGGTCCTGCAGTGCTGCCTAAAATAATAATTTGCACTTATATTATTACTATTCTTTAAAAAAAATTATGTCTAAAAATAGAATAATTTACATTCTTCAGGCACGTTTCCATCGTGCATCTTATTTATAAAAAATGTTTTTCAGTTGTCAGAAGTTACAAGTTATGGCGATGTACTACGTCGGAATCGGGCCAATAACAATAACGCTCCTTACAATAAAATCAAATCCGAAAAGGAGTTCGTAAGCAGGAGATTTTGCACTGCAGTTTTTATAGGCTTTTTTTAACTTTATTTTTTTCTGGTCTTTTAAAAAGGCTCATGTGTGGTCGGTCTTGCTCTATGGATGTGAAACATGGACCTTGAAAGTAAATACCATGAACAGGTTAGAGGCTTTTGAAATGTGGCTTCACCGGAGAATGCTCAAGGTCCCATGGACCGACATGATCACCAACACAGAAATTCTCAGGCGGGCTAGAGCAGATAGAGAACTGCTTACATTAATAAAAATCAGGAAAATTTCATATCTGGGTCATATACTTCGAGGGGAAAAGTATCACTTGCTCCATTTGATATTGAAAGGCAAGATAGAGGGTCGCCGAGGGCCTGGTAGGAGACAAATGTCTTGGCTGCGTAACATACGAGAGTGGACCGGCATTAGAAGTGTGGAGGAGCTATTCCGGGCAGCGCAAGACAGAGAGACATTCTCAAGAGTGATCGCCAACGTCGGGGGGACCTGATACGGCACGCAAAGAAGAAGAAGAAGAAAAAGGCTCATCAAAAAAATACTCGATAATTTCGAAGGCCAAGATGTGTTCTACTCGAAGTAATTAAATAAATCATCTCTAATATCTCTTGTTTAAAAAGCGAAGGCTACTGCCATCTAGCGTAGCATTTTTGTAGCTTGTGTTTTAATTACAGATTACAGGCTGTCCACATAAGAGTTTTACTGATTATTAATAGTCGATAAAGCAGATTTCTGTATATCTGTATCGTATTGACAGACTGACATAGGTAGCTTTGTTGTTTGTTGGTGTGAGGAATTTAGGTTATAAATAATATGCTTTTTAGGTAAAAAGCCTCTCTTATCTCTCAGATCCCTTGTAAAACAGCTAGAATTAACTAGCAAGTGGTCAAGTGACCGAATTCAGTGCTTGTCGGGCCGGGAAACATTATTGTAACATGTGCTAAGTGAATAAACGAGTTGAAATTCGCCATTGAAGGAAGATGTTTTCATTTGAGTTCTTCTGCCAAAAAACCAATCTCTAACATCTCTAATACATCTAGCTGGGAGCTTACAAAATCTGACATATTACATATTTATATTATACATTCGAAGTGGAGATAAAAAGCAAAAATATTGTAATGATTACATTTCTTGAGAAGTTCATCATTTTTAATTTTGATCTCTGCAAGATCTTTGGAGAGTTTATCGATCTCCAGTTGTTTCTTTTGTATTTCCTTTAGCGCCGCGATGTACATCTCCAAAGCTTCATCCAGCTGTGATTTGATCTGCTCCTCGAGTTGTTTCCTCTCTTTCTTCAGTTGTCCGGCGGCCACTTTAGCATTTGCCACATCCTCATCCAAGGCCTGCAATCATTATTCAAATAATTCAACACAATACTAAATTATAGTATCATAAATACATTTTCAAATCATTGACAAAATGGTCCAACATCATTTTGCTATGGAAAAGGTTAATTATTTTGGCAAAAAATAAATCAGATAACTTTCTACAGTAGTTACTTGATACTGTCCTATTTCCGTGCTTTCTCATTTGAAAACTCACCACTTTAAATGCTTCCAGAAGTTCTGCATACTTCTGTCCATTTCCTTTCATAGAATGTGCTTTATTTGCATAGTTATTCAACTCCTTTGTCAAATTGTTCAAACTATCCAAATGGACCTACAAACAATACGGTCGGTGGTTAACAGGCTTTGCTTTTCTGGACCTTTGCTATTCTACAGTCGAAATTCCCAACAGGGGAGATACAAGGTGACTGGTAATTATTGCCAAATATTGATTGGCATAATGCGGACATTTTCAAGCAACAATGTTTCTGTGATCATCTTATCAATTCTTAAAAAAGAAATTTAAACTAATTTGGCAATCGTGGAGATATAAATAGTAAAATAGATAAAGGTAGCCATTAGTATTGTCATCCTATGGATTCCACACTCTACCGCGCTAACATGTGACTTCTGGTATTAAAACCATCAGCCTAGCGATTCTGTATTTTTTGTGAGATCGTTATTGGATAACGGACGTAATCTCCAGGTCAGGTCTATCAGATTTGTGTGATTTTTATGGCTGTTATTTGCGTTTTCTATGTACAACGTACATTAAATGAGTAAATAATCAGCAGGAATTCATGTTTAAATCGATCTAAACTAAAATATGTAACGTAAAAATCACACAAATCTGACAGAAGATAATGTCCGTTATCCAATAACGATCTCACAAAAAATACGAAATCGCTAGGCAGAACTTAAACGTTAAGGCGAACAGCTTCGGACGGAGAAGAACCGCCAATAATTACTAAACTGAATTAAACTCATACATTTTTAGCATCTCTGAATTGGATCTAAAATACTGTTTTTTTTTACTTGGTGCTAATAAAAATATTAGGAAAATGATTTTATGGAGGAAACAATAAATATCAGTCACCGTAGTTCCTTGGCAGTATTTGGTAGAAATTTTATATAGATAATTAAAAAAATATATGATTATTAGTTTTTACTTTGAATTCTTCCAAGTCCTTGGCCAGATCAGCATTGACTTTCTGTAGAGCATCTCTTTCTCCAGTTATTTCTTTGATAATTCTCTCGAGTTCTTCTATTTTTCCATCCTTTACCTTTAGTAACGCTTCTGTTTCTGCTCCTCCGCTTGAAGACCTATGTTCAAAATTTAGACAATTTAAAAAAATCCTTATAATATCAGACATTCAAAATTTTTACAAACATTGCAAATTAAAAATTCTATTTTTACTTTGCAATATCTTCTTTGAGTTTCTTGATCTCGTCTTGAAGATGCTTAATCTGTTCATTTAACTTTTTGATTGTTGCTTCAGATTCCTTGGCCACACTCACGCTGACTCTGCTGTTTTTGTGTTTGGTGTCTGTTAAAGTTTGTACTCCCTCTTTGCATTTTGCTTTCAGATCCTTCTAGAAAGATAAATAGCAATTAAAATATGTGTGTATCATATTGTCTAAGAATGACCGAAGATATTCAAAAAGGACCCGCAACCAGCGGAATGATGGAATGGAAGATTATTTTACATTATATCTTTATTACAAACCAGCGAGTTTCCGGATTGTGTTATGCCACTAATAAATAAATTGTTTCTCCCTGCATGTCTTTTTCCATTTGTTCCGTTCCCCTTCCGCCTCCCCTTTCCCTCCCATATCCCCTTCCCCTCACGCATTCCCCTCCACCTTCCCTGCCTTCCCACTCTACTCTCCCCCGAACTCCCCTTCCGTGATCCCTTCCCTCTCCCGCATTCAATATTTTCAGTCCCGATACATTCAGATTTTCGAAAGCTCTCATGCCACCTATTGCAATTGTTTTTACAAATTTTCTATTACAAATATTCATTTTTGTATATTATAAGAACAATTAATCAAATTTGGTACCTACAGGAACATACATATTTAAAATTAATATAATTTTTGATTAGATACGATTTTAGATTTTCACGGCCAAAAATATTTTTGTTATTAGTTTTTGGGGTATTATGCCGTGTTGCGCTACCTCCTTCTTTAGCCAACGTTTCGGACAGCGTTGCAGTGTCCATCATCTGCCCTGATATGGACACTGCAACGCTGTCCAAAACGTTGGCTAAAGAAGGAGGTAGCGCAACACGGCATAATACCCCAAAAACTAATAACAAAAAAAAAATTTGATTAGATTCAAAGTATTCGATTTTGGTTAGTACCATAGGTGAGTAGTACTTCAAATAAATTCATTAATTTAACAGTCGAACAACTTACTATTTCCTTAAGCAAAGAAGCCAATTCTTTGTCTTTTCCAGCTATTTCTTTATCTTTAGCAGCTATTATATTCTTAAGTTTCAGCTCATTCTCTTTGGAATCCCCAACAACATCTTTACCTTAAATTGCAAAGATAATTTTTTTTAAATTCATATTTTATAATATTTTTTTAAAAATGTGTTAAGTTGTTATTAGTTTCACATCTTCCAATGCTGGATCACTGATCGCTAATCGAGGTTTCAATATTAATAAGTAAATTTTACAGAACTGCCAGATATAAAGCTGTAGATATGAAGCTATTAGGAATTCAAATTGTTCAAAGTTTGTTTCTAAACATTATTTCAAATGTAAAAGTATATATATAAAATATATATACATCCCGCTATTATTGCTGCGTCTTCTAATGGTCCACTTTCATTCAATCCTGCGTCCGACCGTCATTCTGCGTCCGGTATACGGACGCAGGATTGAACACATGTAATTTCAAGTTTTCCCCACTCCTGTACCCTCATACGGTCCAAAAACGAAAATAAGCCAGACGCGGTTTTGGTACCTAAATCAACTGAAATATACTATTTTAGTTCAGTGCTTTGTCACCGAGGGGCGAGCCGTGGCGCTGCAGTAAACGAGCGTATATTTTTAGCAAAATATACGTTTCGTTGACTCGCGTATCGCAACTCCTACATTTAGCAACATCGCTTTTTTAGTGTGTCTTCTGTTCTCTGCGAAAACAAAGCAATCATACTTAAATATCGCACATTGCTACGTAAGATTACATTGAAATTCAGCTACATTACCTATTCAAAATTGGCGCCAAATATGATTCCAATAAGGATGGATCTTTGTCAAACGTGTGTAATTAATATTTCAATTTCACTAAGACAATATCGTGCAACAATATCGTCATTGTTTACACATTAAATAATAGTTTTTTTTGCTGATATTGAATTTGCCAAAGCTGCATTTTTTTTTAAAGCAATGATTTTAATTTTTACTCGCAACGTGAATTGAAATTCATTGTTAAACTAATATTCAATCACGGCATCCACGCTTATATCTAAAAATAAAGACGAAATTGCCTAAATTAATTTACTAGAAGTGGTATTTTTCTTTTAGTTTCGTTTAGTTCTTCTGACTTTTCAATTTCAATTTGAGAGGCAGACATGGGTACCGCCGCCCCGGGAACCATTTATTGGATAACCAACACCTTTGCCGTAGGTCACCCCAAGTGATTCGCTACATTTGGTGATTTAGCAGGGGTGCCCGAGTTTATGGGGTAAGGTTTGCCCGGGTCTTGTCGTTGGATGCGTCTGCCCAACAAGTGCATGGCAGGCCGGAACGGGAGAGAATGGTTGAGGGAACCATTTTCTCTGACTTCTGACTTCTTCAACCGTTTCTTCTCGGAACATCGCCTTGCACCGAAGTGGGAGGGATGGACTCATACATCCGTCACTCCTGGACACACTAACCCCAGATTAACATACCCAACCTTCATTCGCTTTTCTTGCCCAGAACTTCCTTTCGTTCCTTTCCTAAAAAGACCCTCCACACGCATCCCCAAAAATGTCAGCGCTAATGTAAAATGCATATTACTAAACTGAAAATGTCCAGATCTTCAGAGACTACAATTGCACATTTATGAAAAAGCCGGAGGAAAATTTAAAAAAAAAAACTACCAAGAATTTGGCGATATTAACCAACAAAAAAATATAGGTAGATGACAATTTTTTGTAGTGTAGTAAGTAATCAGATGGAACGGAAAGAAGAGATGTCCTGGTTTTAGTTAGTTTAGACGAGCAAGAAAACAGAAATTACTTTAAAGTCATGAATTGCGGCCTCCGTGGTCTAGAGGTCGCGGGTTCAAATCCCATTTCAAATTTTAAGCAAAAGCAAAATAATGCCCATCTTATTGTGACACGAGAATTCTGTGAATGTAATGGTTGACTGTTGAATGTTCAATGACCCATAGAAAGATAAACAATAAAAATGAAATAACTTGATTAAAGATAAATAATTATCACATAATGGGCAACAATTGTGGTTCGGAAAGAATTTAGAACGATTTACGAGGCAGTTTGTTTATAATTAAGGATACGTATGAACACTTGAGATGTAGGTTATGAATGGATCAGCTGTCCCAAGGACGCTTATCACATAATAGTCGAACATTTATTTATTGTGGCTTTGACTTTTTTGTTTCAAGTAACGATTAGTCGACGCCGATAAAAATGATATTGTGTTTTGGTGTTTTCTTCACATGTATGACCAGCAGAGCAGTACATTCGACCGGTCAATGGCCGAGTTTGGATCCCACTCAGACGTTGTATGTTCAGTTCATCTGTGGCTAAATCCTCCATCTGGACACAAGCAACAATTTCTGCTTACTGTGGTGGTAATTTGGGAGGCGGGTATGGGTACCGCCGCCCAGGGAATCATTTATTGGACATCCAACACCTCTGCCATAGATCACTCCAAGTGGTTTGCTATGTTTTGTGACTTGGTAGGGGTGCCCGGGTTCATGGGGTGAGGTTTATCCGAGTCTTGGTAGCTTATGCGCCTACCCACCAGCTGCATGGCAGGCCGGATCGCGAGAGAATGGTTGAGGGAGTTCCTTTAACTTCTCCAACCGTACTCTCTGGGAATATCATGTTACACCGCAGTGGGAGGCATGGATTCACAAGTCCATCATTCCTGGACACACTAAACCCCGATTCCTACCCATCCCTAATACCCTTTTCGTTCCCAAAACTTCCACTCCTTCTTTTCCCCTAAAAGACCCTCCATACAACATCTCCAAAGATGACATAGGCCTTGATGGAATTCTTTTTTCCAATTATAACATTTAAATATGAATATGTTTAATCAATCAATTTAATAAATTTTACGTGTGCATTGCCGCCGGGTTGATTAGAGTCCGCAACGTATGGGCCAGTCGTATGGGCACTTTCATATTCTATTAATAACTTTACAGTCGTCTAACCAAAAACTTGAATGAATAAGCGGCAACGTCGCAAGACGTCGGTTTGTCGTCAACATGAAAATTAATATATAATTGGACGCTACATTGTGGACCAAATTGGAGAAAATATACACAGGATGCCTCACTGCATTGAATATGAAAGGAGTTCGGATTGATGGAGCTTTAAAGGGCGTTTTTTTCGTTTTGTATATTTTTAAAATCATTATTTTCAAAAATATAAATATCTAGCTACAATCAAACACTTAAAAGCTAGTATATACTTTAGTTAAAACTATGTAAAATTAATTCCTTCAGATAGACGCAGTAATGTCGATCTGATTAAAGGACGCAGCGGGATGTATATATATATATATGTATTTAGGTGTAATGTACGTAAACGAATGTTTTAGATTCAATGATACCAAATATCACCATTTTTTCTAGTTTCTTACCTGGTGTTATTGAGGTACCGGCGTTGTTTTCTAGTGTCTTACTTGGTTTTGAATCCATCGCCAAAGTCAAGCCATTGTCGTCATCCTGAAAAAAGTTTTATATTTTATTCTTGGAATCACCAATTTTGGAAATGTATTACGCAAATTGACAATAAATTCCCTAAAAATATGTGAGAAGCAAAAGCAAAAATGAGGTTGTCACCTAAAATTCAATTTCATGTTTTTACAAATTAATAATGTATTATATTAATTGGAGCACGCTGAGAACAAAAGTTTTACAATTTTTTTAAATACCGAATAAAACCAACAAAGTTAAAAGCCATCAAAATGTTGATATTTGCCGACATAATACACATATTTTGTGTTTAACCCAAGTTGACTTTGAAAGATCGTAACTCGGCATTTTTGGAGATATCGAAAAACTAATTTCACTGCCGTTATTAACTCTATAAATAAATATAATTCTTTTTCAAAAAATTAGGAAACCACCTTATTTTGGATTGCAACTAAAAAATGAGAAAGTTATGTGTCTTTGTAAATAAAGGAAGGGATTATGTATTTACATTACAATCTATTATTATTAAACTGTGTTAGGCTACTCTAGGCGTGATAGTCACGATTTCTAACCAGCCCAGAGCTACTGCACTTGAGTAGGGCCATTCTAGCCTCGGAAACATAACAGCAATCTTGACCAAAAAGAGAGTGGCACAAAATGTATATCACTGCATCATAGGAGCTTATTTATCATTTGGGAGGCTGGTATGAGTACCAGCTCCTCGAGAGCCCTTTATTGGGTAACCAACACCTCTACAATATAGGTCAACACAAGTTGTTTGCTCCGTTTGTTGACTTAGAAGGGTTCATGAGGTGTGGTTTGTCCGGGTCTCGACGTGCATTTACATGGTGGATCGGATCGGGAGAGACTGATTAACACTGATTATTACCTTTTGACCCCTTCAGCCGGACTCTCTCGACCGATCGCGTTGCACGGTAGTGAGAGGGATGGATTCATGCATCCGTCACTCCTAGATACGCTGACCCCCAGATTCCTACCTGCCTTCCCAAAACTTCCTATTCTTCCTTTACTTAAAAAGACCCGGGAGGAATGCAGATCCCGCTAATGTGGGGGATTTTAATAAAAATGCACTTTCTAGATGAGAAAAGTGTGGAAAAGTTGAATAAAAAAGAAATTAAGGTGCGCTTGGCAAAATTGAGGGAGATACAGCCGTTTAAAGAATGAATAAAATGACACTTCGTGAACTTAAACTACGCCATTTTGGTACTATTATGTTGGTATCTCAGACTTGCTAAACCTGTAATCGGCCGGACACGCTCATTTGCGCGCAGCTTTTGCGCATGCGCGAAAAAAATATTTCGAAATAAAAAAGTTTGTCTGCGATTTTGACCCTTCTATGTACAGAATTTGTATGAAAACAATGTCAGAATCGCTTGCGCCAACATCATTGATGATATAGCCGACTATAGAACCGGTTGATACGATTGTAGCCGACTTCATGTGATAGATGAGACGCGTAATTATGAAATTTTTCTAGCGGACTTTTTTTAAACGATTTTTTAAACTGTTTATCACCTTCCAAATTAAAGTAACCTAACCTAAGACTACGCTAAACATGGTTTGTGTTACATGGTTTGTGCCCCTTTATAACGCCTACTCGCGTCAACGCAAGAAAAACATCCCAGTTTTCAAGTAGCTTAGCGGCTACGCTAGGTTTGTGTAACATGGTTTATGAAACATGGTTTGTGCCCCTTTATAACGCCTACTCGCGTCAACTAGACGTGGGCAAAATTGAATGACCGAATTAAATGAATAAATTCAATCTTGTGACACACTCAATCTAATTCTCAATTTCAAAAGGAATTGATTCTTCATTCCTTATCTTTGGCCTTGCATCCTACGATTTTTAATGACACCATACATTTTTAATTTCCATTTATTTTACTGTTAAATTATTTCAATGAATAATGTGTTCTGTAAACGATTAAAATATTATATTGTTTCATAGGTATTTAAATATTATTAAACGGGCCGCGCGCCGCGAAGTGGTCGACGGACGGTATTGTGAACGACTCGCCTATTACGATTGTATTCCGCTACCGCCGCGCCGCCATTCTAAAAACACCCGAACATCATCAAAGTCCATGTCCCAAAATGGCCAAAACGCGGCCGCGATTCATCCGGGATGCCCGAGCAGCTCTTTCACGCAAGGAATTAATCATTTCCTAATCAATAGTCCCTAGATTGTCCGAAGGTCCCCGCCGTCCCAGGTCCGTGTTCAATGTCCGCGTCCCAGGTATCTAGTCTGTCGAAATCGAGATTGTCCGATTCCGACAGACAGAGGAATTAAAACAAAAGTCTTTTTCACTTGTGACGTCATGGTCTTTTGTAAATCTCAGACCTAGAAATGACGTCAGGCGTCATCGTCACGTCAATGTCACGATATGTCCCAAACGCATCCCAGTCCTAGGTCCGCAGCTCGCGAGTAAATCAAGTCACTGCTAGGTAAGACACAAAACATTAGTCAAAAGTTACTAATTCATTCCTCAATGCCAGCCCTTAATCCGTCCGCGCGGTTCATTTATTCCCCCGCGCGCCAAGCCGTCAATTTCATTACATAGTTAGTCGAAAACTTTCGACTTTGAATCTGAACATCAGCAGTGAGAAGCTAAAATGATGCTTATCTGTTTTTTGGTACGTACGGAAGATATTGTACCTACCTACTTTTAGACGTAGATCTTGGGTCGATATAATATGTAAATATGCAGATATTATAAGGCCAATTAGCTGTGGTTAGCTGTCATAAAACATAAAACTCTTCTTAATGTTAAAATGTATGTTTATATTAGATCACGTGAAATGGAAGAAAATTATAAGTTTAATAAATAAAATAAAATCAATAAAATTTTAAGGGTGAAACGAAAACTTGTATAATTTTAAGATATAATTGCTAGCAATAAATACATTTTACATACGAAAAATTACGACACTAAAAAAAGACAAACAATATAGGATTTAACCTGCGAGATAATGAGATAGAATGATCGGTCTCCTCTTTGTGTGGTGTTTCGTAGCCTATTGGTCTCCTCTTTGTGCGGTGCTTCGTAGCCTCCCCACTCATTGTGATTTTAAAAACCGATGAAACGAAAAAGCGACACTAAAAAGAGTCAAACACATTAATCTATAGGTTTTAGCGAGATAATCAGATAGAATAATCGGTCTCCTCTTTGTGCGATGCTTGGTAGCCTATCAGTCCCCTCTTTCGCGGTACTCCGGGTACTCCGTGGCCTCCCGGTCTCGTGTGCGGTGTTAGCCTCCCCATTCATTAAATTTCCAATTTTTTTTTTTTTTTTGGGATTTAATTGAATTAAGGGAATGAATTAAAGGAATCAATTCAAAAGGCCATGGGAATCAGACTGAATCGATTCACTCCTGGGAATCATTCTGCCCACGTCTAGCGTCAACGCAAGAAAAACATCCCAGTTTTCAAGTAGTTTCGCGGCTACGCCAGGTTTGTGTAACATGGTTTGTGACCATTATTAATTCTGTTTTTCATAATTACACGCCTTATTATATATCACACGAAGTTGGCTACAATCGTATCAACCTTCGAATAGCAAGTCTGAGATACCAACATAATAGTAACAAAATGGCGTAGTATAAGTTCACGAAGTGTCATTTTATTCATTCTTTAAACGGCTGTATCTCCCTCAATTTTGCCAAGCGCACCTTAATTTCTTTTTTATTCAACTTTTCCACACTTTTCTCATCTAGAAAGTGCATTTTTATTAAAATCCCCCACATTGGCGGGATCTGCATTTCACCCAAAGACCCTACATGTAGAATCCCCTAAGATGACATAGGCCCTGAGGGAAATTATTTTTCTGAAGGCTTCCTGTGTGGCGCTAATGTAAAAAAGAAAAAGCTTGCTACATTTCTGGCCTTTTTGTCCCAGCAACAATATTAAATATCAATGATGTGTTTTTACCTTTGGAGATTTATTACCCTTGATGCCTGCCAGAATTTCGGCCAATACTCCCTTAGGAATCATCCCGTAGCAGGGATCATTGTCAATCTTTATCAAATCAAACAAGTGATCGCTTCTCTCCTCCTCGTGAAGGGACCACGCTCTAATATCCGTGCAGGAATCATATGACTTGATCCGGCCTTCGCTCCGGGGCTTCGGATAATAATCATTTGGATAATTTATTACAAATTTACGATTACGCAAGACAGCAGTCATGTTTATTGAATTAAATATAACAATTTAGCAAACGATACGCTTATATTTCACACACAGCAAAAATTTTGGAAACTACATTTATCTAAAATAAATTAACAAATGAATGCTTTTAATTGACATTGACCATTGACATATTATATTATAATACAAATCTATTTTTAAAATGTGGTCTTCATAAATACCTTCCTACCGAGGCAGGTACTTACCTGCTAAAATGCAGATATTTATAATCAATTTTTTTTTAATGTGTAGTGTGTGGTTTATTTATGGTCAGTTCCATATCCAACCACTACATAATATAGATTTGAATGGAAACCAATGTTGCCACTGACTTATTACCTTTTGATTCCAGCCCATTTAGCACGCGCTCTATCTCTCTTACACTTGCTTGACATTGTGAATCGCCATCCTATTTGAATTTTGTAATGATGATGAAACACAGCTCTGCATTTCGTCGTTGCACCTGTAATGCCTGTTAAGTAACACAAAACATCTTTTTTATGGAATAAATTGCTGAAAAAATTGTGATATCGTTCGGTTATGGTAGGGTTGCCAACCGCCTGTTTTCCCAGGACATGTCCTGCTTTTTGGGATGTCCTAGGCTGTCCTAGATTGTTTTTAAGCATCGTCCTGAGTTTTTAGAGAGTCCTTTTAAGGACCTATGTTTTAAAATTCGCGCGCCACTACTCTCTCCAATCGTTTTTTTTTTTACATGAGCTCCACACAGGAGGCCCTGAGGAAAATAATCTCCCTATGACATCTTTGGGGATGCTGTGTGGAGGGTTTTGTTTTTAAGGAAAGGAAGGAGAGGAGAGTTCTGGGAAGGAAAAGGGTTTAAGGGGTGGGTAGGAATCTGGGGTTCAGTGTGTCCTGGTCATCCGCCTCCAAGACCTAGACAAACCTCACCCCATGAACCCGGGCACCCCTGCTAAATCACCAAACTTAGCGAACCACTTGGGGTGACCTATGGCAGAGGTGTTGGTTATCCAATAAAGGTTCCCGGGGCGGCGGTACCCATTCCCGCCTCCCAAATTTTTGTCACTGGGCTGGCGCCGCGTGTGTGAAGGTCGAGGTTTTTCACTTATAAACACACAGTGGTCAAAAGAGAGAAATCGGTTACTTCCAGCAACAGTTGCTGCAATAATCAAAATTATCTACAACATGAATATGAACGATGAAACATTGTGTAATTATTTGTTAACTCAACCACAAACGAGGGACAAATTGTGGAGTTGAAAAATACAATTAAAATAAAGAATAAAATAATGAAACACTAAATAGATAAATAATAAAAAAATAAAATAAAACCAAAGAATTTGTCCTGTTACATTACTTACTTAGACTTGATTATTTTATAAATAAAAACATTATTCCTCCATTTCATTCGCTAATTTAGTAACTAAATGTTAGTTGAACACTTTAATAAAAAATGTGATTTGTATTAGTTGTTTTATTGACCCTGTTTTCAGACAATATATCTATAACAATTAGTTATTGCTCTTACTACAATCCTATTATTATTATCCTGGCTTTAAACCGAAATGTCCTGGTATTTCTACCTTCAAATCTTGGATTTCAAAGTTTGGAGATGGCAACCCTAGGTTATGGGATAAGAGTCATTATTTTGAATTACAGTTGAAAATCAATATGTATTTATTTATTGTACTTGTATTAATACATCCTGATCAGAATATTATTCAGTTTGTCAAGCAAGATTACAAGTAAAACCTAATATCTAAGGACAAGCCTATAGAAAAAACGTTAAAAGAACTCAATATGAAAGATTTGGTTTTTGCTCTTTTTCAATCTTCGGAAGTAATCGAGCAAGTTGCTGCAGAAACAAAAAATTACTTCGGGAGATTTGGAGATCTGGTGTATATGTAGTATGATTTGTAGTTCAAATATATTCTTTGATTTGTAATTTGTCGGATAACAAGGTGCTCTGATTCAAAAAGTTCCAGACTATAGAGGGTCTTAAGCAGTACTCTATAATCCAACAAATTCAATAATCCGATATAGCCCTGCAAAATAATTGTCGGATTACCGCGGGTCCAGTGTAATCTCAATTAGCAGATGTGTGTGGTTTGGTTTATTTACATATGTAGCAGGTATTACCCACCTAGTCGTCGCAACATATTGGATCTGCGCTGATCCATGCATGTTATTTAATAGATATTACTCTTTAAATCATACCATTACAGCTCATTACTTGCGATTTTTCGCTTTATCTTACTGAAAACTATAAAATCTATGAAACTTGTTAAAAATATTACCTACCAATATAATGCATAATATACATGTATTATAAGGCAGAGCGAATTCTTAAGCAGATAGTTGGGCCGCCATGCCGCACAAAGTCGCCCGTGTGCAGACCGATGGCAACCGGAACAAATTATGTTTTTGTAGAATCCAAAACTTAAATTTATATTTGAGGCCAAAATTCTTGACCAAACTGAATAATTATTTTTTTAATCAAAAGATGTAGCAAATATCTACATACTCGTAGTACGGATTTTTGCTTCTTTATTGCTTTGTGTTTTGAATTATAAAATGCAAGTCATTGGAATTCAATTTTTAATGATTTATAGGTAACTTTGAAAATTTTGCCCACCTACTGTGTTATACATTGTAATGAAATATAAAATAAAATAAGAGTTTTTGTGTCGAAATTTAAGATTTCTATATGAAAAATTCGTGCTGCAACTACAAATTACTACAAATTTTACTAAAAATTACTACAAATTGTAAAAAGAAAAGAAAAACTTTTTTTTCTTAGTACATACTTAAATAAGATTTGTATAAACAAAATAGAATTTTTATTAAAAAGCGATAGACGTTTTCACCCTTCGAAAATAGCTTAGAGTTAACCTTCTCTTCAAATAAGGTTAGCAGAATGATTTTTACTAATGTTGCTTAGTAATTGTTTTCTCATCAGTGAACCATCACATTTTCATGGCAGGACATTTTCAGGTTATACAGTTTGTCAAATAAGAGTAGAAAACATAGGAGGGCGCCACTATTGTTCAAATGGCAATACTAAAATATAACTCATGGTGGAAATGAAAAGCTTTGTAACCTATTTTTTTTAAATGAAAAAGGCATAAAAGTGAAAAAATATTTCTTCATTGTAATATACCCACTGATATCGAAATTAAAAATGCATGTAGATATACATATTATAATAATACCTTTGCAATTTTGTGTTAACATAATGAAGAATGACGATATTGTAATAAAATATAATGCACAGTTTAGAAATTGCTCACATTTATTTAACTTAGGTACCTAGCGTTGCCCGGGCTTTAGATCATGTCTCTAATTTTAGATCTGAATATATTTAATTCATTCAGATCTAAAAGTAGTGTAACTAAACTCACCATTAGTAATTTTTCCTTTCTACCTGCTGTTAAATTCAAATTTATGTTAAATTAAACGAAAGCAAATCACTTTGTATAAAATCATTTAATCAACTTTACATCATTAAGTGGGTACCTTAACAACAGTGCTTCTTCGATTTAATATTTTTTTCTTTAAGAACAAAAAAATATTTTTTTAAATGTAATTTAGGTGCAATGTTCTATATTTTCATTGTGATCACGCTTTAAAAGAATATTTAACAGTTAAGTTGGTGTTGCCAGCCTACAAATTTTGTAGTTCCATATTTAATATTTTCTACTCTTATTTGACAGACTGTACACCTGGTGACAACACCCTGTTAGGGTAGGTACCAGATTACACCAATGGTATTCCGATCGCATTACAAAATAATACGCATTGCGTGACTATCACCCTTCTCGGAAGATGCCGTTTTTTCTTTATTCTATGCATGAAAAACAGACAATGCATCAACAATATCTCCACACCTAATTCATAAGCTGAAATCAAACAAATAATAAAATAAAAACTATAATCTCTTTTTGTGTGCATTTATTTACATAGTATAAATTCTAATAATTAATCCTGAAAAACAAGAAAGGTTGATGTAAATTTATACGTATTTATGTTTGATATCAGTGCTCACTTGAGCTCGGGTTCTTCACAGAAGCGGATCCAACTCCTACTCCTTTTTCAAATTGACTACTCCCAGAGAACCTGGTCTAGGGCTCGGGCCCAAACCCGGATCTCGCAGCCGGACTTGGAATCGGGACACGAATGCCTCCACCGGCGTCCCCGTGTTCACGGTCCGAGTCACTCGCAACACTCGGGTTCTTGTTCTACCCAGTCCCCGCCAAAGAACTCGGACCCGGAACCTGCTCCTAGAACTCAAGTACTTTTAAAGGGAAGCATGCCTCGGAGGCCTCCGACAAAATGCAGAACTTACTTATCGCTAGTGCTCACACGATATACCAGATTTAAACCAAAAGCGTTTAGGTCAGTGGCAACTGTGGTAATTAATGTATAAATTAAATACAATGGTTTCCATTCAAATCTACATAGAAGGCATTTCTAGTGTATTATCAATCCAGTGCTAGCAGATAATTGAACCTGCAACACCTGGGTGGAAATCCAACGCTTTGAACCACTAAGCTACTAACTTTGTTTGACTTTTGGGATATTAAACTGTGTTGCGTCTCCTCTTGCTTGAGCCAATATTTCAGATCGCCTCGTAGTCTCCATTATGCAATACAACAACAATAAAAAATAACAAAATACTGACTCTCAGCTTTTACATAAATATTTGTGGTTTGCTAGCTTGGAAGCTGGCTTCACCCCTGCCTCAATATATAAATATCATATTGCTTGTTTATTTTTAATCAGAGTCCGGGTTCTGTTCCCAGGCCCTCTCCATGACGTTGAGGTCGGTCTTGAGGTCCTGGTTGTGTGGCTGCAGGCGGATAGCGGCCTTCATTTCCCCGATGGCCTTGTTGAGCATGCCGATGCGGGTCAGGGCAGCGGCGCGCCTCGCGATGCAGCGCACCCGGCTCTGGAGGTTGGCGGAGCAGAGAGGCTTCATGAGCTCCAGGGCCAAGGAGCAATCTTCAATCTGTAAATAATGTAAAGATAATGGTATCGCTTTCAAAACGAAGAGTTTCTGTGGAGTTTAAATGTTACGGTTTCGGGACGAAACAAAACATTAAAGAAAAATTTAAGAAACATGCCTGGCCCAACCTTTTTATTATTTTATCAATTTCTGTTTGGTCACTGTTCTGTTTTATCCAGTTACCACAATATACTATATAAGCTCCTTTTAAATGTGATTACATACTGCACAAGATTTTCAACAGAAGTAAGTGAAACTATGATAACCCCACTTGGGGAATGTTGAGAGGCTGAATAACATGGTTGAGGAGAAAGAAAGGTGAAGGTTGGGATCAAAGAATCTGGATTTCTTTGATTCTGAATAGGGGTTTCTCGCAGGGCGGAACCAAGTAAGTATGTAAAACTGTATAAGAGTTGCCTTTAAATAAAATTTTTTTGTGATGAATTTATGGAAATAAATAAAAGTTACTTTTATTTGCCAGGTTTGGAGTCGAGAAGTATACCGCTCTGCTAAAGGAGGATGTTGGTTTAACAAATTTTATTATCATCAGATGACAAAGTAAATTTTATTATTATCAGATCACAAATTAAATTGTATTATCATCAGATCTCAAATTAAATTTGATTACCATCAGATCACAAATTATATTTTATTATCATCAGATCACAAATTAAGTTTAAGAAATTAGATTGACAACTTACACATTTATTAAAGTTCCCCACTGCAAAGTGGCAGACAGACCTGTTTGCATAAAGGGCTGGCAGTTTACTGGACAGTTTAATGCCGTGGGAGTAGGCACTGATAGCCCCGAGGTAGTTCCCACTCTTGAAGAAGCTGTCACCTTTCTCCTTGCACCACACGGGGTCTTGCTCTTCGGGGCGGAGGTCTTCAGAGACGAACCCTGATTAAAATAAACATTTTTCATATTATCATGATATGGTGTGCTTAGCTTCCACTTTCTTTAGCGAACGTTTCGGACAGCACTGCAGTGTCCATCATCAGGGCAGATGTCGGGCACAGTAACTGTTGGAAGTTGTGTTCAAATTACATTTGTACTGTATGATGCTGCCGCCAGTATGTGGTTTGAGGAATTAGATTCCTAGCAACCGTCGTTTATGCACGTTGCTTGTTGCGTTACTAGTTAAGAGAGTCCCGATGGATAAACATCGTTTTGTAGATGAATAAATAAATCACTGATTAAATAAGTTACACGTGTTTTCCTTTAAATCCAACCTGGAGATTCCAACAGTAACATTGTCCGAAGAGTTAGCTAAAGGAGGAAGAACATAGAATAATCTATAATAATAGAGTAAATCACAATAATACTTTTGTGATGCGATCAAGCGTGCAATCTTTCTAGAGAAAAGAAGGAGTAAACCTTATCAAAACTTGTTTCAAAGAACCAGAGACAAAATTTAAAATTCATCAGGAATGGTAAATATTAACCATTGAATACAAATTAATGACAATAACACAAAAACGTGTACCTACTATAAACAAAATAAAATATTTACTGACCTGTAGCTCTTCGTGCCTCTGTAATATTCTTCAACCAGATCTCTTCATCTTGAGCACTTGACTCCCGGCATGGGGTTGGAAATATCCTCTCGGTAAAAGAAACTCCAAGAGTACTGGTCTGTCGGGGTTCTGGAATGCTCCTAGTCTCAATATCAGATATCACCTTCTTATAAAAATTAGATTTTTTCGGTTCTGCTTGCTTTATCGCTGAAGTATTTCTAGAAGCTGAACTTTTATTGTCACCTTCTGCATTTGAATCTTCTCCATCCTTTAACTCTCTGATAATAACCCCCTTTCCTTTACTTGAATTATTTCGTTTTATAGGGGACTGGGATATATTTGTATCAGAACATATTGCTTTGGACTGTCTCCAATTTTCCAAATCATTCATTGCATTGCTCCGTTCGAGATCTCGCTTTGCATCAACTTCACTCCTCCTCCTGGTGTCCATTTCAATTGCTTCTGAAACTGCAAATCTTCCATGTTGGGCTTTCAATTTTATTTGGTCATCTAGAGCTTTCCTAGTTTTTATTTGAATTCCTTCGATAATTTTTTGCTTCAACGCCACTTTATCTTTTTTGTCAATGTCAGCTTCAAGTTTATCCCAGTCTCCGTGTTCAACTTTTGTTACTTCTATAAAAGCCTCCTTGTCCGTATAATAACATTTCAAAGTTGAATCATCAATATCGTGTCTCAAAAAAACTTCAAATATGAATGGTGGAAAGTGAAGCTTGATGAAATTTTGCGATACTTGAATATCTACATGCGAGTAATGAATTCCTCTCAACGGAACACATACAGTTATTGAATCATTTGATTGCTTCCAAGTAAAATCTTTTATTTCAATTGGCATTTTGTTTTTATTAGCTTTGCAATATAATATTATTGACAAAACAAACGATCAATGGTTTCCTAGGTGTTGAATTTCGCGGAAATTTTTATCGCTCTGGCAAGTATTTTCAACGCAAAGCTAGAAATTCTCCGACTTAAAACTATCATTCAAAATAAAAATAATACAAATCAAATACATACCTAAACTTAATACAATTATGGTTTATTTTCGCGTGACAAATATTTCAATATGCTCTTGGTCGTAAATACATAGAAATCTCATTCTACAATATTCTATTCTACATTATTGCGGGATTGGTTGCATTGATTTTCTCTATGGATAAACAACACGTTTTCTGTTCTCTGAATTTCGACGTTTGTATTTTGACATAAGCTGAAAAGTCAATTTCCTTTTTGTAAATTAAACGCTTCTGGTGTAATTTTATCAAATAAACGCGATTTAATAAATTTTAAAAGATGTATCTGAGATTTTACCTTAACGAGAAAGGCGAGAGGGTCTACACATTGCTGGTAGTTATTATTTGTTTTAAAGTTTATTGAAAACGTGCCTGTTCCAAATCAATTTATTTATTGTGTTTTCTATCTTTCTAGAGGGAAGATCCCACCAATAACCCAACTCTATCCGCCCATCCAGGTATGTTGTTGTTTTGTGTTTCTTGGTTTTGCATATTTTATTTACACTTGGAATGCAGTCCTAAATATATAAAATAACCTCAAATATGCGAAATGCTTCTTGCTGTTTTAGATACTAAAATGTGCGCGTTTCTAATGTAGAGATTTAAACACCATTATTCAGTTGTTGAATTATATTTGTCTATACGTTCTAGTGTATATTCTTAACATTTTTACTGGAATTACCTTCTGATTGTAATGCGAGCTTTTAAATTTTATTAAATTTTCTCTCCAGTCGCATCAATAAGTATTTTTAAATACAGTGACATAAAAGTGCGTTGGCAATGAGGGACCTGCAGTCCAGGGTGGCTATTAACTGGGCCAAAGGCAAGAAAAGAAAATAGTTAATTGCAATTAATTAATGAAGAAAATGTTTGTTATCCATAAATCAACACTTTAGTCATTGGCATGTATCTTCCTTCTTTTCTATTACACGTTGTAGGCATATCGCTAATAGCTTTGTTGTAATATATTCATGAAAAAGACAGAAATATTAAAACAGGGTACTCCGCAACAGGACCACATAAGTTTATTTCACATATTGATTGACCTTTAATTGTTTGTGTTCCGCAAAACTTATCTCTGCTTATTTTGATATCCTGCCTGGGAACCATTTATTGGATAACCAACACTTCTGCCATAGGTCATCCCAAGTGGTTTAGTGACTTAGCAGGGGTTCCAGGGTTCATGGGGTGGGGTTTTGTCCGGGCCTTGGCGTCGGATGTCTCGTTTGTCAACGCTTGCGTGGTAGGCCGAAAAGGGAGAGACTGATTGAGGGAGACCCTTTGACCTCCCCAGCAGGACCCTCTCGGAACATCGCCCTGAACCACAATGGGAGGGATGGGTTCATACATCCATTGCTCCATCTTTCCTTTCCCAAAAATATCGTCCACACAGCATCCCCAAAGATGACATAAGCCCTGAATGGAATTATTTTTCTCCGGGCCTCCTGTATGTATGGAACTAAGTTAAAAAAAAAAAACAAACTGATTTTCGTAATAAATGTCCATTATTTTTATAGTTTTAGCTATTTTTTTAATCTAGTTTGACATGAAAATCACTTAACCTTTTCACCATGATCAAATGTACCGAAAATTACACTCATACGTACTCACTTTGAAAATCAAAAACCTACCACTTTAAACAGCTACAAATCTCTTATTTCTTGGCAGATTTATGATTTGCTTATCTTAATAGCTTTATTAATGCTCTTGGAGTTTGTTGAAACACATAAACATACAAGAACTGTCGCCATACGCATGCACACTGCTATATTGTTTATAGTATTACTTACCCTACCTGGCCTGATGGGATTTGGACCACTGCTCCGATATCATCAAAACACAATTATTTTTATTATTATATCTACTAAAAAATAAGTTTTAATAAAAAGTTAACACGAGGAGAAATATTTATAAGTTTTGTTTTTCGTGATAGTTTCTAAAACATGGCCACACACACAATGTCACATCACACTCTGGGCATTTATACTGGGACATTTTCCTTTTTTTAGAAATGGCGCACACTCGGCAGGCTCTGTGAAGTTTTTGAGAATTATTTCCCTTTATTGGGTGGGGCATATGTTTTGCTAATGCCTTAGCAGTTAGTCTCAGAGGTAAATCGTGTGAAGAGCGAGAATGAGGCTCAGATCGGGAAGTTGTATGATATTTTTGCAACAATTGTCATATTACGGCTAATTGGAAATCTGCTAAAGTAACATTTTTATTTGTAATTGATTTAAAAGCTATATGAGAGTTCAATAAATATAGATCAATAATATGGAAGGCCACTTTTTTATACCACTTAATTGTTTTTCGCAGGCAATTAATACTACTTAACATCAAGTCCACTTTGTCAACAGAACCCATACACTTATTATAGTCTAGAACGCACTTGGGTTTCATAATTGGTTGACGAGTTTTCCAATCAACTTTTCCCGTCATGTCCATGGAGTCGTCATGTAAGGTTGCTAGCATGTGAACTTTTCTTTTATCGCACCACTTTAAAGCCAACAGAGGTCCACGATGTTGTGCTTTCATATCACCCTTTTTAAGTTTATTAAATTTCGCCATGCCTTTTCGTGTCTTCCGCACCGTACCACATGCATTGGTTTTGTTCATATGTAGAAAATCATATAGTTGAGGGCTACTGTACCAATTATCAATAAAAATATTATGTCCTTTATTTAAATGAAACCCCGAGACATTCAGAGTCAGTTATGTCAGTCCCTTCGCCACAATAAATAATGAAGTCTGATATAAAACCCGTCTTCACGTCACACAATACAAACATTGTAATTCCAAACCGGTGACGTTTGGATGGTATATATTGTTTGAAAATTAAACGCCCTTTGAAAACAATTATGCTCTCATCGATGCATAAATTTTCATAAGGTATCAAAGTTTTTTTGAACAATTTTCGGGTATGGTCAATTAGGATTTTAATTTTGTAAAGTCGGTCACCGGGAATTTGTGTGTGGGGGTTTGAGAAGTGTAACATTCGCAATATAATTTCGTAACGATCCCTAGACATGGTTTTTCAGAAAATTGTACTAGCGAGTAATGGGTCAGTGGACCAGTGTTCTTCGATAGTAAGGTGTCGGTTTCTAGTCATTAACATTAACAGTGCAAAAAAAATGTACATTTCTTCGACAGATGTGTCAACCCATTTACGAAGTCTGGATTTTTGGGAAGGTTCTTGTTTTGATATGGTGGCTATATAATATCGATTAGTTTCGATCACCATTTTTGTCACTATTTCTTTGTTCAAGAAGTATTCAAAAAAGTCAATTTCCGATGAATTACCAGAAAATAAAGTGGATGGATCAAAACCTGACACAAAATCATCAAATTCATGAACTATTGGAATAAATGGACCAGAGGTCCAAGAAGAAAAGCAGTCTGCATTTACGGTATAGTCTAAGTTAGGTGTATGAGAGTCATGATCTTGGCTTGTCCCGGGGGTGTTTATTTCACTGTCACTAACTTCTTCAGTAATTGGTATATCTTGATCATCTTCACTTATTTCTAAATCACAGTCAATGTCTAAAAATGTTTCATAAATTTCGTCTTCGAATTAAGACTGCGGTTTGCCATTTTTAAGGGAGTTCAATTTTGATGTATAAACGGTAAGCCCATTAATATAGACAGATATATTACAATTTAGGTTGTCCACAAAATTTAGAAATAAAATCACAAAAGAAAGTCAATCAAAAAGTCTTGAGTAAATTAACTATTTTTAAAACACGTCACGTCACTTAAGTTCACAAAAAACCAATGTACCACAGAAAAATAAATTACTTAAAAAGATTCGCAAAATAGAAATCGGTAAATATTTTACATCGACGCATAAGTCCATCAAAGCAGATTGGATCACCTAAGAAATACTATGGATGACGCAACGGTTCAGCAGCGCGACATTCAAATGACTGAAGGAAGATTTAACGAATCATCGCCTTCACAATGTTTTATGTAAACAATTTATTATATTTTAACCAGCAAACGCCAGATGTCAGTAAGATAAAGAATTGAACTATTTTTTGGTTCAGTTATCTGCTAAATTCGTCGTGTATTTACGTAGTATACAGCCGCTAAAGTCAAACGCATGATATGATGCGCGTAGCGCTGGGGACACGAATTATTTTCGCATGAATTGATGCGCGTATCGGTGAAAAAGTTAATAGGATATTTCCACGAACTGTGAACGTTGTTAAAAAAAATATGTTATTTTCGTTCACAATTATCGATTTTAAAAACGATCTAAAACCTTACATTCTGAAACAGTTCTAACTGACTATAAACATCATTATGACATAAAAAAAACTACTGTCTGATAAGACCGCTGTCACCAACGTTGACGGGCGTGACATCAATAATGCCGAAATTGCACATTTTAAATTGTTGTAGAAAAAATTTATTTATCAACATAAAAATAAAATGAAAACACCATTTAATAATTTTTTTCAAGAATAAAAAACTTGTGAAAATATCTTATTGTGCTGTATAAATTTACAGTTTTTCTTTTAAGATAAGCCTCCATAATATACTGTGAGCCCTCAAAGTGCACCTTGTAATTGTAGATGTGAGGCGAAGATTCTAATGTAATTTTATTTATTTTTCCAGCTCGATTCTCCCCACAAGACACCTACTCCCGCCAAAGGATCACCATCAAGAAACGTTTTGGATTACTGGTCACACAGAAGCCGGAACCCATCTACTAATTTTAACCTCATCTTATTTCCACTATTCTATCCTTAATTTTAAATAAAAAACATTCTCAATTAAAGATTTTGTTTTAATGTTTGTGAATGTGCCTGTTCTGCAGTTAATTAAGATGGGTTTTTTTCACAAAATTTGAACAATTCATCAGATTTCAAAGTTAAAATTCAAGTTTCGTGAAAGTTCTGTTATCCAAGTTCTGTGAAGCAGCTGGCCCATGATGAACTAATGAATAACGATAACAACTTGAATAGAACTTTCACCGCACTTGAATTTTAACTTTGATGAATTGTTTAAATTCTGTGAAACAACCCGTCCTTAGTCCCGCGCTTTTGCCATGATGGAGGATTTAACCAGAATTGAACTTACAATGCCTGGGTGGGACCCAAATGGATGCCAACTCAACCACTGACTGGAAATTAATCAGTTTGAAATAATAAATAATATTTGGATGATTTGTTTGGCGCTGTTTTTGTGAAAAATCACCTCTTAAGTTGTACAAATATATTTCTTCACTGCTATATCTTATTACTAACTACAGACTAGACAAATTGTTATAACAACTTATGGCTAACCAGGGTTGATAAAAATCACTTCTTTTTTTTTAAATCGGATTTATTTGTTTTAAATCAGATTTTTTTAATATTTCGTCTATTTTAACTCGGAAGTCGGTCTATATTAAAAGAAACCAATGTTGTTAATTTTAATTATTAATTTATAAATTTCAAAATCAGTATACCGATCTTGCCAAAATGTCATTACTTTTATTTATTAATTTAACATTTTACTGTACATAAGCATTTTTCAACATTACAATATTAACATACAACACACAAAAAAAGAGCACAATAGGTAGGGGTTTGTCTTTTAAATAAATTTCTTCCAACGCACCTGCGATAGAAAATGCATTTGGAGAGACTTTTTTTAACACTAGCAGTACCTAGTATGTATTTGCTTATTCAATAAAAAACTAAGAAAATTAAAAAGACTTAAAAGTAAGAATATTCATAATGAAATTAAACCATTTGGGTTTATTGGTTTTGTGATTTGTCCAAATTTAGTCTTTTCAAAAGGAAGACCAATTTGTTGTCTTCTCATTGCTTAATCTATTTCTTCTATTACTGTGCATCAAATTGAAAGCCGAAAATATTCTTTTGATCCCCGCAGAAGAAGCAACTGCACTCAGCAGTTGCTTGATTATTTCCAATTCTTCTTCAGTTATACATTTTTTTCATATTATATACAGTGATACCCTTTTAAGAAGTTTCGTGGCATAGGAAGTTTGGTTTTTTTGGTCCCACAGCCCAATTTTTCCCACATATAAGGTTTTCCAGCTTAAGAAGTTTGTTTTTTCCGCTCTCTTGGAAAACTTCAAGAGGGTTTCACTGTATTGCTAACCACCAATCAGTAGGTGTAGTTTCTGTATTACTTGTTTATCGACCAATACTCCAGTGAAAGGCTCAAGTTTGGCGTACAAATGAGTAATACTATTCAATAAACTAACATGTGCAATGCTATAACTGTCTACACAGCATTACACATTGCACTTGTGTGCACACCATAGTTTATGCCGGGGAAGTCCTTGGCACTTAAAGCAGGTGATATGGTTGCAGTAAAAATACATTGATTTTTTTGAAAAAATCATTTGATTTTAATCACTATTTAAATCATCTCAATCCTGTGGCTAACAGATTAGAGATGGGTAAGTTCTGTATTTTGCCAGACGAGACGTGCTTCCTTTTAAAAGTACTTGAGTTCTTGGAGCAGGTCCCGGGAATCACTCACGACTCGGGAATGGCTCAGACCGAGATGCACAAGTTTGAACGGAGCCGAACCTCAGGCTGGAGCCTGCAAAAGAACTCGAACGCGAGACCTGCTCCCGGACTCGCGAGTGGCTCGGACCGAGAAAAATCAATTATGATGCAGGAAAATAAAAGAAGGTGTGCCTCCAACAATATTTATTTACAAAATTAAGATTATTAATGTACACAATAAATAAAGCAAGTTAGTTACGATACAGTAGATTCATACATATGCATAAGCAGGATAAAATTATAAGTTGTAAAGTAAATAAGATGCACAGTGGTATAGGGATGTCGAAAGTGAAAAAAAATATCGATATTTATTAAAATATCAATATCGACGTCGATATATCGAGGAAAAAATATCGATATATCGGTCAAATTTTCAAGAGATTTTGCGTTTTTAAAATAATAGTGTATTCAGCTCAATATTATCAATAGTAATTTTTGTACACAATTTGCTTTTTTTAATGTACAAACATCTCAATAAAAATGAAGGTATTTTTATCACTTTTAATTTTACGTAATAATTACAAAAATATCAAAAACTAAAAAGCTATCTTCTAACTTATATGTAAACTGATATGCATACAAAGTTTGTATGCGTCTCGTGTTTGGGACAAGGTATAGTCAATAATCATAGATAATTGGGAACCAACACATAGGAGTGGCTTAGAAAAAAATGGCGAAAAATAGCATACATTTCTATGTATGTACCTACACACATGAGATAGTATTGGTGATCACAAATACTAATGCAAAGACAATAGATTTGTAAGCTATTAAAATTTCAACCGCCAGATGTCATGACCCAATAAAGTTACTTTTTTTCCGTTCGTTCCTTTACGGTTTTGGATTCTAGTGACTCTAAATACATAAATTTAAAAAAATATCGTTTTTGATACAATTTTCGATTTTGGATATTTTGTATCGATATATCGGATCAAAATATATCGGCTAAAAATATCGATATTTTGAAATAAAAATTTCGATATATCGATATTTTTTCAACAACCCTACAGTGGTACCTTAAGATACGAGTGCCCTAACATACGAGATATTTGAGATACGAGCCGTCGAGCAAGCAAAGTTTTGCTTTGAAATACGAGCAACACTTGAGATACGACGAACGGCTGGCTGACTCAAGCGTAAAAAAACCTTTTTCTTGTTGTGACTGTACGTATTCATCTTCTCATAAGAGAGCTTTGAAGAAAAATATTCTGACTCACAGTGAAGAAAAACCTTTTTTCTGTTCCATCTGCAAACAATCATTTACTCAAAAAGGATCTTTAACTAACCACATGCTGATTCACAGTGGAGAAAAACTTTTTTCATGTTCCGACTGTGAAAAATCATTTTCTCAAAAGGGAAACTTGACGATACATATGCTGAAACACAGTGGAGAAAAACCCTTTTCATGTTCCGACTGTACAAAATCATTTTATCAAAAACGATTAAAATAAACATGGTAGAGAAAAACCTCTTCATGTTCCGACAGTAAAAAATCGTTTAATCAAAAAAGTTCTCTCACGAACCACATGTTGACTCATAGCGTAAAAAAACCTTTTGCTTGTTATGACTGTACATACTTGGGAGATCTTGGGGTCTGAAACGGATTAATGGCATTTCAATTAAAATTAAAATTGCTTTGAGATACAAGCAAATTGACATCGAGCAAGGTTACGGAACAAATTAAACTCGGATCTCGAGGAATCATCGTATAAAGAGTCTGGTGGAGATTCATTGCGGCAATGACAATCAACCTTCTCCCACAAAATGCCTGCTTAAGTCGCACTCCAGTAGAAAACATATTATTACAAGGAGCTGCTTCTGCTGATAGCAAAACAAGCAATGCAAAGCTTTTCTCCACTGCGGAGGCTGCGCTTGTAAACCACCACACTGCTCTACGTGTTCTGATTAAGAAGAACACCATCATCTTTTAACATAGGGATGAAATAATCCAAGATGAGATGTCTCCTTGGACCATAAGCTACGTCATCATCATTTTCAATTATTTGTTCCTCTATCTCGTCAGGTTCCTGTTCTATTTCTAATTGAAAGGGTTCATCGTTCATCCCCACAGCCACATTGTGCAACACAGCGCAAGCCACTACAATAGCTGCAGTGCGTTGCATAGATAACGTTATTCGCCTCCGCAAGACAGGGAATCTGCTCTTTAGAACCCCAATACACCTTTCTACAGCGTTTCTGGTGCACATGTGGGATTCATTATACAGGTTTTCTCCTGGGGTGTTTGTTTGTGCCAAAGGTGTGAACAAATAAGACGTACTTTGATAACCACTGTCACCCAACAGAATACCATTTTTGAATTGGCCAGCCTCAAATCTAGCCTTTATTAGTGAATTATCAAAAATGGTTTCATTGTGAGTGGATCCAGGCCACCGGGCCACAATGTCTCTTATTATTAAATTGGCATCGCAGACCACTTGCACATTCACGGACAAGACACCTTTTCTGTTGCGGTATACTTCGGCATTTTCTCCATCTGAAACAAGGAAATCTAATTTCAGTACTTAAAATTATCAGTTGGGGAAATGGAATCGGAGGTTGATAATGAGGATGAGGACCCTTCCTTGTCTACTGCAAATTCAGGTAATCTTTCCATTGAACTGGACATGCTTAACTACTCGGACCCATAAGCTTGTTTTCACAATAATATAATATTACCAGACGAATGTATGACTTACGGGGCGTTCCTGACTTATTAACCCGCCCCCTGCCGATAGTACACCGGTGTACATTAACAAAAAAAAAAAAAAAAAATTTTTACGCGATTTTGACCCTTATGTATAAAGAAAGTGTATGAAGAACACGGTCAGAATCGCTTGCTCTATTATCGCCCTTTACCATAGCGAAACCTGCAATGCGCCTAGTCACTCGGAATAATTTATATTTAATTTGCCGGAGCGCGGGGATGTGTGCAGTTTGTGCGCATGCGCGGGGAAAAAATACGTTTTTCTTCAATTTTGACCCTTCTATGTACAAAATTTGTATAAGGACAGTGTCAGAATCTCTTGTGCCAACATCCCCAATGGGATGGGTAAAGATTTCATTCACCTTGCAACCCCAGAATATTTTAAAATAATTTTTATCTATAACTTCGAAATGTCACATTTGCCACGATTCTTTCGGTGAAAGTCGATGCATGTTATTTGACGAGACGAAAACATCGTAAAAACCTATCAATTTACGTAATTACGCAAGTAATGTTGTTTTGGTACATAGTTTATTGCTCTAGGAATGTGTTTCGGTCAATAAAATATACAATAGCTCAAAATTAATCCACAAAACATTCAATTCAAAGTGGGCTTGTTTAGGAAATTTCCGTGTTTTTACTGGCTTTGGAGGGGTACAAATATTTTTTAGAAAAAAATCTTTAGACTAAAACCTTTAGAAAACTAAACTTTAACTTTATTCTAAACCTTTACAGCCTTACTAAAAAACCCAGTGAAAATTTTATTCAATTGACAAACGGCCGCGGATGTGAAAACATTACTAATTAAAAATTTGTTCATTGAAAGAAATACACGTGGTTTACACGGCCTGAGAGGGTAGTTTATCTCTGTTTTAACGATTGATGTACGAACGAAATTTGAAATTTTTCCAAAGTATTTTGAATGTTCTATATATTTCTTATTTCTGAAGGTGTCGTAAAAACAAATACCATTTATGAAAACTAGATAAAATTACCTTTTAGATTTGTATATTTGAAATACAGTTTAGTTTTCAAAAACTGACATATTTTAAGATTCAAACTCAGAAATAAATGGAAAAAAAATTCTTACCAAAATTTTTTTGACGAAAATGTAGAGAAATTAAAAAAAAAAAAATTCAAAAACACAGTCCTTTTATGTAATAAATTTGGAAGGAAACATCACCTCACTTTTTCCTCGTGCATACAATAAAAAAATAATAAAAAATTTCAAAGTTTTTTTTATTGATAAAAAACTAACTTCTTGCATCTCTAAAGACGTTAATTTCTTTGATGCATTTAGGAACACATGTATTAGATGTTATTATTTAAAAAAAACACCACTTTCATAAAATTCTCGTAAAATAAAATCTCTTAAAAATGTAAATTTGAATTCTCATGTATCCTATAAAATAGTTTTTGACACTTCAATTTTCAAAGTACGATTATTGTTTTATAACTTGACTAAAACTTATGAAAAACCACAAAAAACACGGTAAATATATCAATGATATAAATATAAGAGTAAATTATTCATATTAATAGAAATTAACCATCACATAAGTAATATTGCACACACAAAAATCATTTCACACACACAGAAATCATTTCGCGCTTCCAGCGTCGTTTACGAGCGCGAACAACGAATGCGCAGGCGCCGCCACCTAGCGGTTATGAAGGAAAACAAACAATTTAGTACTTAAATATGCATTGTTGCCAGATTTAAAATACATTTTAAGACCAAACCTTATTAGTAATATTTCCTGTTTTAGTGTATTTTTGTTTTATTCATGTTGCTGCAACAACCAGGTTATCTGACGTGCTGTGTTTCTTTTTTAGTAAGGCTGTTAGACTTTACCTTAATTACTACAAAAGACAACTTATAGCATTCGGGGCGATGGAAAATAATGCATTTAAAATTTCAATGGAGTAACATGAAAATTTACTTTCACATGTATGAGACCCAGTGGCGTAGCTAGGGAGTAGCGGCCCGCCCCGGGTGCGACCCGATGGGGGTGACACCCGATCGTAGAAAAAAATTACAAAGGACATTGTCACAAAAATATTGTACACATGAACACGGTCTGTTATTTATATTTTCGTAGCTCTATGGCTCCCCGTGGAGTGCACCGAAACGGGAGAATTTTGTGTCTTTTTATAGGCGAAAATAGCCTAAATTTAAGGAGAAATTTTTATCCCTGAAATTCTCTAATATTTTACACAAGGTTATTATTTTTATGAAGTCGAAATTTGCATTTTGAATTTCTCAAAGTCAATTTTACTGGGGGGAGGGTGACACCAGACCCTGGGGGGTGACATCCGCCCCGGGTGCCACCTATGCTAGCTACGCCACTGATGAGACCGCTGCTTCAATTTGTGTCCATTTATAATAATTTCTGCCATATTGTTGTGTTGATATTCCCAATATACTACGGTAACATAACGAGGAGCTCGAAGTAATGTTACTACAACATAATCTATGCTAGGTAAGCACTAGTTTGCCAAAATTCTAAAAATAAACCGATAAAACGCTTTTAGGCAAAAGAAAGGTATTAGAATAATGCCGTACAAACCATTCAAAAAATGGGATTATATCTTCTTATATATAAAAATGAATTGCTGAATGTGTTGCTAAGCGCATAACTTTCGAACGACTGCACCAAATTGGATAATTCTTTTTTTTGTGTTTTTTTTATTGTCAGGACAAGGTTTTTATAAAACTTCCGGTGAGCTCTGGCATTATGAAATTTGTATAAAAAAATTGCTATTGGTGGCAAGCGAGGTTTGAAAACTGAATGTATGGAAAGCGGGAGGGAGGGAGAGATGGGGGAGGGAGGGCGGTCAGAAGGGGAGGGAGGTGGAGGAGGCGGAGTGGGAACCCCCCTTACACCATGCGAGCGAAGCCGCGTTAGTATTAAAATAAAATGAAAGAAAAAAGGCTTTTGTGTTTTTAAACGACTTCAAAAAGGAGGAGGTTCTCAATTCGACTGTATTTTAAAAAAAATTTTTTTTATGTTTGTTACCTCAGAACTTTCGACTGGGTGAACCGATATTGATGATTCTTTTTTTATTTGAAAGCTGGTGCTTCCCGTGTGGTCCCATTTTAATTTGGTCCAGTTCCGACAATGGCATCCATGAGAAAACCATATAAGTCTTATTGCTTTAAGTATATGCGCGACAAATGGACGAATAACTCAATATCACGCCAACCAAATTTCGATGATTCTTTTTTTATTGGAAAGGATGTACTTCAAGGGTAGTTTGATGAGAGTTTGGTTAGGTTCTGATTATCGAATCCATGACAAAGTAACGGAACTCTTCAATTCTTAGGAGCAAATAACGAAACTCGGCCGAATCTCTTAATTTGACCCTAATGTCGTTATGGTCAAATTATGTCTGTCTCATATGAGCAGCACGTTTAGTAGGTCTACCCATATTCAGACAAATTAGTTAGTGTACTTCAGATTCACTAAAAATCAAAAAATTTTAACAAAACAAAAAAACGACTTCAGAAGATGCACTAAAAAGTAAAAAAATAATTTCGTATTCTTCTTTAATAATCAACTTACTTTTTCTACTCATCAATATGTAGGTATGATTGTTATTTTTGGAGTCGGTGTCAGCAAAGGTACCCGGCCCGGTGCGGCATGTTCACTTGACAGCTCCCCTCACGCCGCGGCCCCGCTCTCGCCTCGTCAAGTCGCTTGTGCGACACAAGCACATCTCACCTATAACTATGCATGTAGTTACAATTTACAAACCTACCTAGACTGACACTGACTCCAAAAATAACAATCATACCTACATATTGATGAGTAGAAAAAGTAAGTTGATTATGAAGTTGTAGAAGAATACGAAATTATTTTTTTACTTTTTAGTGCATCTTTTGAAGTCGTTTTTTTGTTTTGTTAAAATTTTTGTTTATTTTTTTATAATTACATGTCATTTCATATATCCGCGTTACGTCATCTATTAACTAGCATCTAGGCCTGCATATAGAACCAAAATGACAGGAATTATTATAAATTGACGCGGTCTCAATTGAAATTTTAATTGCATTATTTTCCGCATTATGCATTCCATGTCTCAAAACGCGGCCGCGATTCAGACGAGTTGGCCGAGCATCTCTTTCACGCAAGGAATTAATCATTTGTCCTAATCAATAGTCCTGAGGTTGTCCTAAGGTCCCCGCCGTCCCAGGTCCGTGTTCAATGTCCGCGTCCCAGGTATCTAGTTTGTCGGAATCGAGATTGTCCGAAGAGCTTTATTCAGGAATTAAAACAAGAGTCTTTTTCACTTGTGACGTCATCGTCTTTTGTAAATCTCAGACTTAGAAATGACGTCAGACGTCATCGTCCACGTCAATCAAAAATCTGTCCCAAACGCATCCCAGTCCTAGGTCCGCAGCTCGCGAGTTAATCAAGTCACTGCGAGGAAAGATACAAAACACTAGTCAAAAGTTACTAATTCATTCCTCAATGCCAGCCCTTAATCCGTCCGTGCAGTTCATAAATTCCCCCGCGCGCCAAGCCATCAATTTCATTACATAGTTAGTCGAAAACTTTCGACTTTGAATCCGAACATTAGATAGAAAAGTGGGAAGCTAAAATGATGCTTATCGGTTTTTTGGTACGTACGAAAGATATCGGAATACAAGTACCTACCTACTTTTAGACGTAGATCTTGGGTAGATATAAAATGTAAATTTGCAGTTATTATAAGGCCAATTAGCTGTGGTTAGCTGTCATAAAATAGTCATCTTAATGTTAAAATGTATGTTTTATTAGATCACGTGAAGTGGAACTATTATAAGTTTAATAAATAAAATAAAATTAATAAAACTTTAAGGGTGAAACGAAAACCTGTATAATTTTAAGATATAATTGCTACATTTTAAAATTACGAAAAATTACGACACTAAAAAAAGACAAACACATACATCTATAGGATTTAGCCTGCGAGATAATGAGATAGAATAATCGGTCTCCTCTTTGTGTGGTGTTTCGTAGCCTATTAGTCTCCTCTTTGTGCGGTGCTTCGTAGCCTCCCCACTCATTATGATTTGAAATTCGATGAAACGAAAAAGCGACACTAAAAAGAGACAAACACATTAATCTATCACCATTATCTATACCAACACCTCTGCCATAGGTCACCCCAAGTGGTTCGCTACGTTTGGTGATTTAGCAGGGGTGCCTGGGTTCATCATGGGGTGAGGTTTGTCTAGGTCTTGGAGGCGGATGACCAGGACATAATGAACCCCAGATTCCTACCCATCCCTTAAACCCTTTTCCTTCCCTGAACTCTCCTCTCCTTCCTTTCCTTAAAAAAACCTTCCACACAGCATCCCCAAAGATGATTAGGCCCTGAGGGTAATTATTTTCCTCAGGGCCTCCTGCGTGGAGCTCGTGTAAAAAAAAAAATCTATAGGTTTTAGTCTGCGAGATAATGAGATAGAATAATCGGTCTCCTCTTTGTGCGGTGCTTGGTACTCCGTGGCCTCCCGGTCTCCTAAGCGGTGTTAGCCTCCCCATTTTTCATTTAATATTTATATTTTTATCCCTATTTAATTTTTTTTTGGGATTTAATTGAATCAAAGGAATGAATATAAGGAATCAATTCAAAAGGCCATGGGAATCAGACTGAATCGATTCACTCCTGGGAATCATTCTGCCCACATCTACCGTACACATCAGGACTCTAATTTTTGTTTATAAAGAAGCTACTTTTTATTAAAATGTCTCTAGACCCCCAATGTCCGGGCATACATTGTTAGGGGCGTTCAAGTATTACGTAACGCAATTACGCAAACGCCGTAATGATTTTCTGCACCCCCCCCCCCCCCCTACCTAAACGTTACGTAATGCCCAAGTGACAATTTTTACCTGAAAGTCACAATTAAGTTGCGAAAAGTACTGGAAAGTCGCTTAAATACCTTTTTTCTTGTTTTAATCGTGTTTGCGGCAATAAATAAAACAAGAGATTTCGAGAACGAAAAGGGTTGCCAACTTGCAAGATTTAAATTCCCTATTTTTTTATTTCAAAAAAGAAAAACGTGTTAGGTAATGCGTTGTTCGAACCCCTCCTCCCCCCCCTGGTAACGCACAGTAACGTTTCACAAAACCCCCCCAAGTGCGTTACATAATACTTGAACGGCCCCTTAGCAGGCAGTATGCGAGTGCGTACATGTTGTTAGTTATTCATTTCACAGTATCACGTCTCATCTCCGCCACTTGATATAGCTGAAATAAAAGTTTATGAATACACAAGAGGAAAAGTTAATAGAATCAAATAAAAATGTACATATATTATTTATTTATTTATTTATTTATTTAAACGCCCATTGGGCTTTTACATACATTGTTATTAGTATTATTACATTAACTATATGGCATATAAAAGTTTAAGTACATATATGAATAAAATAATTATTATATGTGTAGTACCTACATAAATGTTTTACAAATAATATAGAATACCATTATGGAGAACAGTTTTTTTTTTTGTACTTACAAACAAAAATAACGGGATTGAAATTAATCAGCATTAGTAGGGACTTAAGCATAATCGAAATATAAATTAAATTACAATATTAATTTGTAAAGTTACATATATATATTAAAGTTTAAAAGTCTAAAAGAAAAGAGTGAAATAAATAGAAGCTAAAAAGGGTTTTTCACTATGGAATGGTGAAGTCATACATTTCAGCAAAGTGTTTATGTAGATTTCGTTTAAGCACTGCTACGGAATCTCTAAATATATTATGATGAGATTGTACGACTTACCCCGCCGAGGATAAGCAGAGCCATTAGTCCAGTCGCAAGCGAGACTCGGTATCCGCACCCCTAAGCCGGCTTGCCTTCGAAGAATATGTAACTATGGTAATGTACTATGGTATGCGTACTACTTACTACTACTACTGTAGTATGATATTCAGAAGTACTTACTTGGTGACATTGCAACATGCGTGCAGGCTATAGCTCCAATGACCCTCGGGAACCGAGCCAATTTATAAAATCCCTCTTTTAAGGGAGCCAGGTCCTCAGGGAAGCGAACATATTTTGGACGGAGTTCTGCGATAGCCTCCGAGCATCCCTTTATGAATCGGCAAGCAGACGATCTGCTGACACCAACAATATCTCCGGCAGACATCAGGTATGACCCAGTTGCGAAGTACCGCAAGGTCAATAATAATTGGACGATTGTTGGTACAGCATTATTCCTGAAAACAATGAAATTTATTATAGGTAAATAATCCATAAGCCACTACACTTTATAGGCATAGATTTTGAAAAGTAAACTACTTTTAAACTTAGATACGTTTTTTAGATTTTCACAGACAAAAGTATTTTCATTATTTGTTTTTGGGGTGTTATGCCGTGTTGCGCTACCTCCTTCTTTAGCCAACGTTTCAGACAGCATTGCATGTTGCCGGATATGCCCTGATGTTGGACACTGCAACGCTGTACGAAACGTTGGCTAAAGAAGGAGGTAGCGCAACACGGCATAACACCCCAAAAACAAATAAGGAAAATACTTTTAAAGTTTATTACCAAAAGAAACATCGTTTTCATTCGGAATAGACGGAAAAATATGCAATTTTATTTTCATTCAAAGTAAAAAAATTTAATTGCCGCCATTTTTTTTGTATGGAATTGACATTTGTGATGATTTGTTTCGAACTAAATACGCATGAATTACTTAATTTACCTAAACTAAGAACCTATTTTGTGTACGTAAGTACCTATGTAGTTGTTTTTTGTAGTAATTGTTGAAATAAAGTGTGATTTCCATAATCAGTGCTAAATGCGGCGGCCTACGGATTATTTAATTTATTATATTATGGTATATCTATGTTCATTTTTAGTTGAAAAATTATAATAAATATGACGTTATAAACGTACAACGCAATACACTGTTTTTTTTTGTAAATGTTTACAAAATAGGACACGCTTAAATTTTTTTTTTAAAGTAGTAGTTAGATATTAATTAGAACGAATTAATTCAGTAACTGGTTAAGTACAACAATTCCGTGATATATAACATACCGGGTGGTCCTTTGAGAGATTTTGTATTTAATTTGGTCATGAATTACACGAACAGCATTTTTCGTGAGTCGAAATCTCGATTTGAAATCAACATCATTCAATACTTCCAAATAATTTACGCGAGCTCTTAGAACTCGCGGTCTTCTCATTCTCGCCGCCCTCTCGTATGCTTCTTCATCTTCCATTGCGTCAATTAAATCAAACTCGTCGACCAAATCCATAATAAACACCATATAAACACTGATAAGACTCGCCGGCAGCTGTCAAATTGTATCTTAATATTTCATATTTTTGTATTGGTTTGTATTGGTTTTGGCTTGGCTTGGCATCGGTATCCAGAGTTGCCAATGCTTATGATCTAAAATACCCGCAATAAATGTTCGAAATCCCCAAATTGGGGAGAGCAAAATACCAAATTCCCCACAAGTTTCGACATAATTCTACCTCCAAAATAAAACTAAATTCTATTGAAAATAGCGTTTTTTATTTATGAAAATTGATTAAACATATTATTACATACCATGGTACAAGATTAAAAAATAGGTTACAATCCAATAACCAATATTGAAACAAAAATAATGGCATTTAAAAAAAAATCAATTCGGTGTGCTGATAAATTGTCTAGTAGGAAAAAATGAAACGTAAATAAATATGGTAATATAATCATACATATACGGTGTGCCAGGTACTACCTGGCACACCGTATATGTGTCGTGCTAGGAAAAAAAATAACTGAAAAAGACAAGTAATTTGAGCCAGTACTACCTGGCACACCGTATACATGTCGTGCTAGGAAAAAAAATAACTGAAAAACACAAGTAATTTGAATGAAACAAAAAAGAGTTAGTTGAAGAAAAGAAGATAAAGTAGAATTTAAATGTTACAATATTATTTTAACCCAATATAAAAATTTATTTTGTTTTTTGATATTGATACCAATATTTTTAAACATTGAAGTTAAGTTAATTATTAAGCAATTTACATAATTATAAGCAGGCGCGGCCGGTGCCTCAAATTATAGGTGGTTCACCAAGCCATTCATAAAAAACGAAAGGTTGATATTATATTTTAAAAAAAATCTAGACATCATGCATAATTTTACATTATTTGCTAAGTATCTAAAAATATCATATAACTGTAATAGTTAAAATATCGTGCGATGTAAAAACATGCTGATGTCTAGAGTTTAATATAGTGAATTGACCTGCCAGGTAAGTAGGTATGTTTTATGTATCTGTTTGTAAATTCAAATAATAAAAATACATAAGTATAGCCTAGGAACTCATAATAAATTGTACAACGCAACATAACTAAAACTAGTAATTATACAATTATTATAGAATTATTCTGGTATCAATATTTTTAGAAGCATTTTACACTCCATTACTATTGATATTACATCTATTAGAAGATTAGTGGAAAGGGTGGGTGTGATATCCATTTAAAAATACTCAACCTTCCAAAGATAATAATAATAACGCAATAATCCAATAATAATAATTAACACACAAGAAACGTTTTACTCTGCGGCGTGGATCGCCAATATTGCCATTTACTGTCGTGACAACTTCGATCAATGGGTGACAAACAAATAATAATGTCAAAAAGGTACATCCCAAGGGCTCGAATAAGATAATGTCACACGAGACGCATAGCTGACCCTTTGACTAATGGTTACATTTTAGAAGAGAAATATTATTACTTAATATTATCTTGTTCAAACCTTACTACCGCTGGAACCAAAGCTTAGGAATATTTCCGAAGAATGCCGAAGCTCTTCGGGTCGGCCGTGCAGCGCACGGTCAGCCGATTTTTAGTATGACATGTTTCTGACGTTTTGGGATTTTTTACTACGAGCATCATTCAAATTACGGGGGCGCTTAGCTCTGGCGCGCGGTTTGGCATTGTACCTACCTCGGTTCCTCGCTCCTAGCGGGTAGCCGCCGTAACTGGCGGGTGGCAACAATGCGTTTGTTTGGCCGTAATACTTAAGCGGGGTTTACACGCAGAGTTTGGCCTGCGAGTCTCAGCACACTTCGCTCCGAATCGTTGGCGGAAACGTACGTGTAAACGCGATCGACTCGCAGGCGAAACGCTCCAGTCACTCGCCAGTTCGTATCAGCGTTTGGCCCGTTGAGCGTTCACACGTAAGGGTTGGAGCGGGTGCCGCGCGAGATGTATTTGACTTTTTTTGTTTGTTTATGGCTATTTGCTGACTGATTTTATTCAAGAATTAAATTATCTGCCATTCAGTGTTACCAGATGCGTGGTTTTTTGGGTCGTTTATACCTCCACGGTTTTCTCAAAAAACCATACCGAACAAGACATGGTATTTTAGCGGTCGCCAAATGATCTACTTTTGAGTGTATATTATTTGTTTATTGTTTGCATGGGTCGCGTGAGTGAAATCACGAATTCAGGAATGTAGTTCTTGAAATTTTGAACTTTAGTACGGGACTACGGGTTCACAACGTTTTTTTATTTAATGATAATATGAATAAATTAATAAAATGATTTGAATATAACCATGTAAGTAACTTTCATAAGGCACCTACTCTAGGTACCGTAATTTTTTGTAATTATTATTGTTATTTATATTTTAATCTTAATATTTAATTGAAAATAGATTTCTGTAAATTAAGTTTGATAAAAGAAAAAATAAAAGTTTTATATGTGTAGTCTCATCTCATAGTTTGTGTATTATTCGCGAATAAAACACATCGATATATATTCGATTTTGAAGTATTAACAATACGTCGCCTTAGTTCTTAATTGTCCAAACGACCATTTTAGTTTTTGTTCAATCTCCACTTTAAAATTAAAAATAATGTATAAAAAATTATAGTTAATCACTTAAATACGACTTATTTAAACTAATTAGTCATTTACCTTTACGGAAATAGCTGTATCTTAAACACCCATCATAATGTTTCATCGAAATAATGAAAGAAAACCATCTCCTCCTGTAAAATTTTCTAATGGTCGTTTGGACAATAGAGAACTCCAGTCCAATTTTTTCATTTTTTTTAATGAATAAAGACCTTCAAACTTAAATAACTGCATTTTTATTTTTATTTTTATAGTTAGTTTTAATAGTTAAAATAATTGTCAAAGTTTTAATTTTTAAAGACTCCCAGAAACGCACCGTATCTATGGTGGTCTAATTTTTTTACTTTTTAAGTTGTCATTTTGAATCAGTGATGTTATGTCGAGGGAAATTTCCCTAGATCTAGGGGAGAAAAATATTTTTTAGGGATAAGGGAAATCAGGACAAAATCTAGGGAAATTTCGAACTCTGGCAAAAATTTTATTACATATGACAGTATTACTGGTATTATTTATATATATACGTATATATATATTTTTGGAATTCCTATGAATCTTAATTATTTTTCATGTACTTACATGCCATGTTATTTTTAACACTGACAACTCAAAATGATATTAGGGAACGTACCCATACTACGTGACACGTTCGGGGGGGGGGGGGTCTTCAAAATACCACGCTTGGTACAAATGAGCGGCGGGTTGCTTATGATTTTTATTTTGCAAAGTGTTTTTTTTTTAATTTGGAATTCAGTTTCTAATTCAGTGGTGAGTGTATTCCTACTTTTAAATTATTACTTCACGTAGCAAAAAGTGTTTTATTTGGAAAATCACGGTATTATTAGTATATTTACCAAGTTCCGATATCTTTCCAATTAATTATCATATTAATTAACATATAACAGGATTAGTGTTACACAATCAGGTGGCTACGTAGGTAATTGCGTAAATGTGAAATTCTAGGGAAATTTCACTTCTAACTGTTGGCAACACTGTGAAGAACCCAGAATAATCATGGCGGATAATGACTTTTAGGTGTGAGGTGTGTTTTTTATTCAAGATTAACTGCTTTTAATATAGAAAAACATTGGTAAAATGTCCACATTTCACCGCTACTGTTATTGTATTTAATCAAAGTGCAATATAAAAACAATAAATCATCTCTTTCATTGCAAATACATGTGACATCGTGTTTTGTGTCAGGTGTTACTTTGTCGGTACATTGTTTTATGTATAATACATACAGAAACACTGGTATTTATAATACACTGATCATGACGAGTGTGTAACAACTTGTATAAAAAGCCCTATACTAAAAACAATTTGAAAATACATAAAAACAAACGTCAAAATATGACACGACTTTAACCTCAAATAGACAACATTTATTGCAGATTGTCCGCAAATATAGCCCTTTTCGTAAATTGTTGAGGGCCTTAATTATGTTTCAATAAACACAATAACTATTATTTATCTAAATCTCTATAAACATTATGAAAATAAACCAAAAACACGAAATGTTGAATTGCATAGGTACGTGTGCACTTCAAGTCATTTCAAATGTCAATACAATACAATACACAGGTGACAGGTTAACTGTGACGTCACGGTTAACCATTTCAGTAATGCCAACTTAACGCTGTGTTTTCCGAAGAGGTTTAAAAATGCACTTTTTAATAATTTATTAAAAACTCTGCATTTAATATTATGAAATAAAACTTATATATTCAGAATCAGCGTTTCTTGGTCTATATGAACATATTTTTTTAAAGCCATAATATTTTTCACTGGAGTTCCTTATTAAGAACTAAGGCGACAAATACATCGGTTCAATACGATGAATCGTTACTATACATCGAGTATTTACAATACAACGATACATATCGTCCATCCCTAAAAGAAGGTCTTTTGACCTCTCCAGCCAGAATCCCTCAACCCATCACCTCGAGAAATCCTGAATTATAGCTGAGCAGTGACCTTTTCAAAAACAGAATCAAAGAAAAAAATGTACATTGAAAATTATCTACTGATGAATAAATGTTCATATTATTATTATTATAAGTCCCAAATTCTGTTACAAACAAAAGTAGTGTGTTAGCAATAATATGAAAACAGCTTGTTTTTTAAATTATGACATTTTACTGAAAAACTTAAAATTGCTGTAAATATTAACTGGTTGAAGATTAATTTGCATATGTATATACATATATTCTAAAAGGCAATTAAATTCTCTAGACTTCTTTTAAATAAATTTCTTTCTTTGATGGATATTTTAGACGATATGAAGGAATTTTTGATGAAAAATGTGAAGTAAAATGATTTTTTTCGAAAATATCTACATTTGTGGAGCGTGTAACTCAAAAACAGCTAGGATTTCGAAAATTACGTATGGAATAAAAGTTGTAGATAATTTTATGAGCTTTTACTTAATATGAGAAAATTTTCCTCTGCGACGCCCCGTTTTCGGGATATAAGCGGAAACCCGAAAATTGCAACCTTCTCCCCCGCCCTCCCCCCTCTAGCTCACCACCTAGATGTCAGGACTTTTAGTATGTTCACACCCTAAGCACCCTGAACAACTTTCTGAAGGAATCGCTTAGGTTCCTGCTCACGAACTCTACACCTCCTTTTGGACCATTCATTGACTGGACTAATAGTGAAATCAGTGGCGTAGCGTGGAGTGGGGGGGGGGGGGGCGGCAAATTTTCACAATAAATAATAATATTATCTTGGAAAATTTTAAACCATTTCAAATCATCATTTAAAAATGTTCTACGATACTTTCGTTTACGAATCCAACAATTGTTATTATTATTTATTAAAAATATCAATAATTTTATTTTTTTAAGCTGCAAATTTCACAATTCACAGGAAAACCGTACGCATATTATGAGAGTAATATTAATTAAAGCTGATAACTCGCAAACAGATTCATTCTTAATTTAAACCAGAAGTGTGTTCAGAATGTATTAACGAATTAATTTCATTTTTGTATTCATCTGCTGATACATTTCGAAAGAGACCGTTATTTTGTTCGAAGTGCAGTTATAAAATTCTAGTTGCAGACTATGTATGTGCTGCCAATATCAAAGAGAAACCATTTTCATATTCTGAGTGTAGTTTTAATTCGCCAAATATATATTTAATTTTACCCGTCTAATCACAGGAAACAAAAATTGTCCCACACATTTAATTTTAAAATAAAATTGTGAAATTATTTCCCACATATTTAATTAAAATAAATTTGTGATTGCGATAAATAGTTAAGATACAGTTTTATTACATTTAAAAAAAAAAGGAATCTGTATTTAAAATTTTAAGTTTATTCTATTAGGTACTTTAATTCGAATATTCGCAGGCATGTATTTTTGAGCCAATCCACATTTCCAATATCAAAATTTTAATATTTAAAAACAATACTGTTCTAATAAGCACATCAGGAAAAATTACTATATCTAAATTTAAGAACAATTTTGTTTTCAATTTTGCAAAAGGATAAAAAAACAATAAAAAGGAACATTTAAAATACATGGGAAGAACCGGAAATTTCGTAAACAAACATTGACAGGCAAAAGTTTACAGATATTTTTTCTTATTATTCGAAGGGTTAAACCAGTTTTCAGAATGTAAAATTCCATTTGAGGATTCATCTGCTGACATGATTCAAAGCAAAATATTATCTTATTCGAAATTCAGTTATAAAATTCTAGTTGCAGACTCTGTATCCTGTACCTGCTGCCAGAATCAGAGAAAAACCATTATCATGTTCTGAGTGTACTTTTAATTCGCTGCATGCAGACTTAATTAGGTGAGAGGGGGGGAGGTGGAAGAGGCGAAGTGGGAACCCCCCTTACACCATGCGCGCGAAGCCGCAGGAAAAAGCTAGTATTATAATAAATAAATAATTCCACCTAAATAATGTTCTAACTTTTCGAATAGTACCATACTTTCTTTCGTATAACCGTCATACAAAATGAACACATGTTGAAAAACTTTTCAGGAGTGATGACGTCACACGATTCACTATAAGTGCGGTGTTTTTCAGGGGATCTTGAAAAATGAAAACTTTGAAAATTATTTTAACTATTAAAACAAACTCTAAAAAAATATATGAAGTTATTTAAGTCAGAAGGTCATTATTCATTTAAAAAATGGACTGGAGTTCTCTATTACACCGAGGTACTTTATTTTAGTTGTATGTACATGAATTATTACAGACTTTTTTCTTACATTTTTTGTTGTGTATAATTATATTAATGTTGGGGTAAGTTTTGAATTCATTTATTGAGAAAGGAATATAAACTGTTTTTTTGCATTAATTGTAAGTAGGCTTGTGAAGCTTGCCGTGCTGACGAAGTTTTCATTTAAAAAAACACTAGTAGTTTACATTTAGTTTCCAAAATTGTGAATTTTAGTAATTTACATCAAATGTTTTACACTGTATAATAGTTTTTCAATCAATTTTTATGTATGAAACAAATAGCCCCGTATTTTGCGTATAGCTTGAGAAAGATAACAATCGCGTACTGGCAACACAAAATATTACTGTCTTCGAATTCGAAACGCTTGTTTGACGCTTGACAGCTGACATCAGTGATGCCAACTTAGCAACTTTATAGCTAGATTTAGCTATTATTTGATATCAGACAGCTACATTTGAATGAAACTTGTAGCTAAACTTTTTAGCTACTTTTTATAGCAACTTTTCATCATTGTTTGAATTTCGCTTTCGTCATGAGAGAATATAAAACGCTACGTCGTATAGTAAAAAGTAAAAACCAAACGCGACTCTATGGTCATAGACGCTATGGTATAAGTGGCGTTGGCCGTCCAAAATCCCCGTTTCCTGCTGCACTAGCTCTCCCTTTTTGGAGTACAGTGCCACAAACTTTGATATTCCTATGACATATTTGTTCACAACTAGCGACACCACCACCGGAACAGATAACTTTGTGGCACTGTAATATTGTTCTGTGCGCTAGCTAGCTACGACAGACAGAATACAACCAAAATAATACGCACTACTCTTATTCTACCTTGTGTTGTTTTGTTTTATTCATATAAAACCTGGAAATAAAACGATTGTCAGAATTTGTCATTTTATTGTAACTTAGGGAACGTACCCTTACTACGTGACACGTTTAGGGCGAGTCTTCAAAATACCACGCTTGGTACAAATGAGCGGCGGAGTGCTTAGGTTTTTGGTCACCGGGGGGGGGGGGGGGGGGGGTTTAAAAATTGCAAAAAGTTGGTCACGTAGTATGGGTACGTTCCCTTATCTACCTACTGTAACATTTAGCTACTTCTAGCAACTTTTTGGGGTAAAAAAAACTGGCAATATAGCAACATTTGTAAGATGTCTAGCAATTTGGCATAGCTAACTGTTGGCAACACTGGCTGACATATCTCGGATTTCACATGGATTTCACCATAGGTAAAAAATAAAGTTGATAATAATAATTACTTTATTTTACATGTCTAATCTAATAGATAAATATGATTTCCATTCAAAAACATTGGTTTTTAATTTTGTTTTTGGAAAAAACATTCATGTTCCCGAGCTGGCACATTGGTCGTTGGTGTTTGTTTTACTTGATATTATTTTGATTATTTCAATATACCTATATTAATTTATTTTGGTAATTATCGGTTCGGACTGGCCACGCTTATTACGAATAATTTTTAGAAAAAAACTTTAGATTCGCCTTAATCACTATAAAAGGAAACTTTTTGGCTTTGGGGCGGCGGAAAATAATGCATTTTAATTTTCAATTGCATAAAACCAAAATTCACTTGGCGAGCCGACCCAGCGAAATAGAGAACTCCAGTCCAATTTTTTTATTTTTTTTAATGAATAAAGACCTTCAAACTTAAATAACTGCATTTTTATTTTTATTTTTATACTTAGTTTTAATAGTTAAAATAATTGTCAAAGTTTTAATTTTTAAAGACTCCCAGAAACGCACCGTATCTATGGTGGTCTTTACCCACCGTCCCCACCGTTAGTTTTTTACTTTTTAAGTTGTCATTTTGAATCAGTGATGTCATGTCGAGGGAAATTTCCCTAGATCTAGGGGAGAAAAATATTTTTTAGGGATAAGGGAAATCAGGACAAAATCTAGGGAAATTTCGAACTCTGGCAAAAATTTTGGTAATTATCGGTTCGGACTGGCCACGCTTATTACGAATAATTTTTTAAAAAAAACTTTAGATTCGCCTTAATTACTATAAAAGGAAACTTTTTGGCTTTGGGGCGGCGGAAAATAATGCATTTTAATTTTCAATTGCATAAAACCAAAATTCACTTCGCGAACCGACGCAGCGAAAATCCGCGGCCGTAGCTGTCACTTGCTGTCACTGTTATGGACTGTAGCTGACTTCGTGGGATACCTACATGAAATACCGCGAATCACAAACCATGTTACACAAACCTAGCGTAGCCGCTAAGCCACTTGAAAACTGGGATGTTTTTCTTGCCTTGACGCGAGTAGGCGTTATAAAGGGCCACTTTCTTTTGTATCACAAACCATGTTACACAAACAAGCCCGCTAGACAAATTTCATAATTACGCGCCTTATCCCACGAAGTCGGCTACAGTCGTATTAGCTCTTGTTAATTTATCAAGGATACCAACATCACAGTGACATGTACGGCCGCGGATTTTCGCTGTGTCAGTCGCGAAGCGAATTTTGGTTTTATGCAATTGAAAATTAAAATGCATTATTTTCCGCCGCCCCAAAGCCAAAAAGTTTCCTTTTATAGTAATTAAGGCGAATCTAAAGTTTTTTTCTAAAAATTATTCGTAATAAGCGTGGCCAGTCCGAACCGATATTTACCAAAATTTTATTACATATGACAGTATTACTGGTATTATTTATATATATACGTATATATATTTTTTGGAATTCCTATGAATCTTAATTATTTTTCATGTACTTACATGCCATGTTATTTTTAACACTGACAACTCAAAATGATATTAGGGAACGTACCCATACTACGTGACACGTTCGGGGGGGGGGGGGGGGGGGTCTTCAAAATACCACGCTTGTTACAAATGAGCGGCGGGTTGCTTATGATTTTTATTTTGCAAAGTGTTTTTTTTTTTAATTTGGAATTCAGTTTCTAATTCACTGGTGAGTGTATTCGTACTTTTAAATTATTACTTCACGTAGCAAAAAGTGTTTTATTTGGAAAATCACGGTATTATTAGTATATTTACCAAGTTCCGATATCTTTCCAATTAATTATCATATTAATTAACATATAACAGGATTAGTGTTACACAATCAGGTGGCTACGTAGGTAATTGCGTAAATGTGAAATTCTAGGGAAATTTCACTTCTAACTGTTGGCAACACTGTGAAGAATCCAGAATAATCATGGCGAATAATGACTTTTAGGTGTGAGGTGTGTTTTTTATTCAAGATTAACTGCTTTTAATATAGAAAAACATTGTTAAAATGTCCACATTTCACCGCTACTGTTATTGTATTTAATCAAAGTGCAATATAAAAACAATAAATCATCTCTTTCATTGCAAATACATGTGACATCGTGTTTTGTGTCAGGTGTTACTTTGTAGGTACATTATTTTATGTATAATACATACAGAAACACTGGTATTTATAATACACTGATCATGACGAGTGTGTAACAACTTGTATAAAAGCCCTATACTAAAAACAATTTGAAAATACATAAAAACAAACGTCAAAATATGACATGACTTTAACCTCAAATAGACAACATTTATTGCAGATTGTCCGCAAATATAGCCCTTTTCGTAAATTGTTGAGGGCCTAAATTATGTTTCAATAAACACAATAACTATTATTTATCTAAATCTCTATAAACAGTATGAAAATAAACCAAAAACACGAAATGTTGAATTGCATAGGTACGCGTGCACTTCAAGTCATTTCAAATGTCAATACAATAAAATACACAGGTGACAGGTTAACTGTGACGTCACGGTTAACCATTTCAGTAATGCCAACTTAACGCTGTGTTTTCCGAAGAGGTTTAAAAATGCACTTTTTAATAATTTATTAAAAACTCTGCATTTAATATTATGAAATAAAACTTATATATTCAGAATCAGCGTTTCTTGGTCTATATGAACATATTTTTTTAAAGCCATAATATTTTTCACTGGAGTTCCTTATTCCGCGGCCGTAAATGTCACTGTTATGTTGGTATCCTTGATAAATTAGCAAGAGCTCATACGACTGTAGCCGACTTCGTGGGATAAGGCGCGTAATTATGAAATTTGTCTAGCGGGCTTGTTTGTGTAACATGGTTTGTGATACAAAAGAATGTGCCCCTTTATAACGCCTACTCGCGTCAAGGCAAGAAAAACATCCCAGTTTTCAATTAGTTCAGCGGCTACGCTTTTGTGTAACATGGTTTGTGATTCGCGGTATTTCATGTAGGTATCCCATGAAGTCTGCTACAGTCCATAATCCATAACAGTGACAGCTACGGCCGCGGATTTTCGCTGCGTCGGTTCGCGAAGTGAATTTTGGTTTTATGCAATTGAAAATTAAAATGCATTATTTTCCGCCGCCCCAAAGCCAAAAAGTTTCCTTTTATAGTAATTAAAGCGAATCTAAAGTTTTTTTATAAAAATTATTCGTAATAAGCGTGGCCAGTCCGAACCGATATTTACCTTTATTTTAAATACTTCTTATTTATATATTACATCTAACTTATTTTTATATAACATCAGAAATTTGTTACATGATTAGATCACCATGATACTGGAAGGAGGCTAGGAGTCAGACGGAGGAGAAGACGAAGAGGGCTGGCCAGTGGAATATTTAGAAGTTTTCCAGAATCCTGCAGAGGGATGCATTGAGCCAAGCCAAGCCTCTTGGAATGGATCCATTGGTAGAAATCCATCAAGTACTTTTATCATTACATATTTCTTATTGCTAGCGATTATTGCGTTTGATGTTATTATAAAACGATGAACATGTCTGGGTTTTAAATGAAACTATGAAGTAATATTTTTTCATTTATAGAGTTTGGAAGAGAGACAGCAGCCACAGGGGGGGGGAGTCAGAGTCCTGCACTGTACACTGTACCCCTAGGACAGCCCGGTAAAGCCTCAACTTCCCATGGACGGAGAGCTGATCTACGGTGTATCAAGAAAGATTACGAGCATGTTGACTCTCACTGTGATGTGACCTTTTCAAACCCACCACTGAATATGTCTGTCTACAATATTTTTTATGTTTCATAGATGAAAACACTATAAAAATATTGTTGAGCAGACAAATTTGTATTCTTACAAAAAATAGCATTAGCGTAAACACCTCAGTCAACGAAATGAACTGATTTCTAGGAATGCACATCATGATGGGTATCCTCAAGTATCCGGCATTCCACCTTTACTGGGTAAACGATACAAGGCTATCTCTTATCGCAGTTGTCATGCCTAGAAATCGTTTCACTAAGTTGCGGTTGTGTTTTCATTTGATGCCAGGGTTATGACAAACTATTCAAAATAAGGCCGTTGTTAAATGCCCCGCATGAAAATAAGGTCAAGGTGGAACCTGAGGAGTTCAATTCTGTAGACGAGCTCATGATACTGTTCAAAGGTAGAAGTAATTTGAAGCAATACATAAAAAAATAAGCCACACGAGTGGGGCATCAAAGCCTTCTCCCGAGCGGTAGCCAGTCACAGTGTGGCCAGTGGGCAGTAGCCAGGTAGGTGGGCTCGTCTATGATTTTGAGATGTACATGGGCAAAAACAGTAATGTGGGTGAGAAGACTGCCCGGTATGACGGTGGGGAAAATAATTCCCCGCAGGGCCTATTTCATCTTTGGGGATGCTGTGAGGAGTGTCTTTTTAGGAGAGGAAGTTCTGGGAAGGAAAAGGGTATTAGGGGTGGGTAGGAATCTGGGGGTAAGTGTGTCCAGGAGTGTAGGTCGTATGAATCCATCCCTCCCACTGCGGTGCGAGGTGATGAAGGTAGTTAGAAAGTTGATAAAGGTAGTTAGAAAGTTGATAAAGGGTATCCCTCCAAACCGTAATTTCAAAGTCTCCACTGACATTGTGTAATATTTTTTTATTCAAATGTGTATTAAATATCTAGTCCAGATATTGATCGTCCAGTTGATTTAGTCAGACATCTCCAAATCCTAAGTTTTGAGAATATATATTCAAATGTCCACCATAAATCAAATATTAATTACACTTGTCTCTGTTTTAAATACTTAAAATGATGTAAAATAACACTGGGAGACTTAACGGTCTATTAGTATGACATTTTGAAATATCCTACTAGTGATCTAGAATCCATTTGTCACATGAGAACGGGCCATTTCTACGACTCGGTCTTGAGTTCGACAGCTAAGCTGTGGAATGATTTGCCGGCCTCTGTGTTTCCTCCCTCCTACAAGACCTATGATCACTCCTTCCCATGGGCGTAGGCACGGTAGGGCAAGGTGGAGCGTTTGCCCCATGCCTGGCCTGCCGATGCATGAGCTCCGGGATTGTCCACTGAGTCGCATTTTCAAATTTACAGCACTTCATAGGATGGTTTTTCCTTTTTTCAGTTCTTATTATCTGCATTCATAAAGCCTTAAGCATGAATAAGTTGTTACCTACTCTAGATTTTTATTTTTTCCCCACCCTAAATCAAAACCTGGCTATGCTCATGCTCCTTCTTCTCCTCAAAAAGACCCTCCACACAGCATCTTTTAGATATTATTTTCCTCGGGGCCTCCCGTGTGGAGTTAATGTAAAAAAAAATCATATATGATCTGTTCGGTTCTACTTGAGAATTGTATTTAATCTGGTTAATTGCTGGATTCATGTGCACATCGTAGAGGTGGACCCCTCTGCGGAGGCGGGTTCCAGTGCTCCAGGAAGGGTACGCCAGTCCCACCCGCGCCCCGTGGAAGGTATCGGGTACATTGGCTGGAACATTTCCCTCAGGTGCAAAGTGTTCCAAAGCAAACAAAGGTTCAATGTGAAAGGTGCACCTTTGTTTCACCTCCAGCAAAAAAATTTCAAATCATAGCATTAATCATTTAGGAACCGACCTAATATGTAAGCACATTTTATTTCTTTTAGATTTTTAATTTATTATATTATATATATATATATATATAATATAATAAATGGTAATATGGCAGACTGGGATTGCACTATCCTCCCAGTCCTGCTGGAATAAAAACTTTAATAAAAATAAAATGACTAAGACAGCCTTTAATTTTACAAGTAATGATAGCTATATTATCTCTGCTACTTTTTAATGTGGTATGTAAATAAAAATATGTTTTATAAAAAAATATTTCATTTATCTTCATACTAATAAATTACGCACCTCTCTCTACCACAGTTGTTAAAACAACGCTAAATAGTGCCAGTTACTAAGCTGTTAAATATTTCTTTAAGTTTAAGGAAATTTATCTGGTGAGAATTATATTGTGATTGAATTGATACAACTACAGTAAATAAATACATACAAGGTCTTCTACAATTTATTTTTATGCATTCACAAATGGCGCCAATTAAATTATTTTAGGTTATTAATACTTTTTGCACGTTACGATTAAAAATATTAAGGTATATTAATTGTTTGCGCCCGAACACATTTAATATGAATATAAATAAATAGTTTTGTCCATAAACAAACCCAAATCTTTCAAGAAAGGCTGAAAAATTCAATTTTGTATCGGTGACTCAATCCAATATTGTATTTTTCAGCCTTTCATGAAAGATTTGGGTTTGTTTATGGACAAAACTATTTATTCATATTAAATATGTACGTTCGCAAACAATTAATTCACCTCAATATTTTAAAGCAAAACGTGCAAGAAGTATTAAAAACCTAAAATAATTTGATTGGCGCCATCTGTGAATGCGTAGATTAAAACGTACGCGACGTTTAACCTTAAGAGGAACGGCTGCGCAGCCTTTTTCAAACAAATTTTAAATTTGTATTTGAGCCCAAAATACTCGTACATACTGAATTTTATTTTTTTTCCAAATATGTATAAAACATCTAGAACAGATACTGATCGTCCAGTTAATTAATAAGATATCTCTAAATACTAAGTTTTGAGATAAAATGAGGAAAGGAACATTTGAATGTTCACTATAAATCAAATATTATTTACACTTGTCTGTGTTTTACATACTAAAAATAATACAAAATAACCCCGGGAGGCATAATGGTCCAGGTCCGGTACATTAGTAAGAAAATTTTGAAATATCCTGCTATAGACCCAGAAAACATCAACACTTTGTTTAATTCACTACAAGTTTTTGTGCATTATAATAGATGTTGGTGGTGTTTATGAGTAAACTGAGTATTGTACCAGATAGAGGGTACACTTTTGCAAATAACTGCATACTCAACTTAAATATCGGTTTTTCGGAGTTGTCTGACCAATGAACTGAATGATCGATATGTATTTTATATTACGACATACAGGCCATTAAGTAGTCAATTTTTCATAATTTTAGGGGTTTTAAATTACACATATATTTACAAGGGCGGATCCGGGATTTTTTTCTGGGGGGGGGCACAATGGGCGGACAGGCAAAAAAATCAACAATTACTGTTAGAAATAAACAAGTTCAAGTATGTATAGGAAGGTTTATGAAAGTGTTAAAACAATAGAAAAATTAAAAGTTTAATAAAGATAGTTTTCTGTACTGTGATGGAATCTCCACAGTACACAAAAATACCGTTTGGGGGGGCACCCGTGCCCCCCCCCCCCCCCCTAAATCCGCCCTTGTATATTTATTTGAAAGTGCTGTTCCCGTCATAGTAAAAGATTATAATTTTTATATGGGAGGTGTTATCATTGCAGTGTGCTAGTTGAGTTGTATGCATCACCAACATAGTTCCCACGACCGGTCAGTGACTGAGTTGGCTTGGAATCTTGAAGAGATAAGTAGGGAGGAAATACAGAGGCTGGCAAATCGGTCCACCGACGAGCTGTTGAACTCAAGAACGAGAAATAGAAATGACCCTTCCTCATGTGACAAATGTCATGACCGACCCAGTGGCTAAGTTGGCATCGCGTCCAGGAGTCCCATTGTTCGATTCCTTAGCTGGCTAAGTCCTCCATCACGACACAAGCAAAATAGTCAGGTTTTTTTGTAACCCGGGAATGTTTGTCTTTCTTTTTAAAAAAATAGAGTTTATATTTTATGTACAAGGTTGATATGTTTTTTTTTTAAAGAAAGTCAAACATTCCTGAGTTACGAATAACCTGACAATGTTTGAAAATCTCCTACTACCAACACAGTCAGCCGAAAATTTTGTTTGTGTCGTGAAGGAGGACTTAGCCAGCCGAAGAATTGAACACGCGATGCCCGGGTGGGACGCGTGTTGGATTGCCAACCCAGCCACTGACCGGTCCTGACATTTCACACGAGAACGGGTCATTTTTCCGACTGGTTCTTGAGTTCAACAGCTCGGCGGTGGAACGAGCATCCATGCTTCCTCCTCCTACAACTTGGGTCTCTTCAAGACCCATGTTCAGTCCTTCCTCTCCTCAAAAAGACCTTCCACACAGCATCTTTTAGAAATTATTTTCCTCAGGGCCTCCTGTGTGGAGTTAGTATAAAAAAAATATCAACGTATGATCTGTTTTTCAAATCCTAGCATAACCTAGACAATCTTTAATTTATAAGTAATCACAGCTATAGTTTATTTCTTCTGTTTTTTAATGTAAGTAGTATGTAAATAAAAATATGTTTTATAAGGTAACCAAAATGTTTCATTTATATTCATACTAACAAATTATGCACCTCTCTCTACAACAGTTGTTAAAACAACGCTAAATAATGCCAGTACACATAATAAACTGCTAAATATTTCTGTCTTGGATGAGAATTACATTGTAATTGAATTTATACAACACTGTAAAATAAGTACACTTAAGTTATTCTACAATTTATTGTAAATTCACTTTGTGGCATCATTCTAATGAAAATAATTAAATATGAAAATAATTAATTAACTTATGAAAATAATTAACTGCACCCTTTTAAACATTATCAAAATAATTATAATATGCTTGTAGCCTCACTGATAATATGGTCATTTTTTATTAAAATACTGGTTTACAATTTCATTCATATAAATAATTTGTCACCGCCGCTAAAACTGTCAAAACTTGATAGGTGACAGCTGACAAGCATGTGATTGGTGATAGGTATCATCTTAGTTATGGTCAAAACTGTAGCAAAAACTTTTGAACTGCACGACATGTCCCGCGACACACCACAGTTCGCTCCGAACGCTTGAAAATCAGTTTACACGTACACTTCCGCGCGAGGGTCGCCCAAGGTCACCCCTTCAACGATTTCGCCTGCCCGCGGAAGTGTGGCGACTTTTTTACCCAAAATAGTGTACCTGTTCGGCCTGCAGGCGGACACGGCGTTTCGGCGGGCTGCTTGGCGAACACCATAGACATCCACCGTCGTGAGGGCACAGTTGTATGGAGCTTCTATAATATTTCTATAATCTATGGTCAAAACTGACGCTTTGGCCTGCCCGCGGAAGTGGGGTGACTTTTTAGCGCAAGGGGTCGGCCGGCAGGCGGACACGGCGTTTCGGCGGGAGGGTCGCATGCCGCTTTAGCCTGGGGGCGAGGCACGCGGTCGGAAGTGTACGTGTGCCCCGGCCAATTGTTAATTGTTAGATTGATAAATAATTATAATTACATTTAAAGATTGTGCTCAATTTTATCAATTTAATAAATAAACACATTACGTAGAAATACGATGAGTTGTAAAATGATGTTGAATTTTTTTGGCGGTTCAGCGCCCCATTGCACGTTAGCGCCAGCCGCGCCTGATTATAAGACTTTATTAACAACATGGAATGGATTATTAACGAAATAAGCGTAATACAGGTGATGTAAAATAATTACCTCCTTTCACCAATTACTGCATCATGCTTTTTTATTAACATTTTGTTTGAAAGATTAAACTTCAAACTTCCTCATTCTTTTTCAATCCCTTCTCAAGTAGCCATGAATGCTATCACAGTATCTGTAAGAAGGCGATTTCTATTTTCTGTTTCCAAATTTTTAAGAACACTGAATTTCCTCTCAACGGAAGCGTTGGAAAACGGCAATACGAGCAATAAACTTCTTACAAATTTTTAAATTTGGTAACAAGTATCGTCCTGTATTGTTTTTAGGCCAAACACTTTATCCCAGTAACTTACAGCTTTCAGCATCGTCATCTACATTCAGACCATGTTGGGAGAAATCAAGAATAGCGGGATCCTTCTATCGTAGAAGTTCTATGACTAGCAAATTCATGTGTCTTCGAGTTAGGGTCCCGAACTTCAGAAATCCCCTGACTTTTATTGTTTAGATATAAATGTTACAATGCTGCCATAAAATAAACTACGAAATCTTCCACCAAATAAACATATTTTTCAAAGAGGTTGTATAATCAAAAAATGCTCAGATTCCCCGCATTTTCTTCGCAAAACGGTGTTCCCCGCAAAATACCAATTTCTTGAAAAATCTTAAAAATTCCCCGCAATTTGGGGAATTACCCACAAATCGGCGACCCTGGACGGCATCAGTGTTGCCGTCTTGGAATTTACATTCCCGGCCGCTAAAATCTGGAATGTAATGTTAGGGTGGGGGAGAGACTAGAGACTAGAGAATAGGCCATTTGCATCACATTTAAAAAAAAATCCGGTGTAGGCAAATATTCTATGGCATTCTGTATTTTTTTTAATCGTATTTTTGAAACCCTGGAGATTTTTTGAAAATTTCAATCCGAAAAATCAGACCATTTTTTATAATCCGAATAGAAGGGAAATAATTTTATGGATGCGAAAAAACGATAATTACATAGCCGAAAATCATTTAAAAAAGAACGTTTTCCACACAATGGCACATGAGAATAACGAGGCATACCAAAAACATTACATCTCACAAAATTTTTTTTTCTTGATGCATTTTATTGATCATAAATCATTATAATGTTCAACGTCTGTATTACTAAATCCAATGTAATATACTTGTGCTTGTAAATTATAATAATAACAAGAATATTATTTTGATTTTGCTAAAATAACACCATTACCATTATACCTCTAAAAACACGTACAGACAGCATAAAATGTACGGGGTTCTCTTCATAACATCTGTCATAACATCAAACCAAATCGCAGAGAACAAACAATAAATCTAGTGAACGTTATGTCAAATTCAAAAATTCGCCTGAAATCAAAGTGTTGCAATATAAAAAAAATAGATCAGTGTGGAATTTTACAAAATTAATAGGAACATTTTCGGAGACGGAACATTTTCATGTAGTGACGTCACGAGCCCAAATAACGGATTTTTTATTTAAAAAACTGTACATTTCTAAAAAATTTTACTAACATTTTCGAAATCTTAGTAAAAAATCTATCCACCCACACGATTTTTTCCAAGTCGTTATGAAATCTATGCAAGTGGCCTATTTCGGGGATAAAAATTTCTCCATTAATTTTCGTATCCTAGGGCAACTAGGACATAGGCTATTTTCACCTTGATGTACTTTATTACTTTATTCAATTCGGCTGAGTTTTGATGACATGAAATCCGTCACAAGATTGCACGACACGATGATTGACACGGTAGAAAATTCGGCTGAGTTGATTACCCGCGCCACTTCACGCCACCGCGGAGAAAAGTGAAGATCGAAAGTAAGATAACGGTTCAGGGTAGGGAGTGTGGCGAACCCATCGCTCAGGGAGTGGAAACACAAACCAGCAATAGCCATCCCAAGTCAAGGTGTGAGCTACCGTGCTCAGGCTGAATGTCCTGGGAAACAGCGTCACGAACGGTGCCTCCGAGAAACAAGGTCGCATCTCGGAATATTTAGACCTCACTCCAGCACTCAGGGCTCTGCTGGAGTGGACCTTCTATTTCCCTGGTAACTCGTGGGACAAAAAAAAAATTGACCATTCGAAAACTAGGGGCCTTTTGGGAACCTAGGAGTGCTGAGGTCACCTCTGTGGATTTCCTTCCTGGGGCCGCAGGAGGAACCAAGAGAAGAAATCGTGGAGAGGTGAGCTGAGGCCACCTCCATGAACTCTTCCCTTGTGGGGCCTTCAAGGAACCAAGGGGAAGGGCACCCTTCCAGCGCGGGGCCCTTGTGGAACCAAGGAGGACTGAAGTGGAGAGATGATGTCCTCTTCCCATGTGGGGGCCTTTGAGGAACCGTGTAGGAGTGAAGAGGAGAAATGAGGCCATCTTGGTGAACTCTTCCTCTGTGGGGCCTTTAAGGAACCAAGGAGGAGAGATGAAGTTCTCTTCCCTCCTGGGGCCCTCAGGGAACCAAGGTGGAGTGGACTCTTCCCTTGTGGGGCCTTTAGGGAACCAAGGGGAGGTGGACTCTCCGTCGCGGAGGCTTCGGGGAACTTAGGAGTGGAGAGGAGAGATGAAGCCCTTTTCGGTCCAAGGGGGAGTGAAGAGGGGAAATGAGATCTGGGAAGATACATGGTCGAACCAGAAGATATAGCTTCATTTCCAATGACAGTCCTGGTGAACTTTATAAAAGGGACTGGGTTACTGTCAAAGGAATGAGGTAAAATGGGAGATAGTACAATGGGTCTATGGCCTAAGTGCTCACGGGAACTATATATATGTAAACCGTCTCCGATTATTTAAAAAAAAAGGTAACGACGACCTCCGTAGTCCAGTGGGTAAGACTCTTGACTCACAATCTGGAGGTCGCGGGTTCGAACCCGGCATGCGCAAATAAATTATCGCCCTGGTGTAAGACCACCATTCAGAATTGAAACGTTGCTTGAAAATGGCTTTAGCCGTGTTTGGTGACCAGATCTGAATAGCCAGGTACTTCCCAACCTTCCTCTTCCCCACCTCCTTCCCCTCCCCACTCCCTTCAGCCTCACAACATACCCCAATTGGGGATGCCATAGTCTCACTGGCTCCAGACGGGAGCAGTTGAGATTCTTGTGCGGTATTCACTATAAAAAAAATAAAAAAAACGGTTTACAGTGCAGTTCACTGTGAGATTTTTCTGCGCGGCGGCCAGAAGTGGCTCCGAACTCTACAGCGCATCCCACACGCACACTTCGGAGCGTCCGAGTCCCGCGCCACTTCCGGCCGCCGCGCAGAAAAGTCTCACAATGAACTGCGCTATAATTTTTTTTTTTTCATTTACTAGATTCTTATGTATCTTGAGGAGATGAATCATTTAAATTTACTGAATTTAAAGTTAATGTTCTTTATACAAATAGAACGGCGTCATATGCGCCTTGCAATTTTTACCTCATGTGGGTATTTAAAAATAGTACCTGGCTATTATAGACTTAGAGGTCATGTATTTTGTCGGTAGGGAAAAATTGTTATGTAAAAACCCTACTAAAATTGCATGTTTTGCATAGCTCAACAAAGCAACCGGCATCAAGCAAGGGAAATATATACATACGTGTGTGTTTGTGTTATGTTGGGAGTGGGAAGGAGTCGGTCATGTCCTTTTATTTGGAGCTCTTCCGCATTTGCCTTTGGGAATAAGGAAACCATGAAAAACCTTATCCGGGAGGAGTCGGCCGACAGTCAACATGAAACTGTGCGGCCTTCAGTGATTTCAGTAGATGAAATCCTGCATTTTGTGGTGATGGGTGTGGGTGTCTGTTTTTATGTGATATATACTTTATGGTAATTTTTAGGATAAACTTACATACATATAGATAAAATAAATATTATTATATAAATATATACATAGATATATAGACATAAGTTGTGGGGAGGGGTCTGGTGATTGGGAATACCTACCGATCGCTCAGTCATCCGCGTCTGATTCAGGATTGTGCCAAATGTGATTAAGGTCCATCAGAATATGTTTGGGTAGTCTGTGTTTGTACCTGAAAGGGAGATCGCTAGGTGCATTGTATTGACCGATTTCTCTGATGAGTTTATTTTTACTATGTTGAAGTGACTTGTAAAATCGGTCGGTCAGTCTGTGTGTGTATTCAAATAAGGTCGGTATTTCTTCTCTTGCATGTAGTCTTTTCAAGTTTGTTCTGAGTCTTGTGTTGTACGTGATTTTAATGCAGAGATTTTGTAAAGTCTGTAGTTTTGTGTGGTCAGAGTGGGAGATGCTGCCCCACACGGGGATAGCATGAGTCAGTACCGGTCGAATGAGCGAATAGTAGATCAGGAGTTTGGTTCTGGGAAGTAGCGGACTTCTTCTGTTGAAGATTGGCTTCATCGCGCCGACTGCCTTTCTGGCTTTCACGTGCATCTTGGCTACGTGAGATTTCCAGTTGAGACGTGAGTCCATTGTGAGGCCCAGGTAGACGACCTCATCTTTCCATTCTAGGACGTGTCCTCCCATTTCGATGTTGACGTCTGGTGTTCTTATTTTATTTTTCCTCGAGTACATTATGACTTCGGTCTTCGCCTCGTTCAGTTTGAGTCGCCATTTTTTGTAGAACTCTACGAGTGCGTCGAGCGCCCTCTGTAGGTATATGGCAGCCATGTCTGCTTGCGTCGAGGAAACGTAAAGTTTGACGTCGTCTGCATAGATGGAAAGGTTGCAAATAAAAAGCTGGATACTAAATATAGGGAGATCAGAAATAGAAAATATACTGAAATCAAATACAGACTAAAACCGAATCTAATGAACTGAATTATAAAAAAACACTATCTTATTTACTTTATAATTATTAAAAAAAAAATACTACATGATATATGTTATGTCCAATTCATATTATTCTTATAATTGAATTATAAAATGTAAATGAAATCCTCAGCACGGGAGATCCCAGTGAGGATATCATTATCTCTATTTGTTATTAAGAAATGAAGACAATAAATCATTATTATTATTATTATTATTATCTCTCGTCATGGGGGATGTCGTGCGTGAAGATGTTGAAGAGGTGAGGTCCCAGTAGACTTCCCTGTGGCACGCCTTTTGGAATCTCACGTAGTGTCGACAGCGCGTTCCTGATGAAGACTTGGAAGGATCTGTTCTTGAGGTATTCTTGTATCACTCTCGTTAGGTATATGGGCGTGTTCAGTCTGTGTAGTTTGTGCAGGAGCCCTTTAATCCAAACGGTGTCAAATGCCTTTTCCAAGTCTAGCAATGCAGCGGCGGTGTAGCGATTTTCGTTGAATCTTCTCGCGATGAATTCCGTTACTCTGGATAGCTGATGGGTGGTGGAATGCCTTTTCCTGAATCCGAATTGTTCGTCTGGCAAAGTGTCTTCGTGGTGTGGTAAAAGTCTGTTGAGAATCACCTGTTCAAATACCTTGCTCAGCGTGGAGAGTAGGCTAATCGGCCGGTAGTTTGTCGGCTGCTTCTTGTCCTTATTTGGCTTGGAAAAGGGCAGCACGGTCGCCGTTTTCCAGATCTCAGGGAAATGTCCGATGGTGAGGCAGGCATTGAACAGCTTGGTGATGAAGATGATGGCTTTCTGAGGTAGATGTTTCAGTAGGATGTTATGTATTTGATCGCTTCCCGGCGCCTTATTTGTCTTCAATCGCCTGATAATGACGGCTACTTCGCTCGGTGTGCTGAAGTGAATATCGGCGGCGTTCGTCTGCTCGGCTTGTTCGAGGTTTCTTAGAGACTCTTCTACTAGTCGATCCGTTTCCGGGTCCGATAGGCCGTCCGTGGCTGCGTAGGCTCTCTCAAATCCATCGGCGAGCGCGTTTGCTTTTTCTTCGAGTGAAAGTGCCAGCCCTGATCCGTCTAGCTTTTCTAGCGGGGGAATCGCGTGATCCTCGTGTCTCAGCGCTTTTGCCATTTTCCATAGGCTGTTGTCCTTTGGCGTGAGTGACGTAACTTTCTTCGTCCAAAGTTCGCGTCTGAGGTCGGTGATCTCTTGCTTGATTTCCCGCTGTAGAGTGTTGTAGGCCGTTTTGAAGTAGCCGTCGCGCGTGTGATGGTAGATGCGTCGCAGGCGATTTTTCTCCTTAATGAGCGATAAGACGTGCTCGGGAAGCTTGATCGTGTATGTCTGTTCGTCTTTGAGGGGGATGAAAGTGTCTTGTGCAATTTGGATGATTTCGGTCAGAGTGCTTGTGGCTTCGTCGATCTCTTCCTTTGAGCGCAGGGTTGCCGACGTGAGATGTATCCGTTCGTTAATCTCTTTTTTGAATCCTTCCCAGTCGGCGTCCTTGTAGTTTCGCCGCTTTCTGGGGCTCCTTGAAGTCGTTCCTCCTATACTGAAGCTCACGGGCAGGTGGTCCGACGATAGTTCGTCCAGCGTGCGCAATGGCGAGATGGTCTTGGCGTTCTTCTCAAGTACGATATCCAGAGTACTTGGGTACATTGCGTGTGCTGAGTGGTAAGTCGGTTTGTCCGGCGCCATTATCGTGTAGTTGTGCGTCTGCATATGTGAAAAGAGCGTTTTCCCATTCGCGTTGCCTCTGTAGTTGTTCCAATAATTGTGCTTGGCGTTCAGATCTCCTCCTAGAATGACAACAGGGCGCAAATTAAGTAATTTATCGAGATCTTCTCTAACCAGTAGGTTGGGATGGTTGCAGTAGGTGGCGATGATGGTATGCGCTCTATCCTCTATGGTGACTTCGATAATCGTGGCTTCAGTATGCTTCAACTTCGGAGTAGGGATTCTTGTAGATGTAATGGTTTGACGAACGAATATGGCGGTGCCTCCGCCTGCGCCCTCCGGTCGGTCGTCTCGGTGTACTTCGAAGCCGGGCACTCTCAGAGGAATGTCGGGTTTGAGATGAGTTTCTGTAATGAGAAAAATGTCAATGTTAGTATTGTTTGCCAGAGCGAGCAATTCGTCAATTTTAAAACGGATGCTGTGGGCATTCCACAGGAGGACGTTCACCATCTGGGGATTAGACATTGATGGTGGACGTGATGAGATCCACCAGGATCCATGCCCTCTCCAACTCGTTGGATCCAGCTGCGGCCAACTGCGGTTGCACCCGTCTCAATCCCTGTAGCAGGGCCATCATCAGTTGGGCGTCTCCTGCGCCGGTGTATGCCTCTCCTGCGGGCTGCTGCGTGCGGGGCTGCGAGCGGGGCTGCTCCTCGCGCTGTTGGGGGCCTGAGGCTCCTCCGGCTACTTGGGCCCAGGTGCGTCCATCATTCCTCGTCGTCTGATGCGCATGAGGATGTGTCCTGCTTCCTGGCGCCTCTGTCCTGCCTCCTGGCGCCTCCCGGCGGAGCTGTCGCTGGTGTTGTTGCAGTGAGGCGACGTATGCCACCCTCTTCGGGCAGCCCCTGTAGTTGGCGGGATGGGGGCCTCCGCAGTTGCAGCACGCGGCGGGCTCATCCCTGGTGGTCTTGGGGCACTCGGCGGAGGCGTGCTCCACTAGGCATTTCACACACCTCGCGGTGTGTGAGCAGTTGCGGGACCCGTGCCCGAAGTTCTGGCAGCGGTAGCACTGTGTCCCGTGCTGCAAGTGGTTGCTGCGATGTTTTTGCAGGCGGATCCTGCAGTGGCATAGGTATTTGACGGCCGCCCTCAGCTGGCCCATGTTAACTTCCTTGTTGAAGTGTACCAAGTACATTGGGTACTCGGCCGTGGTGGTCGTCATCTTGGTGACCTTGACGGGGGCGAAGCCTTGGTTCGTAAGGTCTTCGGCTATTTCCTCTGTGGCCACGTTAGGCAGGCCCTTTATCACTGCCTTCTTCATTTTGTCTGCCTCCGCCGTGTAGGTATGGAAGCCGCGTGCTTCCGCTCGCAGCCCGTTGGTGAGGGCGCGGTGATCCGCCATGCTCTGCAGGAGGATGTTGACCTTTCCCCCTGGTCTGTACCGGATCTCGAAACGCAGGTGCCCGATGTGGCCCTGCACCGCTGAGGTGACCTGTCCGTGCGAGAGGGTCCCTAGGGTCATCACTACTGGGGGGACGCGGTCCTTTTTGGCAGCGCCCGTGGTACCTGTGGAGGAAGTAAATGAATTAGTATTGGCGCGTTTCGCCTGCGACGCGCCGCCGCCTTCGGATACTTCCCTCAAGTTGCCGAAGCGGTTTCCGACAACAACCGCCCGGGGTTCCTGCGGGGATCCTGGCCTCTTGATGGGGTTGGTCGGCCTCGTCCAACCTTCCTCCTCTCTTGTCATCTCTGTGTCCTGATGGGGCTGCTGGAATCTGGGGGGCGGAACGTAGCCTGAAGCTGGGCCTACTGGAGGGCGGCTGGGCCCGGCTGCGGTGGCGGTCTCGGGCATCTTCGGGGGCGGTAGGGGGATGGCTGCCGGCTTCGTCCTCGGGTCAGCGGGATGGGGCTGCAGTGGTTGGGAATTGGGGACCTTGATGGTCCCAGTCTTCGTTCGGTAGGTGGTGGTATCCTCTGGAATGGCAGAAAGGAGCCGCGCGGGAATCATCCGCACGGCAGGTGTCCTATATTTCCGCTTTAGGATTGCGGGGGTGGTCTTGGGGGCTTCTTCTCTCGGTGGGGCCAGGTCGTCCTTCTTGTTCTTCTTTGCCTTGAAAAAGGCAGTTGGCGGCGCGGTGGCCTAAGCAGTGAGCCGGTCGGGGTCCGGCCGGCTGACAAATAGCAGGTGTCTGGCCGTGTAAACACGAGCCAGACAGAGCGGTTCGGGAGCGAAAAAATCTGTTGTCACAGAAGCGACTGTCGCTGGCGGCAGTCACTGAGGAGCTTGCGTCACACAATCGGTCTGGTCCTGCGCTATAATCCTATCAGTCTTTACTTTTATACCAAACCTACGGAGGCCTGAAGTGGCGCGGAGCGGGACTCGGTCGCTCCGAAGTGTGCGTGTGGGAGGCGCTTACGTGTTCGGGAGACTATTGCCTCAGATAGTGTTGCCATGTTCCAAAAATGAAAAAAAAAAAAAAAAAAAAAAAAAAAAAAAAAAAAAAAAAAAAAAAAAAAACATAAACAAAAAAATAACTTTGTAAACACCACTTTTATTTTATATACTTCGGGTTTCGCTACAACCGTAGCTTCTTCAGGGCAGTATAATACTCAGTTAGTAGATACTTTTATACCAAACCTACGGAGGCCTGAAGTGGCGCGGCGCGGGACTCGGTCGCTCCGAAGTGTGCGTGTGGGAGGCGCTTACGTGTTCGGGAGACTATTGCCTCAGATAGTGTTGCCATGTTCCAAAAATGAAAAAAACACGTTTTGACGGATAAAAAAAACATAAACAAAAAAATAACTTTGTAAACACCACTTTTATTTTATATACTTCGGGTTTCGCTACAACCGTAGCTTCTTCAGGGCAGTATAATACTCAGTTAGTAGAGTATTATAGTGCCCTGAAGAAGCTACGGTTGTAGCGAAACCCGGTGACGTAAAGTATATAAAATAAAAGTGGTGTTCACAAAGTTATTGTTTTATTTTAACTTATAACGTCACATCACAAAGTATCTGCTTCATTTGAAAAAAAAAATACTTTCATTTTTTCGCAGGATTTTTATTGAGAATATAAGTGATAAAATAACGGTACCTACCTTAGTAAAGAATCTATCATGTTTTAAAACAATATTCATTAATTTTCCTTTGTACAATAGAAAAATAAATATTATTGAAAAAAACCCTCCTACAAATAATATTTTAATTATTTTATGAAAAAGTTTTAACGTTATCGTTTTTAGTTTTACGTTACCGTTATCAAATTTAATTGGTGGTACCTACTTATTACAAAAACTTTTCATGATTAAATTTTTTTAAGTCGATGAGATTAAGTAGATAACTCTGATATTAATTTCTTTTTATTAATGTATTAATATTACATATTGAAAAAAACAGTTTAATCCCGTGTTTAAGTTCAAGAACTCAGGATTTCCCCATACTAAAAAACGAATCCCACTCAAAAGTACACATTTTTGTTTCGGTACCAGTAAAAAAACATGTCTTGTCCGACATAGTTTTAAAAAAAATCGTGAAGGTAGAAAAGATCCAAAAAAACCACGAAAACATGGTAAAAACCAGGCCCAGGCCAGTGTTTTGCGAGACGAATGGGGCCATTGGCCAGTATATATTATGAGATGTTTGGTTTATAATGGCTAATACATCAGTCGCTTTTTATGTTCGCAAGGGGAGAGATTTACGTCCGTCAAGTTGCTCTCTGATAGGAGCCCTGGGTAAGGTAAGCCTGGTGGTCTGGTGATAGATACAAATACGAAAAAATACTGATATATAATAACGAAAAAATTCTGGCAAGATCGATAAGCCTAGTATACCGTTGAGTACCTCATACCAGAGGCACCTCAAATGTCCCATACAAAAACGTAAAATGTCCCCCCATCTCACAAAATGTATTTGTACCAACTCTTTTTCTCTGTATTACTACAAATGTCATCTCACGTTGTCACGTATGGGACAAATATGAGGTGTGAGGTAGTTAGTGTATTATTGGACTACATTCATGTCATGTCACGTATGGGACAAATATGAGGTGAGGTACCTCATGTGGTTGGTGTATTGGACTACATGTCATGTCACATTGTCACGTATGGGACAAATGTGAGGTGAGGTCTGAGGTGGTTGGTGTATTGAACTACATGTCACGTCACTCATCGCATGGGACAAATGTATGAGGTGGTGTGGTGAGGTGATTCTTGTATTGCCTGATATTTTGTATTAAAACTAACTTTCCAGAGCTTCCTCTTCTTCCATTCCTCAAAAAAGCCCCCCACACAACATCCCCTAAGATGATATAGGCCCTGAGGGAAATTATTTTTCTCAGGGCCTCCTGTGTGGAGCTAATGTAAAAAAATACCATTTTGCAAATTTTAGAGGTTTTTTTGGTGTTAGGTACACAAGGTTCGTGTTATGTAATATAATAATGCATGCAGAATCATATTTGGATACAGAAGGTAAAGCAGCGCATCAACATACCCCGATTGGGGATGCCATAGTCTCACTGACTTCAGACGGGAGCAGTTGGGACTCTTGTGCGGTATTCATATAAAAAAACAATGTTTATGGAATTAAGACTCCATGGATTCGCCAGCCTGATGAGAAACCGGGTCACCGGAGCCAGGATGCGGCTAATGGCCTCCGACAACACGGTAGTGACCGCAGCCTTCCAGCACCAAGCGTCACTCCTGAGTGAGCGCTGGGCCCGAGCTCACTCAAGACCACGCTCTGCATAATAATGGATTTTTTTTTTTTTTTTTTTACAGTGAATACCGCACAAGAATCTCAACTGCTCCCGTCTGGAGCCAGTGAGACTATGGCATCCCCAATTGGGGTATGTTGTGAGGCTGAAGATAGAGGGGAGGGGAAGGAGGTGGGGAAGAGGAAGGTTGTGAAGTAGTAGGATTATTTATTTTTGTTATTTATTTATTTTTTAATCATTAATTCTTTTCAATTTTTTTTATTCTATTATGGTCTTGTTTTTTTACTGTGTAAATATATAAATACGTATACCTATATGGGACGTGTGGGATTGCACTATCCTCTCTAGATCCTGGAATAAAGAAATATTTATATAAATTTTTTTATGACTTTATGTCCGGGTTAAATCTTCCTCAAGGAAAAACTAAACACTTCCACACACTTTTCCACAAATGATCATCTGGTCAATCCATGCTATGCAAGTGCACTATATAAGTATAATAAATACAAAACAATACAAGAGCAACAGGTCAACCTACCAGAGACCAAATGGGAAAATAATTTACCGACTCCAGATATTTTCATATCAGAGGGTTCGGCTCGGTAGATTTCCTAATTGGACCGATAAATCCTACTGATCCCTCAATATAAATATTTAAAAAAAAATTGTAATTCTACATGTATTTGAAATGATTGATTTTTGCATCTTTATATATAAATTATTTGACAAATCTAATAAGGCTACATTTGAATGAGAGAGGTAGGTATAACTCCAGTCGCCGATATAACAAATGATATTATTTTTATAGTCTGAGAATGCCAAATTCTTTTAATCTCATTTCCTAAATCTGTATATTTTCTTATTGACACTTAGTAGGTATAGATAGTTGGTCATCGTTAGTTTGAATCGAAGTCTTACCATATCGGAAGTTACACGTCATTTTAGTAATATGTAGTCAATGAGTATATTACTTACAAAAAGAATCACACGTGAGATCTAATTAGGTATCAACTAAATAGATTTGACATTGACAATAGATTGCAAAATCAGCCGAAGTTCAAATCAATTAACAACCTGAGTAACCTGGCCACAAGCAAACTGCATCATACACAATAATTCATATACGGCTTCCTTGTCTCAAACAAAGCACGCGTTTGTTGATTCACTCCCACTTTCCATGGCCCGATGACTAAGTACGGTACACACTTGTACCTAGTTAAATTATAGTTAATATTGACAATATTCCTAACTTGTCAAACGCTGCAGATGCTTTAAAATTGTCTTTGTCGAACATCTTGCCCTTCATTAAGGTCTGAAAATGTTTAATACAATTTCTACGAACCTTGGCCCTTCACCTCGCAATCTCAAAGGAATTCGTAAATCGAACACGCAATGTAAAAAGCCCGTAAAAGCTGTAGCCAGGGCCCGATTAAATTTTAGGTTCACTAGGCTAAAACCTAGGGCGCAAGATTTGGGGGGGGGGGGGAGATTTTGGGGGGGGGGGGCGCATCTAGAGTGATTGGCCGTGGGCGGGGGGCGCTTACAATATTTCCAAAACTTTTCTTTTATCGGTGCATTGATTTGAGTCCCATAATACATTGCGCCCATAATGGGCTAACAGACGACCGAACCCCCCCCCCCACCCCCTTTCCGAAACCGAAGCTTTTCCCCCCAGGAAAAATTGATAATACAGGAGTGGAAAATTGACATATTATAATTATGTACTTACGTACATTATAATTTTGAATTTATTAAAATTAGGATATACTTTTTTTGTCTCTACTGTTAGTTTTACGATTTTACTTTTTACGATTTTACCTTAACTCCATTACCTACGATTTTACCTTACGATTTTACCTTAACTCCACACGATTTTACCTTAACTCCACACAAGAGGCCCTGAGGAAAATAATTTCATCTATAATAATTTCACCACTATGTCATCTTAGGGGATGCTTTGTGGAGGGTCCAAATAAAAAAAAAACGATTGTGCTTTAGACCACACGACTGAAGTAAAACTTCACTAACTTATATCTCCCTGTCAACTTCCGTTCGCCTCGCCCGATCACACTTTTCATAACCCCCTCGTCACGCATTCACCAGCTTACTCCCCAAGTCAAGCGTGCGTAAAGAAGTTTTACTTCAAAAAAATACTTAAATAATTTACAATATAAAATGTTAGTCTAGATATTTACGTAGTTAACGGAAATCAATGCCAATGCCCATAGACAGGGCCGCCTAGAGGAGGTTTCAGGGGGGTATACATCGCCATATAAGTAACGGGGTTTGTAATTTTCATTATTTGAATTTCATGGTAATTTTACAATTTCATAGCAATCACAGTTCTTACCTAATATGTAGGTATTAATAAAGCGCCTTAAAATATGATGCTCGTATAATCCCGTTTTAAACAAAACTATAATATTCCCATTAAATAAATTATGTAATACCACATGATTTCCGTCTAAATATTGTTAGAATACTGACTTTCCGTAAAACAAAAATCGAAAGCTTTTGCTGGTTTGCCCTCCGACCTGCAAAAAATTTCGCCTTCGGCGCTTTTTCCGTGTCTTTATGAATGTAATAATTCATAGTCCTATATATATTAATATGCTCCATTCAACCGCACCATATAGGTACCCCATATAGATAGGTAGATATCCCCAGGGATATCATAGATTTTTTTAAAGTAAAACTTCTTTACGCACGCTTGACTTGGGGAGTAAGCTGGTGAATGCGTGACGAGAGCGTTAGGGGGCGTTCAAGTATTACGTAACGCAATTTTTGAATATTTTTGAACCCCCGTCCCCCCCATGTAAGTGCGCCCAAATGATAATTTTTACCTGAAAGTCACAATTAAGTACCTACTGGAAAGTAGCTTAAATACCTTTTTCTTGTTTTAATCGCGTTTGCGGTAATAAATAAAACAAGAGATTTCGAGAACGAAAAGGATTGCCAAGTTGGAAGATTTTAATTCCTTAGTTTTTATTTATCTAAATAAAGAAAAACATGTTACGTAACGCGTTGTTCGAACTTCCTCCCCCGTCCGTAACGCACAGTAACGTTTCACAAGACCCCCCCCCCTCCCCCACAAGTGCGTTACGTAATACTTGAACGGCCCCTTATGAAGAGTATGATCGGGCGAGGCGAACGGAAGTTGAGAGGGAGATATAAGTTAGTGAACTTTTACTTCAGTCGTGTGGTCTAAAGCACACTCGTTTTTTTGCTGTTTTTATATTTTTATGATATATCAAATTGATGGGGGGGGGGGGGGCGCTATCATCCCTTCATCGGGCCCTGGTTGTGGCCGTGTACCTAAATCTACATTTAATAAACTTTACATACAAACCTTCACACCATCAGTTTCCCTGTGGATACAAGCATTCATTAGGTGGGTACTGTACATACACATATTCACATCGCGTTTTGCACCTACTTACTACAAAGCAGAAACTTATATTCCAAAGCAAACAAATACTCCTGAAAGACGTGGTCTGGAATGGAAAAGCTGCTTGAAATATCGTTAGCCGTCTTTGATCCTTTGCTGACCAGATCTGGAGAGCCAGGTACTACCCAACCTTCCACTTCCTCTCCCTATCCCCTTCCCTTCACCTTCACAACATGTAGGTATACCCCAATTAGGAATACCATAGAATAGTACCTACTACTGACTAAAAAAAACTAGAACGGTGATATCAGGCTTCCTGATATTTACAAAACTATTGTCGGCATGATATGTGATTTTACCACGAACTATTAAATTAATAACTATCGAAAATAAAAGAAATACATTTTTATTACAAATTTCGGCGGCTAGTAAGCCTCTGCTAAGTCACCAAACGTAGCAAACCTCTATGGCAGGGGTTTTTATTATCCAATAAATGACTGCCGGGGTGGCGGTTCCGTTACCCGCCTCCCAAATTAACACACACAAAACATCAAAGAAGTTACAAAGAAAGCTTGTAAAAATCTATGTGACAAAGCAAAAGCGCGCCAATGAGAAAATATGTGACAAATGGGTTTGTTTTCCGTTTCCGTGTTTCCCGGTCTGGAAAATGGCCGCCGCCAAATCTGCTGAAACTTTAATAGCTGGTGTTAGAGGTGGCCTAAATACCAGGTTCCTACCTACCAATAGCTCTACTACAACACTAGTCACCAGTCACCAACCAGACATGTGTGTTAGGCTGGATCACTGAGTAAAGAAGGGTCCGTGGGATGGACCGACAAAGCGTTTATTGGAGTTTTAATACTAAGGGAATTCAAAAGTAGACGTGAATTGTGAATACAGATAACGTACTATTTAATACCATATCTACTTTTATATTGTGGAAATGATGGATTTTTTTAAGTGAAAACTTCTTTGGCACCGTTGTGATTTAGGAAACTCAATGAAACGCAAAAAAAGAGGAAAAAAACACTAAAAAGAGACAAACACATTTAGCCTGAGAGAATGAGATAGTATTATCGATCTCCTCTTTGTGCAGTGCTTCGTAGCCTCACACTTTTGTCAACTTTATTTTTTTTGTTTTTTTGAAGAGTTTTATTAAATGTACATTTGTTACTTAAATTAAATTTTTCCGCGACCGGTTTCGATACAACCGTATCATTCACGAGCAGAATTAAAACTAACTTAAAAAAATAAATGCAAGTACCAAAGATGCAATGTTTAAATTTAAATTTAAACATTGCAATATAAATTCATACTTTAATCTTTGCGCTTTAGAAACGCTCGAAATAAACAAAAAAATTAAATCTAAAATTAATTTAGTGAATAAAATAATAGCGCCTTGCAAATCTCCTTTACTAACCATGTTTCCGTATAATATTGACTCCTCCCACCGCTTTCCCCCTCCCCCCAAAATCATCCCTCCCACTACTCCCACCTAATTAATCTTTGGTACTTGCATTTATTTTTTTAAGTTAGTTTTAATTCTGCTCGTGAATGATACGGTTGTATCGAAACCGGTCGCGGAAAAATTTAATTTAAGTAAAAAATGTACATTTAATAAAACTCTTCAAAAAAACAAAATGTCTAGAAATTGTTACATAGTTAATGCCCAAGAAATACAAAAAACTTTAGTTTTCTTATGGTTTCACTTCTACTGCACGTGAATTGCACACTCTGTTATTTTTTAAATAAAAAGATTTTAAAACTAAAAAAAAATGCAGAGACAAACACACGTGTCTCATTTTAGTGTCGCTATTTCGTTGCATCGAGTTTCAAATCGCAACGGTGCTAAAGAAGTTTTCACTTCAAAAATAAAATGATAATCAAGCAAGGTTAAAACTTATATTGTTTAGTTTTTGGGTAATTATGCCACTTCTTCCTTCTTAAGCCAATGTTTCGGACATTTCGGTGTTCATCATCAGGGTAGGTATGTAGATTGTGGGGAAGTGTGAGTTTATGTATGTAGAAGTAATACCGTGTTGAAAGCATGATGGTACTGACACACGTGCTCATAAATGAGCATGCTTATTTCCCCTTCCATCCAAAAATCAATGAACATGCTACTAGGCATCATTTGCTCATTAGTAGCAGGAGAGCATGCTACTCGTACTAATGAGCATAAAATAATATATAATTATAAGTGGGCAACTTTTTATAGGGTGTTAAGGGGCGTACTGGACTTATTTTAACCAGTGATTCCTGACACAATGTGGAGTGGAGTAAAAAAGATAAATAAATTTTTAACTACGGAGACATTCTTTATGTTTTTTTCATCTAAAAACATTGAAATATAAGTAGGTATTGGACTGGTTAGGGGTGGGGTGATGGGTCACTGTCAGTAACGACAATTGTAAGAATATATTTTTCGTTTTATTTTGAAAAAACCAAAAAAAGATTCGTTCGCATTTTTTCCTGCCAGGAATCACCGGAGTAAGTCAAGTACGTTACTTACGAGGCGGGTATGGGTACCGCCGCCTCGGGAACCATTTTTTGGAAAATCAACATCTCTGCCATAGGTCACCCCAAATAGTTCACTTTGGTGACTTAGCTGGGGTTCCCGGGTTCATGAGGTAAGGTTTGACCAGGTCTTGCGGTGGATACGTCTGCCCACGCGTGGAGGGCCGCATCGAGAGAGACTGGTTGAGGGAGTCTATTTGACCTTTCCAGCCGGACTCTCTCGACCTATCGCCTTGCACCGCAGCTGGAGGGATGGATTCATAAGTCAGTCACTCCATGACTAACTGACCCCCAGATTCCTACCCATCCCTCATACCCTTTTCCTTCCCAGAACTTCCTATACTTCCATTTCTTAAAAAGACCCTCTACACAGCATCCCCTAAGATGACATAAGCCCTGAAATTATTTTCCTGAGGGCCTCCTGTGTGGAGCTGTGGAACTAATGTAAAAAAAACACTTACTTCCACATAAGACCATGTAAGATCACCATTCAAAATTGAAACATTGCTTGAAATGGCTTTAGACGTGTTTGGTGACCAGATTTGAATAGCTAAGTACTTACCCACCTTCATCTTCCCCCTCTCCTTTTCCCCCTACTACCTTCCGCCTCACAACATACTTCAATTGAGGATGCCAAAGTTTCACTGGCTGCAGACGGGAGCAGTTGGGACTTTTGTCCGGTATTTATATACATAATTTGTGAGGAATACGCAAATAACCACAACATAATGTACAACCCCAAGAAAACGGAGCTAATTGCATTACACCATGGAAAAAATCCCGAGAAGATGCTCTCCGTACAACTTAACGAGGAAATCATAAGCACACCCACGAATGTAAAATACTTGGGGCACATCATCACTGAAGACCTCTCGGACGATGGTGATATTGAACGACAGAGGAGAAGTATCAGCGTTTTGTCAAATATGATCGCCCGAAGATTCTTCCGATGCAGCAATAACGTTTAAAAAACATTATTTAATGCATTCTGCACTAGCCTGTATACATGTGAAACATGGTGTCAATACCGAGTAAGCTCAATGGAACGTCTCCGGATCCAATATAATGATGCGTGCAGAATCATATTCGGATTCAGAAGGTATAGCAGCGCTTCAACAATGTGTACAGAATTAGGAATCCATGGATTCGCCAGCCTGATGAGACACCGGGTCACTGGAGCCAGGATGCTAATAGACTCCGAAAACACGTTGGTAACCGCAGCCTTCCAGCACCAAGCGCCACTCCTGAGTGAGCGATGGGCCCGAGCGCACTCAAGATAACGCCCTGTATAATAATTGATTGCTTATTTTTGTTATCGACCTCCGTAGTCCAGTGGGTAAGACTCTTGACTCACAATCCGGAGGTCGCGGGTTCGAACCCGGCATGCGCAAATAAATTTTATTTGATTAATTTGTGTTATTTCACAATTAATTCATTTAAAATAATATATACTATATTTGCGGTATGTTCCAGAGTGGAAGGTACTATCAGTATCGCCCTGGTGTAAGACCACCATTCAGAATTGAAACGTTGCTTAAAAATGGCTTTAGCCGTGTTTGGTGACCAGATCTGAATAGCCAGGTATACTTCCCAACCTTCCCCTTCCCCACCTCCTTCCCCTCCCCACTACCTTCAGCCTCACAACATACCCCAATTGGGGATGCCATAGTCTCACTGGCTCCAGACGGGAGCAGTTGAGATTCTTGTGCGGTATTCACTGTAAAAAAAAAAAAAATTAATAATTTTTATTATTATAATTTTTTTTGTTTTCTATTTATGTTTTATTTCTTTACTGTGTAAATGTATAACTATATGGGACGTGTGGGATTGCACTATCCTCCCCACATTCTGGAATAAAGATTATTATTGTATCGACATTGACGGTCCAGCCTAACGCATATCTGGTGGCCACCAGATATAGTTAGATGGTCGGTGGCTATGGCTACCTTAGCCACCGACTGCAAGTTAAGGGAAACGGCCCTGCTATATATAAACCGTATTGACCCACATTCAGACTTGACATTTTAGCTGCATTTCTTTATTTTTGTTTACAGTGCAATGTTCCAGATTCTATTCGTGTTGGGATTGTCCGGTTTGTAAAAATTAACTGTGATACATAATATATAATAACATTATATTATTTTACGAATCAGTGAAATAGGATTCGACGATACAGATAAATTCAAAACCTATAATTGTTAAATGTTAAAATAAAAAAAAAATAAGTTGATGATTACTTCTAATTACTTGAAAGGGGGAAGAAAATAACAATAAAAATACCTTAAAACATCTAGGCACGGATAAATTTTTTTCAGACACAATAAACTATAGATTTTTATAACATTATTTAAGGGGTTACATGGTTTAGAATGTTAGAAAAAGTATATTTTGTCTTAAAATCTTAAGTACTTAAAAGTGCAGCATTAAAACAATCTATAAAAATCTCGCATCACAGTGTTTGTGGTCGCACTCCTCCGAACCGGCTGGACCGATTTTTATGAAATTTTGTATGTATGTTTGGTAGGTATGAGATTAGGTTAAAGTGTACTTCATACCGCTAGGTGATTAGGGTGTCCCTAACCATTTTTTTTCTATTTTAGTGACAAATTTTTTTTTTTTTACTTTTTTTTATTTGTATCAAAAAATAACTATATCCTCAAATTTTCACCCTCCTACCCCCACCCTCCCATTTTTTAATCGCGATTTTAGTATTTTTGTATGAACAAATTTAACCATCGGCGTCGTTCGTATTTCAAACAGAACGAAATTATTTATGTCGTTGAATGACATCCGCCTCATCGAACTTTCATCCACACATGCGCAAGACATTCACGAGAAGCGTCGCGTCATTTTGACATTTCATTCGGCATCATGTTCTCGGGTGGGCAAACCATCGAGCTTATTTGTGTTGGCTAAAGACGGACTGACAAAAAATATCCTACACTCAATTGTTGATTTTCTTTATTTCATTTTCCTACGGATAAAAATATATGACTTTTTTCACTTTTCTTTTAACTTTTAAGATATCAAACAGTGAATAGGTCCGTTACTTTAATGAAATACATTGAATTGAGAAAATTAATGGTAGGTGTTCTTTTGTTTTTATCGTCTACAGCGTTCCTTTTCTCTTTCTGTCGTAGATCCCAACCCCACACACTTACAATACATTCATTTTTTTTATTACTTAACAACCAAAATATTCACTAGGAATAATTAATATGGCAGAACAACGATCGCCGGGTCAGCTAATATTTTATAAAATTTTCTTACAATTTTTAAAAAATTCAGCTGGTGGGATCTGGTATCCGGAGACCTCTTAAAAAAGCTGTAGACAGGATAACTCGTGAAGTTTCATCTAAAATTGAAAACATTTTTTTCTGTTAGTAGGTTAGGTTAGGGAACGTACCCATACTACGTGACCAACTTTTTGCAATTTTTAACCCCCCCCCCCCCCCCAGAATTGATATTTTATAGTATGTAGTATTCTATATTGTAGGGTTCTGTTAATTTTTTCCTGGATTCATCTACATACGTAGAAGAAAGGCTAAGCTATTTTGTTTGCTGTCCTGATGTCCCGGACTTTTTGTCCTGATGACCTGATGACCCGGTTTCAACCTATATAACTAAACACACCACAAAAAGTCCTAAAAAAAATCTGCACACATAAAGAGAAAAAAATAACACCATGGATCACGACAGGAATAGTCAACAGTAAATAAGTCAATAGTCATAGAAGAGATGCAATGCATATAAGAGTGCACAAAAACCCAAATGATTACAAACTAAAGAATGATTACTTACTATATAGAAACCTGTGTAATAAGTTAATTAAACAAGCCAAATATAAATATTACAAAAAAGAAATAAAAATCGCCAAAAATGATCCAAAAAAAATTTGGAAAGTTGTAAAAGATATTACTTATTCCAGTCCTAAGAAAAACTCGAATATAAAAGAACTCGTAATAAATGGAGATAAAGTCTTAGCAAAAAATGAACCTAATAAAATAGCTAATTTTATTAACTCACAATTTGCAAGAGTTGGTACTACCTTGGCGGAAAAAATTCTCCAAAAAAACTGCACAACAGAAGACTCATTATCCAAACTATGCTCTGCCATACGACCAAATCACTCATTTTATGCTTACAAAGTAAAAACAAGGGAAATCTCGGATCTCATTAAATCTCTCAAACCAAATTGCGCTACGGGACCGGATAACCTTTCCAATCAAATACTAATTAATCTCCGAGAATACATACTTAAACCACTTCAACACATTTTCAACCAAAGTTTTAGGCTCGGAATTGTCCCTGATCACTTAAAAATAGGATGTATTACTCCAATACATAAATCGGGAGACAAAACCCTGATACTTAATTACAGACCAATCACTTTGCTAAATTCAATATCCAAACTACTAGAAAAAGCTATGAAAAAAAGATTACTTGCGTACATTGAAAAACACAATCTGCTCTCATCCCACCAATTTGGATTTCGTGCTAAAATGGGTACAGAAGACGCTTTATCAGAATTAACCAACTACATAGTGAAAAGCATTGATGGCGGAGCATATGTGATAGGAGTGTTCTTAGACCTAGCGAAAGCATTTGACACCATTTCACATAACTTATTACACCAAAAACTTAAAAATATTGGCATAACCGGTCCACCGCTAAAGTGGTTCCTCAGTTACATTGAAAATAGGCAACAAATAGTAAAAATAAACAAACACAGCAGTGACAAATTAGATATCAAGTATGGAGTACCGCAAGGCAGCGTCTTGGGTCCCATACTATTTCTCATCTACATAAATAGTCTAACTGAGATAAACTTAGGTAAAATAGACTACAAAGTAATCAGTTATGCAGATGACACAGCAATTTTGTTCAAGGCGCAACCATGGGAAAAGGTATTCAAAAACACAGAAACAGCGATGATTGAAGTAAATAAATGGCTACAAAATAATCTACTAACACTCAACATTTCAAAAACAAAATACCTAACTTTCAGCAAAACAAAGGCTGGTCAACCACACTGCCATCCACAACTTCATCTTCACCCCTGCACCAATACTATCTCAAATAACACATGCTGTACTTGTGACAAAATTGATCACGCGGATAATATTAAATACCTAGGATTAACTGTTGACCATAAACTAAAATGGGATCTCCATATTAATTTACTTACAAAAAGAATACGGAAACTATCATACATCATCAAAACTATACGAAACATCATGTCCTTAAATCAATAAAAAAATGTATATTTCGCACTTTGTCAAAGTATTCTAACGTATGGTATATCAGTGTGGGGAGGAGCAGCAGATACTTACCTCAATCCTCTTAAAATAAATCATAAAACAATAATTAGAATTATGTTTAAAAAACCTTACCAATCCGACAGAACAGCTAATGATTCAAAACAAATTACTAGACATAAATAAACTATTCATTAAAAAAATCATATATAAAAACTGTATAAAAACATCACCTCACCACATACCTCACTCGCAAAATACAAGAGCAAAAGTAAATAATCACTTTCAGGTTCCCTATATTAAATCAACTTTCGCAAAAAAACATGAATCGTACCTGGCTCCACACATTTTCAATATCTTCCTAACACAAACAAAAACTTACGTTACCCCAAATAAATTGGACTGGCTGTTCAAATAATTTGTTATATGGTTGACTGAAAAGGAAAGAAAGGACATTCGGAATATCCTAAATAACTAATACGAGTACATTTTATAGATTCATTTCATATAATTTCCTACGAAATTATATAATATCAAAATATGCAGTGTATTGTACATAATATTAACTATCATGTACCTGTGTTGTAATGTAATAAATTAATGTAATACAGCATACAATTTTAACTATTACCCACGGTATTTATATTCTCTTATTTAAATGTATAATTTTTTTACAAAAACATGTCAACTTACAAAAACAAAAACAAAATTTATACGTAAATATTTAATATAACAACATTATGTATGTATGCATGTTTGTGTATGTATATATGTATGTATGCATGTATGCATGTGTGCATGTATGCATGTATGCATGTGTATGTGTATATGTGTATAAGTATAAATGTGTGTTTGTATATATATATATATATATATATATATATATATATATATATATATATATATATATATATATATATACATGTATAGATATATGGAAAAGAAAATGTACATGTATGAATGTTCATGCATGTACTTATAGGTATATATCTTCATAGTTTTTATTTTTTATCTTTCATATATATTTCTTTATCATATAAGCATAGTAGGCATAGGAATAGGCAAAGTGCATATAGGCATATAATTTCACATTGTTTTTTATCTTTTTATACTTCTTTTTTTTAAAACTTTGTAAATAAATGAAAAATAAATAAACGCCTGGGTTGCCGGCACTGAAACTGATATCTTATGTAAATAATTTTATCATTTGCGGTTTTTCTCTTGCCTTTCTTGTACCATATATAGTATACATATAGCGATATTCTACAATAGTTCTTTGTAGAACAGCCATATAATTTCTCCGATGAAAATTGGTTCTTTCACTGAATCACTTATTTTGCGGTAGTTCAGATTTTTCGTTTTTTCAGTAATAAGTTTCTATTTGAAGAACCATTTATTTTCACAAAAAAATGGGATGTACCTTGGGTATTTTATCTGGATTTCTCCTTGCCTCTGTTGCGTCTGTTGAAGATAACTGCATTCCTGCAGCATCGGCTATTCTTATTAAAATTTCTGATGGTTTTTCGCGATGTTGAACCGGAATCCAGAATATTTCGAATAATCTACAATAATTATTAATTCCAGGAATCTAATAGATTTAAATTCTTAGACTTCTGATTAATAATACCATAAAAATTAACGTTTTATAAGAATGTGGAACAAACCGAAAATCGGTGATTAAAATTTTTCAACAAATTCTAAATGGCGCTGATCATTGATTATATTATTATCATCAGCATAGACTGAACACATCTATGGCCGTTAATTATTATAATATTTATAATATTACTAGCGAGTTCCTGGCATGTGTTGCAATTTCACTTAATAAAGAAATTGTGTCCTTTTCCATTCGTCCCGTTCTCTTTCCGCCGCCCCCTCCCCTCCCATGTCCCCTTCCTCTCACGCGTTCGCCCTCCATCTTCCCTCTCCCGCTCCCCGTCCCGCCAATCCCCTTTCCCATTTCCCGCTTTCCATACATTCAGTCCCGGTACATTTAGTTTTCAAACAGCTTGCGTGCCACCCATTGCAATTTTTTTATATAAATTTTCATTTTTCATATATTACAAACATTCACTTTTGTATATTATAATAACAATCAATAAAATTTGGTAGGTACCTAACATAGGTTCCTATTTAAAATACCTATAATTATTGAATAGATTCAAAGTACCTATTCGATTTTAGTTAATATCATATGTGAGTAGGTACTTCAAGTTCATTAATTCATTAATTTAAAGAGTTTATTCGAAAATTGAATTTTGATTAAACAATCCATGGTTTGCAAATTGTCATTCTCAAATTGTGACATTTTTGATAGTTTCGTAAGAGTTTTTGTAATGATTAAAAAACTTTTCAGATTTATTGTCATGTGATTGTAATAATCCAGAAACCTTCGCGAGGGTGGATGGAAGGTATTTTTAAAGTTCAAACATTTCATATATATAGCAATACATAAACAACATACATACATACGTACATTCATACCTACATGCAAGCAAGCAAGCCAACGTAAATTCATTATTTGTATTCATAGATGTGACGGAGGTTGAAATGCAGTTCAATATTTGCTATCTGAATATAGGAAAAGGCTGGATGTTATAATAATAATTGAACCTCTCAATAAAAATAATTATCACATTATTTTTAAAAACAATAATGTCTATTTCAATACATTGTCTCGAATGTGTATATTGCATAATGCCATCGAATATGACGATATAGACATATTTATAAACCGACTCGTATATTCTAAAAAATGTGTGCTAATTTTATTAGCTAGGTACCTATAAGCTAATATGACGTCATGGCAAATAAAAGTATCTGATCTAAAAATTATACAATTGCTTTATTATTAGGTACTTATTTTCTTTCTCTCTTCTCTTTCTCTGTATTGTATTAACATGTTTTATTTTGCTTATTATTATATCTGTTATTTCACAAGTAGCATCTCCTTCTAGTAACTAAACCTTGATTTACACAGGCCGTAAACATTTTTAATAGGTGTGTTAATATCTATGCACATCCCAATGACAATTTCATTAATATAATAATTGTTAACACTGTGTAAATATTTCAAACAATAAACAAATACACTTCTTACAGCAATAAGTATCAGGTCAGGCAAGGCGGCAGTGGGATGTCCGCAAAACTAGATATAGGAAGGTCTGTTCTGTAGTCTGTTCTGTTAACTATGGCTTCCTGTACCTTTCTACCTTCCTGCCACAGTGCTAAAAGCTAGGGATTATTACTAACTACACGACTGATGGATTTATCCGTGCGCCAGAACCGTATTTTTCTTCGATTTATTTTCGATTTTATATACGTTTAACGTATTTTAGATTTTATGTACGTTTCACATATTTTCGATTTTATATAAGTTTTCAGGATTAACGATTTTATATGTGTTTTACATGTTTTTGAAGTTTTTAATGTTCGGTTTATATACGTTTTACGTATTTTCGATTTTATATGCAGGGATTAGTCCATAAAAATCCAAATAAATGGAATATTTCTGAACATATACAAAAACTACTTTGGAAAGGTAATAAAATATAAAGTTCTATCAAATTTTATAAATCGAAATAAACATATAATTTTTGAAGCATAAAAAATTTAATTTTTCGAAGAAAACTTCTTCTAAAAGGTTGTTACTTTGTGATGGAAACATGTTGATATTATAAAAAATATAAAAAATAAAGTGATGTAAACTAAGTTATTTTCTTTTAATAAATAAAAAATTTGCTTGCCGACGTAAAAAAGTTTAAAAAATTGCTAACCTTTCGTTTTTTATAACTAACTAGCTGACCCGGACACGCGTTGCCGTGGCAAATAAAACACAACGTCATCTACTGGATGGTTATCCAACCTTTATAACCAACGCAGTCTTTGAGTTTATCGCGAAGAGACAGACAGATGCCGCGGAGGATTTTAATTTATTATACGTAGAGATGGTGTGAAAGAATATAATAATGTGCATGAAATGCTTGGGTTAACTAACGTATTTAAGTTAATAAGGATTAATACTGTGTCCGTCTAAATAACTTTTCAATTACCGCAATGTTCGTGACCAATTTTTTTTAGAAGATAGAATGGGTATAGTAAGCTATCCGTAAAAGATAAATATATGCCTTCGCGGACTTTTTTGTAGATCTATAAAAGAGGAATATCCCACCATGCATTGTTTTGTTATATCCCAAAAGGATTAGGCAGCGTTTTCGATGAAAGGTACCAGGCGGCAGTGGCGGACTAAGGGGGGGGGGGGGGGGGGCGTCCGCCCCAGGCCCTCGGTCCTGGGGGGCCCCCAAACACCTTCATGTTCCCTTGATCAAATCCTAAACAAGGCTTCAAGGCACCAGGAAACTGTAAATATTCTTTTTTGTCATTTTTTTTAAATTTCATTTTTTGGAAGAAGCACTTGTTAAGAATGCTCTCACCAATTTTTTTAAAGAAATTCGAAAAATTGACGGAGAATATTTTATGTGAAACCGTTTGAAACAGTTTGTATGTTGAATTATCCTTCAGCCAAACTTTGAACGCGTTTTTCAACCTGGTTGGCAACATATTAAACAAACTATACATCCGATTTGCACCATTTCTTAAACTGTTCGAAAATCTGTATCTCCGTTTGGGTGATTTTCAATATCTAAAAAAAAAGAAAAAAAATTATTTTCGACTTTTTATAGTTAATTTTCGTCGTTCATAAAAATTACAAAAAGTAAAAGGGAGTCCTTTTTAAAAAAATCCCTACATGGTGTCTTAGTCAGGGCCGGATTAAGCATGTCGGAGCCCCTAGGCAATGCACGTCTAGGGGCCCCTTTACCATAGGGGCCCCTAGGCAGTTTCCACACTTCTTATGGATTTTATTTATTTATTTTATTTATTTTTTATTTATTTAATTATTTTCATATTACATTTGGTTATAAAATGACGTATTGCCCATCTCACTAGGTGTGAAACGCCTGTGTTGAGATGGCAATTTACAGAGTGGTTATCTAAGATTTTGTAGTAATATTATGAAAATGGCAGGTTAATATAATTTTTTTTCTTTAAATATACAATTCAAGTATGTTACATATATATAAGAAGATTGCAGTAGGTACATGGTTACATATATACACACAGTAGGTATAAAGGTAAGTCTGTTTTTAAATACTTGTGATGGATATGTTTATTTGAGGTGATCAATGATTTTACTTTTAAATGTACTTTTGGTTTGCGTGTTTCTAATTTCAGGAGGTAGAGAATTGAACAGCTTTGTTGCATTATATTTAAAACTTCTTTGCCCATAAGAAGTTTGACAAACTGGGATGTTGAAAGATTTTACATTTGACTCTCTTAAGGCTCTTGTGTTCATTCGTTCTTCAAACATGTGTGTATTTTTAAATTGATGAAGCAGGATATTTTTTGAATACAATTTTTGCAGGTTCGGAACATTTAGTGTCTTAAAAATAAAATCAGTGCTTGTTCTCAACGGGACTTTAAGAATAACCTTCAAAATTAGTTTTTGAATCTTTACTAAAGGCTCTAGGCAAGTATTTGTGGCACTACCCCAGCTGATAATACCATATTCAAGTGATGATTGTATAAGAGCACAGTAAACTTGTTTCAGTTGTTTTCTATTTAAAATATCTCTAACATTTTTAAAAAAATAGACGAGTTTCCTCAGTTTTGCCGTTAGGTTTGTAACATGTACGTTCCATTTAAGAAGATCATCTATTTGAATACCAAGATATTTAATACTGTCAACTCTACTTATAGAAGGACAGGTACATGGAGTTAATAGGGGGTTACAGCTGTGGAGTTTAAGGCTTTGTTGTGAAGGCAAGAACTTATTTAAAATTCGAAATGTTAGGAATTTAGTTTTGTCTGTATTCAGGGTTAATATGTGATCATTAAGCCAATTTTTAACAATACGAAAGCCATTTTCTGCCGTTTTAAAGACTTCATCCCAAGATTTGGCGTGAAATAGCAAGACCGTATCATCGGCAAAACTTGTGATTTGTCCACAAATTTGTAGGTTACATAGATCATTAATATAGATTAAGAATAATAAGGGTCCTAGGATGCTACCTTGTGGAACGCCACAATGTGATTTTTGGGAACTACTATAGGTACTGTTTATTTTAACACATTGCGTTCGATCAGTTAGATAACTGTGAAATAATTGAAGAACTGTATCTGATATTCCTATCCTCTTAAGTTTATCTAAAAGTATTTTGTGGTTCACAGTATCAAACGCCTTTGCAAGATCAAGGAAAATTGCTAAACATTTATTTCCTTTGTCGACATTACTTATTATGAAGTCTGTAACGTTAGCGATGGCGTCTGAGGTTGATAAGTTTTGGCGAAAACCAAACTGATTTGCTGATAATGTTTTACTAGAGTCAAGGTAAGTAATCAATTGATTTCTTAGTATTCCTTCAACAATTTTAGAGAGTGCACTTAGAACACAAATTGGTCTGTAATTGGTAATTTCAGTTTTTTTTCCACCTTTAAAAATTGGAGAGATAATCCCTTGTTTTAATACATTAGGGAAACAACCTTGAGTGAAGCTCTTATTGATTAAGAATTTGAGGGGAACGGCTATATGAGATTTCAGTGATTTTAGTAGTTTACTTGGTATTTTGTCATGTCCAGGTGAAGTCTTCTCTTTCAGTGAGTCGATTTCTTTGATGATATCCTCCATCGATACATCTTTTAGAGTAAATTTTGCGTAAGTTTCTTCTCTGGGATTATCATCTGGTTGTGGAGTTTTAGTATTACAGTTGATGTTTTCTTTTATTTTACTGGCCAAATTTGATCCGACGTTTGAAAAAAATGTATTTGCATGATCGGCAATAGTCTTCGGGTCCAAGTTAAGATTCACATTCTGACCATCAATTATGAGTTCCTCAATTTGATCTCTGGATTGCCTTGCATGTGTTATCTCTTTAAGAATTTGCCAAATCTTTCTGGAGTCATTATTACATTCAATAATTTTTCTTGAATAGTATTTATTTTTTGCATGTTTGATTAGTTTAGTACATATATTTCTATATTTTTTGTAAAATGTAGTAAGTAAGTAATTATTTGGATCTTTCCTTATTTGTTTATGAATATTATCTCTTTTCCTGATGCATTTTAGTAATCCAGGTGTAATCCATGGTTTAGTGATTGTATTTTTTTATTAGGTACCTCTTTCTGGTAGGTGTGTAGATTTATTTGATTTTGAATACAGTTAGTGAAATAATTCCACGCCATATCATTATCAGTAATTGAATACAAATTTTCCCATTTTTCGTTTTTTATGTTGAAGATAATTGAATCCCAGTCGATTTTATTTTTCACGATAGATATATTTACGGAGTCCTCTTTAGTAGTTTTTTCATTTCCAACTTCCAATATTTTAGAGTAGTGGTCTGTTACTGTGGATTCATATATTATTGTGTTGATAGGTTTTTTCGTTTTACCTATTACATGGTCAATGCAAGAAAGAGTTTCGTCAGTGACTCTAGTAGGTTTGTTTATGTAACTAACAAGACCGTAGTAGCTTATGGCATTGAGGTAATCGTCTTTTTGAGGATGACCATTTTCTAAAATATTAATTTCTTCAAATGAATTGCAGAAATTTTGAAACGAGGATTAAGGAACATTTGAGATGTCTAAATAGCAATAATTATTCGGAATTTGCTAACCATTTAATTGAATTTAACCATTCATTTGATATAAATACTGGTTTTAAAAAATTTTACACACTAACGTTAGTGGTTTTCACTTAGATCTTTTAGAAATATTAGAAATTAGGAAAAATGTCAATAGAAATTTAAATATTATTAACAATCAAATTAATTTTGTGAGTAACCCTATCTTAAACATATTTCCATTGTAATTTTTTGTCTTTGTTCTTCTAAGCACCCCCTTTCCACCCCCCCCCCTCCCCCTTGTTGATCTTCTAAGCACCTCCCCTTTCCACCTTTCTCCTCCCCCACTACTTCCATTTCTACCCACGCCGTTCTATGTTTGATCATTTAGTATTTAGTACATTTTATGTCCTGATGAAGAGAACATCGTTCTTGAAACATGTTGACTTTTAAATAAAGTTTATTGTGGTAAAAACAAAGTGTTTTTAATTATTTCATTAATAAAATATTAATGTTTGTGTCTCCAATTAAAAACAGATTACTACAGTGTTTTAGTTTATGTAACACAGTTTCAAGTGATGTAAGGAAGTTTGTAATATTGGGTTTGGATGGGGATCTATAAATAGCCAGTATATCAATTACTGACTTAGCTTGTATGTGTAGACAATTGGAATCATTGATTTTGATTTCTTTAGTAGTAGTTTTCAGATTGTTTTTAATGTAAACTACAATTCCATCATTTTGTTTAGTATTATATGAAGTGTTGATGCAATAGTAGCCTTCTATATTTTTTGGCGTATAAGAACTTTTAATCCAACATTCTGTAAGGATCATAATATCAAATTTAATGTTTATTAGTTTTAGGTTTATAAGAAATCCTTCGAAGTTTTTATTAATGCTTCTTATATTTTGGTGTATAATTTTCAAATTATTTTTTAGGCATAGTTTTATGTTTTCTGTGTTGGTAGTAATAGTTTCATTTTCAATTAGGTGGTATGTGAGTTCTTCCAGATTGGTAGCCATTTTAGATATTTTAATTAATTTTGACAATGTTAAAATTAAATTTTACAGTGTTGGTAGATCTCTTTCATGTTTTATATTAACGGATAATACGGCCCTTGCGATAGTGACTGGATTTTCGAAAGCAGTGGCCTACTCTGCCTTATGGACAATAGGGCCCAACCAGGGCCAGCTTTAACATGTTGGGGCCCCTAATCAATACACGTCTCAGGGCCCTTTTACCCTTGGGACCCCTACTCGATACAGGGCCCCTAGGCAGTGGGCTGCACTGCCTTATGGACAATAAATATTATCGACAAGGAATACTAGACAAAATATAACATTCTTTTGCAATATATACACAACTAACTATCAATCACACTCACTTACCAATAGGATGCATTATTTAGCCAACAAGTTTGGTGGTATTGTAGATGTATTCGCTGATTCCCATTACATTCTAAAATGCAATTTAAACCAACACTTTGTGGAATCCTACAAATTATTGTAACATGGGTATAATATATTTAACGATTTGATTTGTTATTTTAATGTTTATATTATATTTTGTTCTATGCTATTGTTAAATATTACATTGTTTAAAATATTTCACGGTTTTCCACAAGATTATACAAGTGGTATATTCTTAAAAGTTTTTTCACTTTTATAACTTTTGGTATAAATTCTATATATGTGTAATCCTCGATATCTTAAATATTATTTTCTAATCTATGTAAAAGCCCCTACGGGCGTTAAAAAAAAATAGGGCCCTGCCAGGGCCAGCTTAAATATTTCGGGCCTCTAGGTAATGCACGTCTCCAGGCCCCTTTACCAAAAGGGCCCCTAGCTGATACATGGCCCCTAGGTAATGCACGTAATACCCTCGGGGCCCTTACCTAATGCGGGGCCCCTAGGCAGTTGCCTACACTTATGGATAATAAGGCCCTGGCTATAGTGACTGGATTTGCGAAGGCAGTGGCCTACACTGCGTTAAGGACAATAGGACCCTGCCAGGGATGGCTTAAACATGTTGGGGCCCCTAGGCAATGCACCCCTACCCGATGAGGGCCCCCTAGGTAGCGGCCTACACTGCCTTATGGACAATAGGGCCCTGCCAGGGCCGGCTTAAACATGCCGGGCCCCCTAGGCAATGCACGTCTCGGGGTTCCTTTACCCTAGGGGTCCCTACTCAATGCGGGGCCCCTAGGCAGTTGCCTACACGTCTTATGGATAATATGGCCCTGGATATAGTGACTTGATTTTCGAACAGTTCAAGATTTGGTGCATTTTTTTTACTATCTTAGACCCTTTGCAAATGGTCATCTTATCATTACAGAAAATATAGTTAGTAATAAAATAGGTAAGTAATTAAAAAAATCGGTGGCGGACTAACGGGGGGGCTGAAGCGGTGGCCTCTGGTCCTGGGGGGCCTCCAAACGCCTCCATGTTTCCTTGATCAAATCCTCAACAAGGCTTCAAAGCACCAGGATACTGTAACAAATGTTTGTAATTTTTTTAAATTTCATTTTCTGAAGTTCACAATGCTCCCACCAAAAACCGTTTGAAACAGTGTGTATGTTGAATTATCCTTCAACAAAACTTTGAATGCATTTTTCATGAAACTTTTTAAACTCGTTTTTCATACATATTTAAAAAAATCTATACATCCGCCTGTATGTATTTGTATTGCATTTGCATGTACCAAGTCTTAAACTTCAGTTTCTGTGGCACCACGTAGGGGAATTTTGATATCCCTTTATAAAGAGTCCCTATGTGGTGCTATAGTAACTAAATTTTCTAACAGTTGAAACGTATCATGTTCGTATAAAATGTAACCTTGCGGCAGAGCAGAGACCAGGGCTCAGGATAGTGGGCCAAGTAGTTATCTGTCATGTAGGTAGGGTTTTCAGTCAAATAAAAGAAGAGGAACTTTATAAAAATGTATTGAATCCAAACCAAAAAGCAACAAGGAAGTGTACAAACTTCATACCAAGGTAACAAAAGGAAATATAAAAAATACACATACCAGATGGACTCCTAATGGACACGCTAAACTAACTATACGGAAATAACCCCGGTAGACGAACGCGATCTTGCTTCGCAGTGAGAAAACACGAGACGGGACGGGAACTCCAGTCTTCCCATATGGGAACGGCGCGGAATCCAGAGCACCAAGGTCGTCCTTCTAATTGGGCAGAAGGCCGCTATACCTCCAAGGAGCGCATTCAGCCACGGGCCATCTCGACGAACTCCAATCAAAAGGCACGTGGCCCCCAACAGTATCCAAGTCTGGCGTATTACGGTTAGCAGACCGTGACTTTGCGACGCGGGGTCGTGAAGGCATATTATAGTAGCCAACACCAGGACCAATTCACTTCACGATTCCTTTTCCAGAAATAATTCCACAAAACGGCCAACCAGCCACATCGGAAAAAAGTGGGACTTTCACGTCATCCACTATAAATAACTCGTACACGAACCTCGCGTGTTACGTAAAAACACCCCGCGTTCTTTTAGGTTTAAAATCGACTTAGATTCTCATGATAAAATCCAATAAAACACTTTTCCAGTGAGTGACCAATTTCCGACCCAACTGCCCAAGTTGATCGGAAGGAAGTGACCATAAACAAAAAGGAAACTCTCTCTTTTCCAAAAATTACCAGTGTCCAAAAAAAACACCATAGACAAAATAACCACCTAAGCAAGAACTGCATTAGTCACATAATTATTTATGTGACAATTCCCCCCTTCCCACGAAAATGTTTGCCCTCAAACATGAAAAACTAAGTCCACAAACTAACTAAACTATGAGTCCATCAGGTATCTAGAAAAATGATAACAAAAACATTAATTAGTAATTAAAATAACAACTTAGAACTAAATTTCTTAAAAGTAAATTTCTTAAAAAACAAAATTTCTTAATAATAAAGAACAAATAAGAAAAGAAAGGCACGAAAACAAGGAGTCAACCATCATCTACTAAATTAAACAAAGTTTTGAATTTACTTTAAAAAAAAAGGAGAGCTGTTGTTTTCGTGTCAATTTAACAAGATTTATACTTATAAAATACTCAACATTTTATATTTTAAGAAAAAACACAACCAAATAAATTGTAGAAAAGAAAAAAAAATTTGATCACTTTTCCTTATACAGGAAATAAAGGCCAATTTGGCTTCACTTTTTAGGGTTAAACAGCCCTCACTCGCACTGAATTTACGCTATATTTGAATAGCAAAAAAAAGTAACCTATCTAACTAAGTCCATTCGGTTTAACATTCTTAAGATAAAATTTAAAAATAAACAAATACTTAAAATTAAAGAAGCCTAAATTAAGAAAATATCTATATAAATATACATTTTTCAACTCAGAACAATGGAGTTCAATGTTGGCAAAACTAGGACACAAGAAAATACTTTTCTGTGTTATAAGTAATATAGAATCAGTATACAAACTGTCTATCAGACGTGGGCAGAGTAGGGATCTTACATTGGATCATCTAACTGTCATTATTGAACCAGGATTTACAATTCCGAAGAAATACCTATATGTAAAAAGGTCGTCAAACTAGAATAATATTTAAATTATCCATTTTTCAAAAATCAAATCAGGTCAGGTTTTATAAAACAATAAATACCTGCCAATCAAGGTGGTCAGATTAGGATTTACATAACACAATACCTATCTATCAGATCATGACAAAAGTCGATTGGTACTTAACAGCAGAACAGAAAGTTAAGCTCGCAGCTTAGGATATCCAAAAATCCATTAAACAACCTGCATCAAAAACTCAAAAGAGTGACATTGTTTGTAAAAAAATTGAGACCACGGTAATACCCAAGCTGGCATCCCTTAAAAAAAACACTCTACGTGTGCACAAAAGTCAGCATTTCTTGTACAAACAAAACAAAATGTGTGATCAACTATGGCTTTCAGTGAGTTGACACTATTCGAGGTGTGATCAATTCAAAATTTTAATGAATGACACTAGTAATACTTAATTTAAAGTTTAATAATGATACTAACAGTAAGATATTAATGTTTATATTATTTAGAGTTAAAACTATACAGAACACACCTTCCTGTATTAGAGGCAAAGCGATAATTCCAAAGGAATTAATTATTAGTTAAGCATGCCAAAGCAGTACTTTCCTTGTTAGAGACAGAAACAACTTTCTTATGAACTAAGATTTATATAAAGAACTTATAGGAAAGCTAAACAATACTTAAACTTATGAATACTTAACTATCAATAGTATAATTAACAGAACTTTTGTGCATCAGAAAGTAGCTCAAGTCTCCGAAACACAAAATTCCAAGATATTTCTTCTCAAGTTCCCTGGAGGTTCTATGGGCTATGGGCAATAAAAGAGCCTCCAGTGGACTGAAGAAAGAAGGGCATAAACTTAAACATAATAGCATTACAACTAAATCCGTTAAAGAGATGGAACAAGGTATGAAATCAGTGTGTGTGTACTCATGTGAACAAGTATATTATTACCAAAATAATCATACGTTTAATAATACAAAAAAAACTCGAAACTAGTGCATGTTATTAATAACAGAAAAATAAAATGTAACCTTGCGGCAGAGCAGAGACCTGGGCTCAGGATAGTGGGCCAAGTAGTTATCTGTCATGTAGGTAGGGTTTTCAGTCAAATAAAAGAAGAGGAACTTTATAAAAATGTATTGAATCCAAACCAAAAAGCAACAAGGAAGTGTACAAACTTCATACCAAGGTAACAAAAGGAAATATAAAAAATACACATACCAGATGGACTCCTAATGGACACGCTAAACTAACTATACGGAAATAACCCCGGTAGACGAACGCGATCTTGCTTCGCAGTGAGAAAACACGAGACGGGACGGGAACTCCAGTCTTCCCATATGGGAACGGCGCGGAATCCAGAGCACCAAGGTCGTCCTTCTAATTGGGCAGAAGGCCGCTATACCTCCAAGGAGCGCATTCAGCCACGGGCCATCTCGACGAACTCCAATCAAAAGGCACGTGGCCCCCAACAGTATCCAAGTCTGGCGTATTACGGTTAGCAGACCGTGACTTTGCGACGCGGGGTCGTGAAGGCATATTATAGTAGCCAACACCAGGACCAATTCACTTCACGATTCCTTTTCCAGAAATAATTCCACAAAACGGCCAACCAGCCACATCGGAAAAAAGTGGGACTTTCACGTCATCCACTATAAATAACTCGTACACGAACCTCGCGTGTTACGTAAAAACACCCCGCGTTCTTTTAGGTTTAAAATCGACTTAGATTCTCATGATAAAATCCAATAAAACACTTTTCCAGTGAGTGACCAATTTCCGACCCAACTGCCCAAGTTGATCGGAAGGAAGTGACCATAAACAAAAAGGAAACTCTCTCTTTTCCAAAAATTACCAGTGTCCAAAAAAAACACCATAGACAAAATAACCACCTAAGCAAGAACTGCATTAGTCACATAATTATTTATGTGACACAGTTTAAGACTTGGTGCGTGCAAATCGGATCTATAGTTTTTCTAATATGTTTGTCAACCAGGTTGAAAAACGTAGGTTCATGAAAAACGCGTCCAAAGTTTTGCTGAAGGATAATTTAATATACAAACAAATAACGGTTTCATATAAAATGATGTATCTTCGTCAATTTTACGAATTCCTTAAAACTTTAAGTGATAGCTTTATTAACAAATCCACCTTTTAGAAAATGAAATTTTTAAAAAATTACAATTTTTTAAGTGCTCTGGTGCCTTGTTTAAGATTTGATCAAAGGAACACGGAGACGCTTGGAGGCCCCCCAGGACCAGAGACCCGTGTGAACTGAATAAAAATCTTGTAAAATCACATCAACTTTTTCAACTAGGGTGGGGGGGGGGGCCTCATTCAGCTTTGCCGCCCCGGGCCTCTGACGGGCTTAGTCCGCCACTGCCAGGCGGCTCGACTTTTTCCGACACTTCTAACAATTATCGTTATGTTTCAACCAATTTACACAAATCCTTGACAAATTACATACCTTAACCTTTCTCACGAAACACTCTATCTATTGGTGAAAACCGCATGAAAATCAGTTCAGTAGTTTTCGAGTTTATCGCGAACAGACAGACAGACAGACAAACAGACAGACAGACAGATGACGCGGAGGACTTTAATTTATAATATGTAGAGATGTAGAGATATAACCGATAATAAAAAAATACATTTTATTTTATTAGATAAATACTTATATTATAAACGTTACCGTCACTTCATTTTTTTGTAGTTCCATGTAAAAATAATTCCCAAAGTTTCATAATTTTTTTCAAATCGCGATCCGAAGCTTTGGTTTTATGAATGTGTACATTTGACTTCTTTTGTGGTTAATTTTTAGATTTCTCTTTCTAATACCATTTATGAAGGGGGGGGGGGATTAAAAGCTGTGCACATCCTTAGAAAAACGAACTACAAGAACTATAACATAATAAAAAAATAATAATAATACCTACATTCAAATAGGTAAAGACCTTATATGCACATTAACTCAGTTGGACATGACAATTAGCGATCAATAAAAAAACTATTTTTAAACATATTTAAAGGTTTATTGTTTGAAACATTTACACAGTGTTAATAATTATTATAATAATGAAATTGCCATCGAGATGTTCATATATACTAACACTTAAATTTAAAATGTTCAAAGCATGCGTAAATCAATCACTTGGTTATAATGTTATGTTACTAGGTGGAGATTAGGGAATGCAATCTCGGCTCGAGATCGCAAATTCGAGATCTCGCGAGATTAGAAATTACAATCTCGCGAGATCTCGGAATTTTCGGGATCTCGTTAATTAAAAGAAAATTTTATTTGAAAGAAAACAAAAACCTTTATTCTTTCATATTAGTTACTAAATAATTAACAGTTTTTGAACTTGCATTGGGCAGTCAAATTATTAACTGCTTTCTTGAAGAATCTCCATACCGGTAAACGACTGCTAAACTCAACATACACTTGATCTGGATTATTTTTCGACATTTTAAGGTATTAACAACGTAAGAATCCAAAAGTTATGTTTATTTAACTCACATAAACATTTAAAAAATGCATAATTTAAGAAAAAGTAATGACCATAACTGCACAACTAAAACAAACAAATGGCTGCCTGCACGCACGCAAGTATCTCTTTCGCACCCACTCGACACAGTTTTATATTATCTGTCCCGCTCGTCATCCGTTGGTAATATTCGTAAATAGTCGGGACAGTTTTCTCCGACTTTCGATCGACACTCCCGCCCGACCGTCAGTCAGTCAGCGCACCACTCGCACCCCGAGTGGACGTGTGTAGTGTCGCTGACTACTGCCGCCCAATCCCGTCGATCTCGAACGGGATCTTGTCATATTATGCTTCGGGATTGATCCCGAAAAATGTAACGAGATCGAGATCCCGCGAGATCGGGATTGCATTCCCTAGTGGAGATGCTTCTAGTGAAATAACAGAAATGATAATAAGCAATGTAGTACAGTGAAAGGGAAAAAATCATCAAAGGAATAAAAAACATCAAAACTCGTTTATTTTCACATAATACTTATTTTTACAAAGGGATAATATATTTCAACTATCAGATAAAAACCCGATGCCGCTGGTTTTTTACTACTAGGTCCTGCAAGCGACTTTTTAATGGACTTTGCCCAATTTAGTAAAGTTACGTGGTAGTAGAGTTTTGCCCCTTTGTATGTACGACAGCAATTATTAGACCGTGTTCAAAAATTAACTTGCCACGTAGGTACATAGGTACCTACTAATTTTTCTGTCCAAATAAATTCATTTCTGAATGCCTACGTAATATATGTAGGTGTTTCGTATAACTTCGTTCAATCGAAATTTACTGAGTAACAAACTCCCACTGCAAGAAATGTACGGCCAAACAGAACTCAATAAATTAAGCACAAAATTGTGAATTTTGTCATAAATTTGGTGTTTCTCCTCACAAACCTTCTAGCAATTTTTAATAATTGGTTTGAGAGCTCTAAAATTTCAAGATTACCGTTTATAAATAAATAGCTGGTACCCGGCATGCGTAACAATGCCATTCAAAGAAATCTGCATGTCCTTTCCCGTGCGTCCCCGTTCCCTTCCACCTTCCCCGCCTTCCCCCTTCCCCGCCTTCCCCCTCCCTCTTCTCTTTCCTCTTCGCGAACTCCACCTTCCCCCTGCCTTTCCTCCCTGCCGCTAATATATATGAAATACACACATTTTCAATAAAAAAACGCGTACATTTATTGTAGGCCACTTTTATATTATTTTATTTATTTATCTATAATAAAATATATTTACAATGGTTTTATTTGTATGCCTGTCTCACTAGGGTATACCTGTGTTGAGACAGGCGTACAGGTATATAAATGAATATAGTAGTTACAAGGATATTTCAGGTAAAATACATATTATGAATAGAATTAAAACAGAAGGGTGATTGGAAGGGTGGTAAATCTTTTAAAGAGAGTTATTTTATAAATTTTGGAGATGGAGTAATGAAATAAATTCTGCCTAGTCTATTTATAGGTTAAATTTGACAGGATTCCATTATTTTCATTTGTTTATATGGGTTAGGTTGTATGTGAATGGTCATTTCTGTCTATGTGATTTATTTTACAGATATTTGTGATAGTGTGGCGTCCAATACTTATAATCCATTTTTTAATATCTTGTTTGAATTTTGTAAAGGAGTCACTTTGTCTGATCGTAGTTGGTAGTGTATTGTATAGTTTGCAAGCTATGTATTTAGAGTGTCTTTGCCCGAAGGTGGTTTTGAAAAAAGGAGTTTGGAGAAGTTCGTTGTTTTTGGCTCGGGTATTGTGTATTGTTTGTGTAGCTTTGTATGGTGTTTTGTTGTTTTTGTGTAAATTAAGTAATATGGATCTTGAGTAGAGCTGTTTTATGTCCATAACGTTAAAGGAATTGAAGATAGTATCAGTGCTGGTAGTAAGCGGCATTTTAAGAATTATTTTTATGATTAGTTTTTGTGCTTTCATGATGGGATCAGGGGCATTGGAATATGCAGTACCCCAGGCTAGAATTCCGTATTCGATGTGAGATTGGCACAATGAGTAATATACTGTTTTTAAAAGTTTTAGGTTAAGGAAATTGCGTGTTTGTTTGAAAAAGTATATAGATTTTCGCATTTTGTTTGTAGTATTATGTATATGTTGCTTCCAATTCAGGTGTGTATCGAAGGTTACTCCTAAATGTTTACTTGCTCTAGGCATGGGCAGTCACAGTTCCGGTTTAGAGATTTTTTACATTTGTGTATTTTTAATGGCGGGGCTGGGTTTGACTTTGGGATATTGGTGAGACTAGACAGTAAGTATTTGGTTTTCTGTACATTTAGAGTTAATATGTTCGAGTCAAGCCTATATTTTACCTGTTGAATTCCTTTCTCCGCTTTGGAATATGCGGTAAGCCAATCTTTTGCTTGGAAGAGTAGGACAGTGTCATCGGCGAAACTGACAATAGTGGCATCGATATCTAGGTTGCATAACTCGTTAATATATATTAGGAAGAGCGTTGGACCTATAACACTGCCTTGAGGGACCCCGTAACTAATGGGCAAATTCTGGCTCTTTGTGGTATTGAGTTTTGTTCCTAATACCTATATTAAACATTTTGCGTTTTAGTTTGCTGTGTGAGATTATATCAAATGCTTTACATAGGTCGAGAAATACCGATAGACATTTCAAGCCCTTATCCAGGTGGCCAGAAATATGGTCAGTGACCGTGGCTATAGCATCATTGGTGCTTTTATGTTTAACACACTACCGGCTTCAGAAGCACCCTTCCTTCGTCAGGAGAATATTATAACTGTTGAACAGTAATACTATTCTCCTAACGAGGGAAGGGTGCTTCTGAAACCGGTAGTGTTAATAAAATAAAAGTGGTCTACAAAAAAATTGTGTTTTTTATTGTAAATTATGGCGAGCCACAAAGTTAATACTTTTTTCAAATACACACATAATTTTTTATACAAATTTCATAACGCCATAGCTTACCATTATACAGGGTGTTAAGGGACGTACTTGACTTACTTTAACCAGTGATTCCTGATATTATTTGGAGTAAAAATGTAAATGAAATTTTGGTCTCCGGTGACTTTTTTTGACGACTTCTTTTTTTTTTTCAAAATTTTTTTCTTCAAAATCAAACAAAAAAAAATTCTTTCTCATGTCGTCACTGGTCACTCAGCCGGGTGTCCGACGAACCCCTTACCCCGCCTCCAACTGTTCAACAACTACCATTTTTTATGTTTTTGTAGAAAAAAAAAAAAAAAAAACATCAAAATTGTCACCGGAGACCAAAATTTCATTTACATTTTTTACTCCAAATAATGTCAGGAATCACTGGTTAAAGTAAGTCAAGTACGTCCCTTAACACCCTGTATACAGCCTATGTTACTCGCTGATAATGTAGCTTTCTATTGGTGAAAGATTTTTTAAAATCGGTTTAGTGGTTTAGGCGTGAAAGCGTAACAAACAAACACACCCACTTTCACATTTCTAATATTAGTATGGATGTATTCATTTTAGAAACATTTTGTTGTTAGTAGGCATAGCTCAAATTTTCGAATTTCGTGAAAGCCAAAAGGAACCGAATCCAAAAATGGGCATTTCCCTGGAAAAATGATATCGGAAGAAACAGTATTTTATTTTGAAAAACGTTATATTTATGGTAACACGTTTATCTTTTTTATTTTGTTATTTGAAGTTTGGAAACATTTCAATTTGGAAAGATTTAGAATCCTGAAAAATTTAATTTTACTGGCATAATTTCTTCTGGGAAAATCTGAATTTTTTTTAAAGACATCTCTCTGATGTCATGTGATGTTTGGGAATTTTCCATGTTGGGAAATTTTTTTTAAAGACATCTCTCTGATGTCATGTGATGTTTGGGAATTTTCCATGTTGGGAAATTTTTATTGTCCTAAAAAATAATAATTCTAGACCTGAAAATTTGTCGGAAAATGAGTCGGTTTTTTTTTGTATAAATATTTAGACATTTATCTTTTAGAAATTATGTGAAGTTTGGAAACTATCTTTGGAAATTTTTTTTTTTCTAAAAATTTCTTCCGCAAAAATCGGAAAAAACTAACGGAAAATTTTTAAATACATATCAATCGTATCTTTTAGATTTTTCGAAAAAAAATTCTTTCTGGAAAATTAGAAAATTGGAATATTTTGCTAGGAAAATTAGTAGGATTAGTAGGATTTTAAACATAACAAAAATTTCTCGGAAATGGGTCGGGAAATTGTATTTAAGTTTTTGAAGCTGAGGAATTCAAAGTTTTGTCAAATTTATTTTTTCTATTTAAAATTTCTGAGATGCTGTTTGAAGCTTCGACGGTTCTTTTTAAAAATAACAAAGGAAGCCACTTCCATTTACAATAATCGAAAACTTGCAGTCTTTCATATAATAATGTATACAATCACAATAGAATTTCCGAAGAGGTAAAAAAAAATTACAGATTTACTATTATAAAAAGTTAAATTTGGTTGTATTGACTGACGGCTAAATATTATTATTTATCTATAATATGGGTTTTCACAGGGGGTCAACATTTAAAATACGCTCCGGGGGGCGCGCAAAAGGCTTTGGTGCGGTCCTGATCTACCCTTACCTACCCTTAGCGCTGTTCTGCCGGAAGCAATGACCCGAAAACCCTGCATTAGCGACACACTCGTCATAACTCAACTTATTTCCTACTTACATTTACATGACTTAACTAACTGTACTAACTGCATTTAACTGCCTCGTGTCTCTTTACAATTTTCCGATTGAGTCGACACTAACGTATAACATCGCGGTAGTCACTGATAAGATAACAAAAATATGAATTTTTTATCGTCTATGGCTTCTTATGGATTAAATATTCCTTTGCAATTATCCCCCTGATAAAGGATACTTGACACAAGCTTTGCTCAAAATATATTTGTATGCGTAATAAAAGTAAAACTTTTATAGAGTTAAGAGCGTATAACAGATTACATATTTCGAAATCAGCAAACATGTTAGTGATCGAGTGAAGAGAGATAGCCGAAAAAAATATGACTGGTGAAGTACCTGCTTGATATTTTACAATACGTAGGTACCTACTTTATTTGTGTATCTAAATGCATTGGAAGTAAAAAAAATCGTGTTAGTAAGTACGTAGGTATCTACAGGAAAATCATTTTAAAAGAGATGCTTTTGAATGCATGTATTCGTGCAAACCGATAGTACGTTTTGACAGCCTCCATGGTCGAGGAGTATGGCTCTCGGCGTGCACAAGTAAATTTTATTTGATTGAATTGTGTTATTTTACAACTTAATCTTTTAAAATAATGTAGGGTGTATGTGCGGTAGGTTCCAGAGTGGAAGATACTCTCGGTATTGCCCTGGTGTAAGACCACAATTCAGAATGGAAACGTTGTTTTTAATGACTTTTAACTGTGTTCGGTGACCAGATCGAATAATCGAGTACTTCCCCACCTTCTTCTTCCTAATGTCCTTCCCCTCCCTTTTACCTTCAGCCTCTCAACATACCACAATTGGAGATGCCATAATCTCACCAGCTCCAGGCGGCTGGGAGCAGTTGGGAATCGTAAAAAAAGTATGGAAAAAAAAGTATCAAAAGAGTTTTTCAATTAGTTTGGAACACCCTACAGCAGTCCCCTGTTACACGTCAAATGCCCAAAGATTCTGGGTGTGCGCCGAGTTCGTTAAAATGTACGTTTTTAGTAATTTGTTTTTTTCTTTTCACTTGACACAGGAGGCCCCAGCTTTGGGTATGGTGTGTGGAGGGAAAGGAAGTTATATGAAGGAAAAACATATGAGGGGTGGGAACAGGGATCGGTGGGTCAATCTGTAGAGGAGTGACGGAAACCATCCCTCCCAAGGATGCATGGGTGGAGAGAGTCTGGCTGGAGAGGTCTATCTTAGAGCTCCCTCAACCAGTCTCTGTTGATCCGACCCGCAATACAATAGGTGTGCAAACGCATTCGCTGCCAATATCTAGACAAACCTAGACAAACCCCACGAACCCGGGCACCCCTACCACCAAATCACTTGTGGTGGCCTATGGCAGGGGTGTTGGTTAGCCAATAAATGGTTCCCAGGGCGGCGATACCCATACCCACCTCCCAAATTGAAAATTGATTCTTCAGCTTCCTAACAGTTTTTTATTACAATTCATAAGCAAGGGTCTCGTTCAAATGTTTTACCTGTACCTAGGTAATAATTAGTTTTACATCTGCAATGCTCTGACACGTTGCAATACAAGCTTTACGTACATTTTAATTTAAAGTCACGAAATAAAGGTAGAATCTTTTCATATAATATGTGGACATATCTACCGCGTAAAATATATATAAAAGTTCAATTTACAACAATCTTCTTAATTCTCACAACAAACAAACACATTCTTCGGCATTCAAAGTATACAACAACCTGTTAGAAATGAAGGTCTGCATACAAACAACGACCAAAACACGCCTTGTAAATCCAATTGTTTCCTTACGATGGAAACGGTCAATATGTGTGCATGGCTACAACTATGAACCATATAAACCTACCTACCGTTTACACCGGTGGCGGTTCTGGCTATGCGGCAGCAGAGGCTGTCTTCCTAAAAAAATTGAGAAGAAATTGGGAAAAATATAGAAGATAGGCAGGGCGCATACATCAGATTTTGCTTTCCGATTGTCTGATCAGACAATTGGATCGGATAAACACCGCACACATCCAATTCGAAAACCGGATAGGTAATAACACCGGGGTCACGCCCTTTTTCAAACCGGATTGGACGGCCGGCGCGGAAGGGCGTGGCCTATTTTTATTACAGATCCGGTTTTCAAATCGGATGTGTGCCGGCTTTCATAAAAAATGTATGGCGCGAAGGCCTTCCGGTTGTCTGATCAGACAATCGGATGGAAAAATCTGATGTATTCGCCCAGCCATAAACGTATCAATACGTACAAACTATGGTAAAATTTTAATTTATATGTTACCAATTTATAAATTATAGAAGTTTTAAAGTTATTTCACTTTAAATATTACCCATAAATATTTTCGTATTTTCTTAGAACTGGTTGTCTTTATATTATGTAACTCATTACTCAGACAGGCGTATTTCTGCTCGCCGCGCCGTGTTACTAAATACGTAGTATAATAATACGCAAGGGAGGCACAGATAGGTCCCGCCTCCGGGAGCTGCTGATTTCATGTAGAGGAGAGTGGAGAAGTCACATAGAATCGTAATCGCGGGTCGCGTGTTGTTCAGTTTGAGGCGCGCCTCAAAAAACGAACACTTTCGAAGTTGAACCGTTCATTTAAAACTCTAGCGCTCTATAGACCATGTTTTGTTGGGTTTTATGATTATTTGTGATAGTACGCGGCATTAGGTACCTACGGAGCACGGCTATTTGAATTAATTTAGTGGGGCGAATTTGCAGTTGACGGTATTTCTTGTGTTTGCACATTATTATTGTTTGACGTAAGAAATAGTTCTATTGCTTTTTTCCAGGTTAGGCATAGTAAGAATACATACTTTAAAAAGTCTTTCTGTCTCCCCACTTGTCAACCCTGCAAACCGCCACTGGTATTGGTATTGTATTCATCGATACACAATGTGAAATTCTTCCTGAACAAATTCTAAGATACTTAGGTACGAACGATGAATCACAAAACTTAAATGAATTTAAGTTGGTGTGTTCCTTCTGTAAAAAATTTCAAATGATCATTATTTTGTGTTTAATTTTTAATATTCTCTTGGCGTTTTTATTAATTAGAGCTTTACAAGAAGTTTTTCGAAGTTTCGTGTAGACATTGAAGTACCCACCACTGTCCCACCCCGGTATAGGCAACTTATGGTCGCCCCTTCGGAGTTCGCGCAAGAATCTAATTTTTTTGAATAAACGGCTCTACATTTAATGTAACGAATCTAGACCTTCAATGTCCCCTCATACTGTGTTAGATGGCGGTATGCGGGCCCGCCTACAGGACTGTACTCTAATGGTCAATCTCTACAATTCTAAAGCCCATGGAGGTGTCAATGCAAAAGCAGTGAGCCTCATGGACAGTCAAACAAGTTGTTAGTAACATCAACAAAAAAAAAAAATAAAAAAAAATAATCCAAAATGACAGCAGCCGTCATGAGTAATCAGCTCATAACAGCGGGAGACATGACCATACAGTGCTATTTAATTTGAGCACTGTACGTAAAAGAAAAAGGAAACAAAAGTAAAATAACATATGTACAGATAAGAACCGGTGTCACCGCAACCTGGCTGCGGCTGCCGGCAGTCCCCGAAACAGTGAAGGAGGCTGATGGTCCGGCCTCCCCACAACCGGCAGCGTCATCCTTAAGCCAGCTAGCCGGTGGTGCCTAGACGACAGTAAGTGGAAAACATGAAGAAGACCCTAGGGAGAGAAGCGTCGGGTCGCCGGAGGCGGGACCGACAGCTTTCGGATGTAGTTCAGCCTTCTCCCCAGCCTCTTCATGTCACGGGGTGTGGCGCGGCAAACAGGTGCAGCTCCACCAGTATCATGTAGACAGCGACCTTTCTCTTGTTTTGAAGGCCAAGTGCGTGCATAATATCTCGTGATAAGACTGTAGATTTGTATTAAAATCAAATCCACGCCGCCCACCCGGTGTCCGCCCAAAGTACGCCCGATTCCGCTCGGTGCCCGCCACTCGGGCACCCGCCACTCGGCCGCCCGCCACAGAAACTTTTCTTTACATAAATAGATTCCAGTTATTTGTAATTTTTATTCTAATCACAACATTTTACTAGAACAAAGTAAAATGTTTATGTAATTTTTTTGTAGAATTTAATAATTAACCAACAGGTAGCTAAGAAACATACACGTGTAGACATGATGACAAGATTTCAAATCATCTTTCATTTTATGGAGAAAATTGAAACATTTTGTTCTGGAAAATAGAAAAAAATCATAGCGTGAATTACGCTTACGCGGTGAGTATGCTGTAAAACAGAATAAGTAGGTACTTGGAACTGATAGTAAGTATTATTAGTTCCAAACTAAAACTTCGCGAAAATTGTGCTATAAACAAATTCAACCATGAACGCGAAAATAAGCAAGCGCTAATCTTTTACCGGATCAGCAATAATTAGAATAAAGTCGTTCTCTTTACAAAATAATAACTGAAGAACAAAAGTAAGTTTGTACAAGGCTGAAATCACTGAATCATTTCCCGCGTGTTTATATTATTGATATGGCGGTACGCATGCGCGGTTGCCATGGCGACCGTCGACGCGAACATGGCGGTGTTGTGATCGCGCGCGCCTTTCGGCAGTTTATTTTCGTGCGAGCCGATGGTCACCCGTGCGGACGAGCGAAATACTTGCACGATCTAAATATACCGTGAAACCTGCTGTTTAACTAACTTACACATCGCAATCTGCTTTTCACGGACTTTTTGCATACCGGTCTGATTCGTAACGACGATACACAGATTCGCGAAAGAAAATTCAACTGAAATTATATGATAACAATGATTTGTTCGATTTGAACACCGAATCTGCTTTGAATTTGGAATTATTTAGCTTTAAAATGCAGGCCAATACAAAGTTGGTATCCAGATTGCAAACGCCTTGCAAGATAACCGCGAAAGCTCACTTTGAGATGCCTATAAAAACTTGGTTTGTTTGATGGGTCAAGGTTTTGAAGCTTCCGCGGGAAGTGAACAACCATCTGTTTTCGCGAGGGGAGTGAGAGAAGACAGTGGAAAAGTGGAAAACTCTCCTCGCCTCTGCGCAGAATCCAAGGAGGTGCGGTCGAAAGCTCTATCGACGTGAATCGGGTGAGTCTAATTTGCAATTAAAACCATTAAAACCATATGAAAACATTTAAAAATGATTTATTCATTATTAAATATTCGATTAGTATTCGGGTGTATGAAAAATTGTGAAAAATATGGCCATTTAATGAAATTCCAGACATGTTATTATGACTTTACGTGTTGGCCATTTTTTCACCCTTGTCGCGACCTAAATATTTACCTTTTTTGAAGGCTGGTTTTTTGACAACCGAAGTCTTTTGATTTCAAATCAACAAATTAATCGGTATATCGTTTTTATATTTTTTTATTTGTATTTCAAATACGGTATATCAACAAAAATAATATTTTACCCTTTTACGCTGTTTTTAAATCATCACATTATTATAATGTTTACAGTCCTGACCTACCTAACATTTTAAAGAAAATCTTAATCGTAATTTTATTACTAATAATAATTGATACTGAAATACATATTTCTTTATTTTATGTACCAAGGTACGAGTAGTATTGGGTATATCCGCATTGAATCTAGTATCTATAGATAATTTTCTATTAAGGTTTACAAAATATAATTTTTCGCCCAAATAAGAATACATCACAATAACATCATTGTTTCCATTACATAGTTTCCATTTTATGTCTTCAGGGCTACAAGCTTTCAGGAAAGCATTAAACATTTTAAAAAAGCTTAAAGATAATAACAACAAAATTGTATACCAGATGATCTAATATTTTATTTTTTAGCTTAAAATATTATTTTTTTTATGGCCGTTAAATATTATTTTTGCAATAATTTTTGCAGACATCAATTAGTTTAATATTAAAACTATATTTTCAGTTGTGTTACGTTAGTCGTTTTGAAAATTTTCAAATACGCATGCATATTTTGCAGATACTCGTATACCTGAAAAGTTTTAATTTGAATTGAAAATATCTAAAATTAAATTGTGGGTAATATCGTCGTCGGTAAAGGTTAGCCACATACTACAACTTTATAATTGCAATACTTAAATAATTGGTTTAATAATTTGGTAAATGACGGAGATAAACACCCGAAAAATCAGTGGAAAAGTCGTTAAAATTCACACTAATATAGATGCGCACATATCTGACTCTTAAGCATCAATAAAATTTATTCTTTACCTTTGTAGTCACAGAATCCGAAGCTCGAGTTTAGTGTCAGGAAAAAGCTGTTCTTTTATATTGAAATCAAATTTCTCATAAATCTGTGAAGTTATCATACAAATTGACAACTTACGACTCGAATGTCAGACTTGTTGATTTTTTAAATTGAATTTTTTGAACAACGATTTTTGCATTTGATCAAATATTTAGACATAAATATCTCAAAACTGTAATCTCATTAAAACGCCTAAGGTAAAAATAATGATAAGTGAATGATTATGAAGGCTTTATTCGGCAAACACAGGTGGCACTCTAATATCAATAAATAAATATAATGATTCGATCTTTGAGGTAGGTATTAATCATAATATTTGAATGCAGATGCGTTCACTTATAATCACGGAATGCATTATTATTTTTACTCTCATAAATAAAAATTCAGCTTTAAAGCTTGCAATTTTTAAATTGAATGTTATCTAAAATTAATGCTTATCATAATACTAAATAAACTTTTGTAGGCAAGTTTTACTGGATTACAAAAAAATATTACTACCTGTACATTACTACGGTCCCAAGAACAATGTCGGGTGTGCGATTTTGTAGTTTTGTAGTAGAACTGTTTCTGAATATTTACTGTTTTTGAGATCGAGAAATAAGTGTTGTTTTGATAATTTGCATTTCATTAAAAATTCCAAAAACACAGTCTTTTAAATAAACAAAATAAGCCAACAAAACCATTTTCAATTTTTAGCAGATCCGACATTGTTCTTCGAGACCGTCGCGTCGGTTTAATTCATCCTGAATATTCTTCCGTCATTAAAAATTTGAAACTGTTGCTTGTACGACGGTGGAGGGGTGACCCGACAATCGATCTCCCGACAGATTATAATTATTGTAATTTTTTTTTCATTATTTTCCAATTTCAAACTATAAATCAATTAAAAAATATTCATTGTTAAGTTGGTATGGATATCAAACGAATTTATTTATGGTGTCGATAATTTGTACTTGTGAATACAGTAGATAAGAAGTTTTATCCTTGATGCATTTGTACGAAATATACTTTTGTCATTCGACGTTATATCCTCTCTGCAAACCTCGTCGGGGGCAGTTAGTAATATTTTGTGTAAGTAGCTACACCGTATTTTCCCTCAACCGTCTGCATATTGTATATAAGTGTGCCGTGGGGCTACCTATAGGGGAATAAACCGTCATGAAATCCGATGGAGAATCTCAGAGTCTTCATTATTGATAACAACCTATTTTCGTAGTAAGCAATCACTTTGTGGTTTGACACATTTAATTATACGCAAAGGCAGCTTGCATTAGACTGGCGTTTATTTAGAGAAATATTGCTACATCAGAGATGGCGCTAGTAGTGACTTAATAATTTGTCATATTCTAACAATATTTTTCCTATCTGATATTTTTTCCATCATCAAAGATGGATCCCGTAATGTTAAGAGTCTTACGCTATTCACTCGAACTTTGCGAATGCGAATATTCGTTACATCACTAGTTAAGACAGAGTATTGGAACATTGATAGTCAATCCAAAGGAGCCTGCTAACCATCAATACAAAGGACTATCCCATAAAAATCGTGGTTTAAGAAATTTTCCCCCTTTTTCCCAAAAATAAATTTCCTCACTTATTCGAATGAGAATCGGACATTGATCTGTGCCTTCCACCTTTTTAAAATTCATTTCTTTTACTCCCCAGATCAAGGGCGGATCCAGGATTTTTTCTTGGGGGGGCAAAAGGGGCGGACGGGCAAAAAATCAACAATTACTGTTAAGATTTTTTTCTGGGGGTACACAAGAGGCGGACGGGCAAAAAATCAACAATTACTGTTAGAAATAAACTTGAAGTACATACTTCAAGTTTATTTCTACAAGTTCAAGTATGCTTTGGAAGGTTTATGAATTTTCAAAACAATAGAAACATTAAATGTTTAAAATAAAGACAGTTTTTGCTTCTAAGTATGTACTGTGATGGAATCTCCACAGTACACAAAAATACCGTCTGGGGGGGGGCGCGTCCCCCCCCCCCCTAAATCCGCCCTTGCCGCATTTTTTGGTTGTCCCTCTCTAAATAAACATCCCCCCTTGTATCAAGCGTTATCTAATCTCAATTTGGGAGGCGGGAATGGGTACCGCCGCCCCGGGAACCTTTATTGGATAGCCAACACCTCTGCCATAGGTCACCCCAAGTGGTTCGCTACGTTTGGTGATTTAGCAGGGGTGCCCGGGTTCATGGGATGAGGTTTGTCTAGGTCTTGGAGGTGGATGACCAGGACACACTGAACCCCAGATTCCTACCCACCTATTAAACCCTTTTCGTTCCCAGAACTCTCCTCTCCTTCCTTTCCCTAAAAAAAACCCTCCACACAGCATCCCCAAAGATGATATAGGCCCTCAGGGAAAATATTTTCCTCGGGGCCTCCTGTGTGGAGCTCATGTAAAAAAAAAATCTAAAATTACTCCCCTCCATTCAACATCTCATCTCTTCCAAGTCTGAACTTGACTCCAATCTTTCATATAATTCTGAAATTTGCACATTTAAATAAAATTAATATAAAACCACCTTTACTTTCTTTGTAATTTTAAATGATGGCCTAGAACACCCTTGAAGAGTTAAAGCCAGAAATAATTGAAAAAAACACGATATTATTAAATAAAACAAATACTTTCATTTAAACCATTATTAAATTAATTATTAATCTTATTATTAATATTAATTTTATTTTAAATTTTTAATTAATGTTTTCGTTTAATAATAGTTTAAATTGTTAGTTATTTTCCTTTTTTTGTTAACATGCATATTTGCATTGGTTATTCAATCACTGGTATAGGTACATATATTATAATAAAAATAATAATATTTGGCTAATTTATATAGCGCCGTTTTCGCGAAAAATCACCTCAAGGGCGCTGTACAAATAAATAAATGTTGTATTTAAGAGTGATTCATTTCACTAAAAATGAATGCTATTCGTTTATCAAGATTTCAATTACCTTAATTGAACCGTGACGCACTCTTGACAAAATTAATCTTTCATTAGATTATTGTCGCTTAACGTGTTGTGGTTTTGGTTTTAAAATTTGATCGCTTACAAATATTAAAGTTACTTTGATTACATTTTTAAAGCACTGAATTTAATGTCACTGAAACAATTATATACAAAAGATATTCAAGTATACGCATTCAAAAACCAAGATAACTTTACACAGACAAACTCGGGCCGATTCACAAGATTCACATTACAACATACATTTCACCAACCTACAACTAAAACGACTTTTGGATAAAGAAATAAGCAATACTTTTCTATTGTCAAAGCCCCGAAAAAGGGCGTTAATAAATAAATAAAAAATATACATTATAAATATTTAATATACTCCTCCTTGCAATAAAAACCATAAAAAAAAATAACCGACTTCAAAAGAAGCATTGAGATATGGATTATGGACATGGGATGGAAGAATATAGATTCAGTTTTACAACCTAACAAAGATTAATGCTTGTATCGTGCTTTCATTTATATTTAACTTTAAAATTTTCTTTATTTAACATTGGTATTTATTTATATTTCAAACATGTACAATGTGACCTTGTAACGGGGTACCCCAGTAGAGACACATTTTTTCTAAAAAAATGTTAAACAAAGAAAAAAAAATACTGCGGGTAAAACACATCGGCCTTTGCTACAATCGAGTACCTTTCAAACCTTTTTATATGCCTAGAAATAAATAAACTACCTGGCCTATCAAAATGCTTTTGAAGCGCAAAATCTCCTACTTATGAACTAGTTTTCTCATACGCTTTTATCGTTTTTTGAGATAAATTCAGTAATTTCTGCCCGAACTTCACAAAATTCAATAAAATAGGTCTTTTTTATATATGAAAATCAATAAAACAGCAACTTTATCGCTAACATGCAAGGTGCGCGTGATTTCTCCCGATGCCAAATGTTTCTTCCAAATGTTTTTTCCTTATTCTGCTCTGCCGAGCGATTCTATATCTTTTTTGGGATCGTTATTAGATAACGGACGTTATCTCCTGTCAGATTTTTACATATTTTAGTTTAGATCGTTTTAAGCACGAATTCCTGCAAGTGTGCATGATTATTTATTCATTTAATGTACGTTGTAGATAGAAAAAGCAAATAACAGTCATAAAAATCACACAAATCTGACAGGAGATGACGTCAGTTATCGAATAACGATCCCACAAAAGATATAGAATCGCTCGGCAGATGGTTTAGTCATGAAGAACGAAGAAAGGAGTGTAAGGAGAATATACGCAAGTGTAAATGGTAGGAGAAGTGGGGAACATCCGAGAAAGACACCGCATGATCAAGTGAATCAGGTAGGTACTTGAGTCGGGACATGGTCAGAAGAATAGAATAGGTAATAAATAATAGTAGATGAAAAAAATTATCATTTTCTTAATTCTCTCTCACATACCGCACCGTGACGTCTCCGTAGACCACTACAATACTACCCGCCGCGCCGTGAAGATAATTTTTAAATTGTGGAATATAGTGTGAATGAATTCCAAAAATTAAAAAAAAGTCAAATATCAATGCGCTGATGGTTTTGCTTTTGTTCTTAAACATATAATGCTGCAGTTCTTTCTTACACACTAATTAACAACAGTCTAAAATGAGACAAACGCTGAACGTACGTCTACACCTCCCCAAAGGAAACGTACAATCATTATTCTACATCTCCCTCATATAAAGAAAATGAAACCCAAGAAAAAGTACTTAGTACCTTAGTACTTTGGTAGAAACAGTGACGAATTTTGTGTCTCATCTTTTGTCTCACCATTATTTAATGTGTAAGAAAGAGTTGCCGCATTGTAGCGATAATGAACGTACGTTTATTGCATTTTTGCCGTTACGGTTCCGTACCGTTAATCGTCACGGTAATTATAACTTCATCCCCTCGATCGTGTCAGATCTTCACTTTATACAAAAAATGGATATGTTATTACACTTTGTGAAGTTCAAGCACCAATTACTGAATTTGCCACATAATGAAAGCATATCATAAAACGAGTTAATAAGCATGGATTTTTGACGTATATTATTGTACACCGTCACTATCAGTTGGGCTATATTTGACCGATACATTCGGAAATGCGCCTTGTGAAATCATGATTTGGCGATTTTGTTCAATGGTTGATTGATTTATTTTTTAAATGGGCAGTGTGCCAATATTTTTTAGACTTGTGAAAAACTGTATACACAGCGGAATGGAATCTGAGTCACGCTGTCCGAACACTCCCACGTAAAACGTATTTGCTGTTGGGTGGGGACAGGGGACGTTTCGAGCTTCTTCCGTACGTTAGCAGCGCTTTCAGCAGCTTTTCAGAGAAGGTAACAAACAGATCGACTTTATTATTATTCCAACGGGAGTTGCAATATCCGAAAGGCTAAGGTCTTAAAATGTATGTGCTGTTAATTGAACATGTAAAAATGTACTTTATATTGCGATAATCACTCACTATGACTCGACGATGTCTAAAATGATATCACAATCATTTCTAAATATTATTTGAAGTTGAATTCTAAAACTAAATTTGACGGCGTCCGTTTTTGAGGGCCAAGGCTCTCGACTAGAGATCCGGAGGTAGACTAGAGATTTGGGTTATCACAATTTAAAAATTAAAAATAATATAATTGCGTCACGTTTCAGAGTGGAAGACACTTTCAGTAATGCCCTAGTGTAAGACCACCATTCAGAATTGAAATGTTGCTTGAAGTGGCTTTAGCCGTGTTTGGAGACTAGATTGGTACTTCCGCACCTTCCTCTTTCTCATCTCCTTCCCTCCCCACTTACTTTCAGCCTCACAACACAACCCAATTGGGGATGCCTTAGTCTCACTGAATCCAAGCGGTTGGGAGCAGTTGGGACTCTTATGCGGTATTCACTTAAAAATGTAAATAAAACTAACCAACACGCCATTTTCTCGTAGGGGTAGGCAAAAAGCATGAACCGCGAAATAATTTCAGAAAACTTAACGACTATTTTGATTTCGCAGTTTGACAGTTCCCGCGTTTGATGAAATTTAATTTAGTAGGCAGCTGTTTTTTTTATTAAAAGAATTGTCTGAATTTTTAAAATTATTAATGTTTTAAAAAGGTACCCATGTTAGGTACCAAATTTGATTGATTGTTCTTATAATATACAAAAATGAATATTTGTAATATACTTGGCAAGCACTCCTTGCTTCATTCACATTTATAAAATTTCATACATACCTACTATTCTTTTGACTCTTCAATGGCCCGATTCAAGTAACTCGGTTCAATTGATAGTGTCATCTCTTACCCGGGCATCCCCGACATCTTCTACCATTCAAATTTACGACATAAATTCTTCTTATACTCCTTTCATCGTCCAATCGCTCTACATGCTAACTTACTAGGTAAAATGTTTGCGGATAACTCAACCCTCGATGACCAAGGTGCTGTCCCGACGTCGGTTCCTCACTGCGGTTTTCGTATGAAAAAGCTGAGGATCCGGCATCGGGAAGTACTCCATGTTTTACGAGGGCTTGATGTTAATAAAGCTAGTGGGCCCGACGGAATACCTGCCCTGGTACTGCAGAGGTGTGCTGCGGAAATAGCTCCAATTTTGACGAAGCTTTTTAAAATGTCCCTGAAGACTGGCTCTGTGCCCTCTGGTTGGAAAAAAGCGGTTATCCATCCTATTCCAAAGAAGGGTGACCGCTCCAACCCGGCCAACTACCGCCCCATAGCGATCACATCAGTTCTGTCTAAGGTGATGGAACGTGTGATCAACGACAAACTGCTCACATACCTCGAGAAGAACAAATTTATTAACGACCGTCAATACGGATTCCGGCGGAACCGCTCGTGCGGTGATCTTCTCGCGTATGTGACGCATGTTTGGGGGCGATGCCTGGAACGTTTCGGTGAGACCCAAATGGTTGCACTGGACATCTCCAAGGCCTTTGACCGGGTTTGGCACCTAGGACTTGTCAACAAACTGCATTCTTACGGACTTCCCGCATCCTTGTGTACGTGGATTGCCGACTTCTTGAGGGAGAGGTCGATTCAGACGGTAGTCGATGGTTTCATCTCTTCCTCACACTCGATAAATGCTGGCGTCCCGCAGGTATCGGTTCTGTCTCCGACTTTGTTTTTGTTGCACATCAACGACCTTTTGTCATGTGCACCAATTCACTGTTATGCGGACGACAGTACAGTTCATGATAGCTTTTTGTTTGACAAGCCCCCAAAGGGCTCACAAACTCCAACAGATCGTAGGGCTTTGAAGCAAAGAATGGACGGTTACCTCGAGAGTGTTTTCTCTTGGGGTAAAAATAATCTCGTTGAATTTAATGTTTCAAAGACCCAATCTTGTCTGATTACGTCTAAAGGGGATCGAAATGAAAATCTAGTCTCTTTCAACGGAAGCAATCTTCCGAACAGGCCCTCCATTGATATGCTTGGTGTAACCCTAAGTGACCAGCTCAGGTATGGGGGCTCCATCGAAGCCAGAGTAAAGTTAGCCTCCCAAAAGCTGGGCGTACTGTACAGGGCCCGCAGATACTTTAATAGTACACAACTGCTAACCTTGTACAAATCACAAGTACGCCCCACGGTTGAATTTGGCAGCCATCTCTGGTCTGGAGCTCCAAAATACCTGAAAAATACCCTCGACTCTGTGCAGAAACGGGCGGTCCGTTTGATAGATTCTCCCATCTTAACAGACGGATTGCAATCTTTAGAGCACAGGCGTCGGGTGGGAATGCTATCCTTGTTCTACCGGTATTACAATGGAAGATGCTCCGAGGAACTAGCATCATTGATCCCTTCGGCACCGGTGCATAGTCGGGAAACACGCCAAACGCGTGCCCAACATTTGTACACGGTTGACATTTGTCACATGAGAACGTGTCGTTTCTTCGACTCGTTCTTGTATTCAACAGCTCGGCTGTGGAATGATTTGCCGGCCTCTGTGTTTCCTCCTTCCTACAACATGGGTCTCTTCAAGACCAATGTTCATTCCTTCCTCTCCTCAAAAAGACCCTCCACACAGCATCCCAGATGACATAGGCCCTGAGGGAAATTATTTTCCTCAGGGCCTCCTGTGTGGAGTTAATGTAAAAAAAAAAAAAACATGCCCAAACCATCTAACCGTTAATTTCTTAATCGTACTCATTTATATATAAATATATATAAAGCATTCAGTCTACTTTGATTGTTCCTCTTCTTGTTCAATACATCACTGCTACACATCAGGGCAGGTTCCAGCACTCGATTGTGGACTTCTAGCTTCAGTTTTTTTAATAAAAAGTTTGAACAGAAAATCCCTTAATGTGTTATTATTTATTATACATACATATTTAAAAGAAAACTGATGTTAACAATGTATATAAGACCTATGGATTCTAAGGCCCCAGTCAGACCAACGGTGTCTATTGAAGAAAGAATTGTGTTATTTGACAATGTTTGATCGTTTTAAACGAAGTAAGACACACCTTACCTCACGAACACGCCCACAGCACGTCAGCAGATAGGAAATTATTACCCGCACCCTTAATAGGTGGCTTTTTAACACGCAATGCCAAACAAGTTTTCAGTGCGGTTGGGATAACGATCCGACCACTATGAGGGTGGTACACTCCCTTACGAATTTTCTTAGGACTACGTTGAGAAATTGATTTTGGAAACATCGTCATGAATTATTCAAGGTTTTGGTGCTTAATTTACAGAATTATTTAAATTTAAATTTAAATTTTTATTTTTTTATTTTTAACTTTAAGTGTAAGACCTCAAATTGTAATATTTAATTAAATGAAGACCATAATCTGAAGACAGAAAAATTAGAAAAAGATATTGGCACCTCTGAGACTCGAATCCAGGACCTTCTGCTTTCATGGCAACAGCTCTACCAACAGAGCTAAGGTGTCTATATCCAATTCGGTCACTTTTAACTTTATCCTACTTCGACTGAAACCTACCAACACTATCTTCATTTTCTTAACGCTCATATTAGGTACATAGTACATAGATCTTAGTCAAAGTATGATACAGTTAAAAGTGACCGAATTGGATATAGACACCTCAGCTCAGTTGGTAGAGCTGTTGCCACGAAAGCTGAAGGTCCAGGTTTCGAGTCTCAGAGGTGCCAATATCGTATCAACAACTTCAGACTATGACTTTGAAAGTGACCTTTGCTTTATCAATGCGTAAGAAAAGGACGCCTGAAAATAGCATTAATCGAGAAAGTCATACTGAGCTATTTCATAACCCGTCGGGCTAATTATATTGCAACAACTCATATATGTATGTCTCATAGAAATAGTTGTGTTTCCCTTACTACCATAGTGAGAAATATAATCTAAACGGCGTTAGAGAGAAAAAACACCATGCTTTATATTCTAATCTAAAAATTAACTACAAAAGAAGTAAAATGTGTAAAACTTGTATAAAACCAAAATTTTCGAATCACAATTAGAAAAAATAATTGAAACTTTGGGAATTTTTAATTAATTATTAATTTTTTGCATGTAAAAACAAAAAAGCTAAGTAACAATGATAATAATAATAGGTTTGTCTCATAAAATACGTTTGTGTTTGTATACATTTTTTCGTTTTCAGAAATTTTAGTTAGAAAAAATGTAACGGTAGCTATTTTTAACTTGTATTACATTTTTAATTTTTTTAATTTCGCATGCAAAATGTTAATATTTAAAACATGATCCGAAGGTCGCGGGATTGAATCCCGGCGTGGCAAATGAATTTTATTTGATTAATTTGTGTTATTTTACAATTTATTCATTTAAAATAGTATGTAGTATATTTGCGCACGTTCCAGAGTGAAAGATACTTTCAGTATCGCCCTGGTGTAAGACCACCGTTCAGAATTGAAACGTTGCTTGAAATGGCATTAGCCGTGTTTGGTGACCAGATCTGAATAGCCAGGTACTTCCCCACCTTCCTCTTCCCGATCTCCTTTCCCTCCCCACTACCTTCAGCCTCACAAAATACCCCAATTGGGGATGCCATGGTCTCACTGGCTTCAGACGGGAGCAGTTGGGACTCTTGTGCGGTATTAATATTAAAAAAAAATTCAGAAATATTCCATTTATTTGTATTTTATTAAAAAGCGGAAATATGTTGATCCTCTGACGAAACATGGCTGACGTTTGAGGGGTAAAATATATATTTTTTAGATTCTCTCTCCCTGTTAAAATTAGCAGTAAAAATATTAAAGGTGTGCTTATGATAAAGTAGAGCACAATTAAAACATGATGTAATGACGACTGTGCGACTAACCCATTTGGGTCGTAAAATGGATAGTGTGAAGGGTTTTATGAAAACAGGCGTGACTGTAAATGATTCCGTCATCACACAGTATTTTCAAAATTGTTTTTTTGCAATGATTTATAATTATGAATTTATTGTTTATTGTGGACTTATGCGTTTTAAATTATCGTCAATATTTAATTGATAATACATAATCTATAATTCCTTCAAATCCTTTCATTTATTTATATCCATTACATTAATATTGTTTTAATGTCCTATGAATTCAACCAATTAATCTAATTTTTAAATTATCAATTTCTACAAATCTATTGGTTCGAATATTTATCTTCTATCCACATACTAGCTGACCCGACGAACTTCGTACCGCCTCAGAATCAATAACTTTTGATTTAAATTAAGTTTTTTTATTATGTTAAAAATTACACAATGAAGCCATTATCGATGCCCAACTGTCCGTGATTTGTTGCTCTCAGTATTAGAGATGGCGTTGTGTACGGATTTATATTTTTGTGATTTTCTTACTTTTCCACTTACGGGAATTCGGTAGGCGCGTACGGGTGCCGCCGCCCCGGGAACCATTTATTGGATAACCAACACTTCTGCCATAGGTCACCCCAAGTGGTTTGCTACGTTTGGTGATTTAGCAGGGGTGCCCGGATTCATAAGGTGACGTTTGGCAGTGGATGCGTCTGCCCACCTGCTGCGTGGCGGGCCGTATCGAGAGACTGGTTGAGGGAGGCCTTTTGACCTTTCCAGCCGGACTCTCTCGACCCATTGCCTTGCACCGCAGTTGGAGGGATGGATTCATACGTCCTTCACTCCCGGACACACTGACCCCCAGATTCGTACCCACCCCTCATACCCTTTTCCTTTCAAGAACTTTCTTTCCTCCCCTTCCCCAAAAAGACCCTCCACACAGCATCCCCTAAGATGACATAGGTCCTGAGAGAAATTATTTTCCTCGGGGCCTCCTGTGTGGAGTTTATATTTGTAAAAAAAATGGGTTTCATTTCAGAGATTTATTATAATTATTGTATATTTCATTTGAAACGGTGCAGACATACGTTCACCGTTTGTCTCATTTTCGACTGTTGACATTTAGTGTGTAAGAAAGAGAGACAGCATTATATGTTTAAGAACAAAAGAAAAACAATCAGCACATTGACATTTGACGTTTTTGAATTTTTGGAATTCAAGCAAACTTCAATATTATACCTACCACAATATTCCTGCAGCTCTTTCAAAAGATGAAAATTCGTTGCATACTAAATGTATGAGGAAATGAATTTTCGTCATAACTTTCTTTTTCGTGAATTTTTGCGATGTTTTAATAGTTATTATGTTATCCGGGGCGGAGACAAATCTAACAAATCAAAGATCATCAAAATCGGTTCAGCCGTTCTCGAGTTATAAATAGTGTAACTAACCCGACTTTGTTTTATATATTAAGATATACATATATACATAAAAAATAATCTCTGTTTCCCTTGATCACGCTATAACTTCAGAATGACTTTACTTATTTCATTCGTATTTTTTTTATTTTTGCTAATACTTTGTAGAAGGTTCTTACGGAAAGAAAAATTAAGAAAATTTTGCAGAAAAATAAATAATTTCAGAAAACTTAACGAATTTAGTAGGCAGCTGTTTTTTTGTATTAAGGCGATCCAATAGTCCATGAAAAAATCGAAATCGGAATTCATGCCCTTTTATGGGAGGAGTTTAAAAATACTTGAGAAAAAGCTTTTGGAGTGGTTGGAAAAGGTATTTGAGAATTCGTTTTTCAGGTTGATTTCGTAAAGGCCTGTAAAAAACATTAACTCATTTTTTACACATTGTTTATTGTAATAAAACAGAATTCAGTGGAGCCTAGCGTCCGTTTCCCGCTCCGTTCGTAGCCCTTAGGTGGACAGAAGAGTTCAGTTCCACCTTAGTGGAAGAGTTCACTTTGAAAATCCAAATTCGTCTACTGCCGGCTGTATTGTAAAATAACAGAGCGACAATGGATATTTTATTGTATTTTGTGAACTTCGGGCGCAAAAATATTTTTTTTGCGATTATTATAAAAGAAACTGAATTTGCTACATTAAACAATAAAACCATATCCGACAAGGGGTTTATAAATAGGAGAGTTTGGACTTAAAAGTGTTTTTTTACAGACCTTATATTTTATTTTTTTATAGGCTTATTAAAATACTTATAAAAAAGCTGACCGATATTTTTAAGGGCCAAGGTATGTTCTATACGCAGTATTTAATTGAAGCATCTACGTATAATACTTCTAAGCGATCAAATTTTCAAAACAAAAACATACTATTTTGTGTGATTTTGCATTATTTATTATGGCTTCATCTTAAAAGAATAGTCTATGGATTTTTTTAAATTATAGATATTTTAGATAGGTACCTACCTATGTTAGGCGCCAAATTTGATTGATTATTCTTATAATATACAAAAATGAATATTTGTAATATGGGAAAAATTAAAATTTGAATAAAAAAATTGTAATAGGTGGCACGCGAGACGTTTGATAACTGAATGTACTGCGACTGAATACATGGAACGCTGGAGGGGGGTTTGCGCGACGGGGGAGGGGGGAAGGGGTGAGGGGAGAGGGTGGATGGGGAAGGTGGAAGGGGGACGCGGGTAACTTAAAACGGAACTTTACGAACAGGGTAGGGGATGCGGGAGGGAAACGGGGACGCACGGGAAAGAACATGCAGGGAGAAACAATTTATTTATCTAAATATGGCAGTGCGACGCATGCCGGGAACCAGCTAGTATTTCATATAATTACTTTATTTATTTCAACCATCCAGGCCTCGGGCCTATTTCATCGGAATTTCAAATTACATAATTATTATTTCAATATCTATTTTAAGCAATCTTCCGAACAGGCCCTCCATTGATATGCTTGGTGTAACCCTAAGTGACCAGCTCAGGTATGGGGGCTCCATCGAAGCCAGAGTAAAGTTAGCCTCCCAAAAGCTGGGCGTACTGTACAGGGCCCGCAGATACTTTAATAGTACACAACTGCTAACCCTGTACAAATCGCAAGTGCGCCCCACGGTTGAATTTGGCAGCCACCTCTGGTCTGGAGCTCCAAAATACCTGAAAAATACCCTCGACTCTGTGCAGAAACGGGCGGTCCGTTTGATAGATTCTCCCATCTTAACAGACGGATTGCAATCTTTAGAGCACAGGCGTCGGGTGGGAATGCTATCCTTGTTCTACCGGTATTACAATGGAAGATGCTCCGAGGAACTAGCATCATTGATCCCTTCGGCACCGGTGCATAGTCGGGAAACACGCCAAACGCGTGCCCAACATTTGTACACAGTTGACATTTGTCACATGAGAACGGGTCGTTTCTTCGACTCGTTCTTGTGTTCAACAGCTCGGCTGTGGAATGATTTGCCGGCCTCTGTGTTTCCTCCTTCCTACAACATGGGTCTCTTCAAGACCAATGTTCATTCCTTCCTCTCCTCAAAAAGACCCTCCACACAGCATCCCAGATGACATAGGCCCTGAGGGAAATTATTTTCCTCAGGGCCTCCTGTGTGGAGTTAATGTAAAAAAAAAAAAACTTAATTTATAAATAATATACACTTTTTATAAGTTTAACTAACACTTAAATTTTATCTTTTACCTTTCTTTTTTGTATTAATAATGTATGTAACCTAAGAATTTATATATATGTACGTTTGTACGCATTTATGTACCTCCTACGCCTGTTTCAATACAGGCATATTCTAGTGAGACAGGCATTGAACAAGCACCTGTAACAAAATTTTATATAGAGAGATAAATAAAACTTTAAAAAATATATTAAACTACACTTAAACTATATGTTTAAACCTCAAACTCATCGTGGAACACCGTATTTTTTTGTGCATTACAGATTAATATAATCCTATTACAATACACATAGAATATTAGATTGGATTATGTACATGTTGGTACATTGTACATACAACATAAATACATTATTGTGTATCAATCATCTGATTGCATAAATAAAATTACAATAATACATATTTTAGAGCTCTTGCCTAAAATTACTCTTGAAACGTTCAAGACTAATGTTGAAAATGTCAAGGGACCTAGAGATATCATTTAGCAATACCATACCGGGATACAGAGCAAGTCGTGGTAGCGACCCTGACAGTAGTTGTTCGGTACGAACAATTTATAGCATTCTAAGAGGTATGGGCTGTCAATGTAATAGTTCATAATTTTGAAAGCTGTTACTGTTAGGGTTCCATTCCTTCTAGATTGGAGACTTTCGAAACGAGTTTCAGATAGCAAATCTATATGATGCATAAATCGCGGGTATTCACCATGCATTCTCATATAAAGATACCGTAGAATTTTTTTTTGGATTTGTTCCAATAAATCTATGTATTTTTTCTGGTATGGGGCCCAAACAGCAGAAGCGTATTCTAATTTTGATCGTATAATGCAGTTGAACATCGATGTCATTGCTTAGGGCTTGGAAAATTGTTTACTTATTCTTATCACAAATCCAAGAAGTTTGTAACACGATAACGCCAACCCAACCATATGATCTGAAAAAGTAAGTTTGGGATAAAATGTGACCCCGAGGTCCCTTGTGGATTTTACTGATGACAATATTTCATGATTTAATTTATAATCAAATTTAATCGGGTTTTTGGAACGCGTATACGTCATAGTGACACATTTTTTTACGTTAAAGAAAAGTTATCGTCCTGAGCAGTTTGCGATCATCAGCAAAAAGCAAGCAAGTAGCTCTGGATGCATTCTTGAATAACAAAAATAAAATTAAAATTATTCATTAAAGAATTAAAACGCATTTATAACTTTCTTACATTTTTTTTATGACCTGACCGGTTTCACCTTTTGACGAATATCTTCAGACAGTCGGTCAAAAAAATCAATTAAGTAATACATAAATAGTCAAATTGTTTAATATTGAATAGGCCACTTGCATCACATTTTTTTCCAGTTTAGGCAAATATTCTAAAACATTCTGTATTTTTTTTTAATCGTATTTTTGAAACCCTGGCGATTTTTTGAAAATTTCAATTCATAAAATCAGACCATTTTTTATAAACCGGAAAGACGGGACATAATTTTACGGGTGCGAAAAAACGATAATTACATAGCCGAAAATCATTTAAAAAAATAACGTTTTTCAAACGAATGCCACAGGACAATAACGAGGCATTCCAAAAATATTACATCTCATAAATATTTTTTTCCTTGATCCATCTTATTGATCATAAATCATTAAAACGTTCAACGTCTATATTACTAAACCAATGTAATATACTTGTACTTGTAAATTATAATAATAATAGGAATATTATAAAATTTGATTTTGTTAAAATCAGCACTATAACCATTATACCTCTAAAACACAGACAACATAAAATATACGGGGTTCTCTTCACAACATCTGTCAAAAAGTCAAACCAAATGATAAGTTCGCAGAGAACAAACAATAAATCTAGTGAAAGTTAAATGTCAAATTCAAAAATTCGCCTGAAATCAAAGTGATGCCATATAAAAAAGTAAATCAGTGTGGAATTTTATAAAATTAATAGGAACATTTTCGGAGACGGGACATTTTCATGTAGTGACATCACGAGCTCAAATAATGGATTTATTTTTTAAAAATAAAAAAATGTACATTTGTAAAAAAAATTTACTAACATTTTCGTAATCTTAGTAAAAAAATCTATCCACACGATTTTTTCCAAGTCGTTATTTAATCCATGCAAGTGGCCTATTGCAAGAACATAATGTATGTATAACATGTGCATTTTTCATTGTGAGACGTAACGATTTTCTATTTAATTTTGTAGATTACATAGTACCTACCACGATAGATGTGGAAAAAAGTTGGCATAGAATTTTTGCCAATTTTATGAGAGTTTTGTGGTAGGAAAAAATATAACCATTTATTTATTGCTCCTAAAATAATGATAATGATAATTTTCTATAATTGAATAACTTCATACGTAGCATTGGGTACTTGGGTACCTAATTTGCCTCCTTGTATGGTGCTTATTTATAAATGGAGATAACCTGATTCCAGGAATAAAATATTTTAACATAATCGTAATTAATATCCTTATCGTTATCCTTAATCTAAAATTACCGTACCTACTTATATTTTTATAATACCTTTGTTTTTGATCGCAATCGGTGACTCTTACTGTTATTTTTTTATACATCTTATTATTATTATTGGAGACTTCATAAAAGACTTGAACATAAAAAATACTATGGTGTGAATACTGTAGATCAATATAACAATGGTTCTTTGGTTCTCCTTGAAATGAGTTTAAGTTTCTTATTTAGGATTTTATCAATTAAATTTGTGGAATAACCATTATTTAGAGCAATTTGTTTAATTTTTGAAATCCCATTCTAAATATTTTTCCAATTAACCGCTCTGTTCTTTCCGGAAATCCCGCAATTACCCCCACCCCTTTGCTCACCTCCCACTCAAACACCTAACATTCTGTATCATAGTTTAGTTATAATATTCTCCTGACGAAGGAAGGGTGCTTCTGAAACCGGTAGAGTGTTTTAAAATAAAAGTGGTCTTAAACAAATTTATGTTTTTTTTTTATTGTTATTTATTTCCATTAATTAGATGCGTCTTGTCGTTTCTAGAGTTTTTCCATTGGTCTTTTTAAGCCAGACTTTAATTCTCAACTAGTACTCAGTAATCCCTCAGGCTAATCATTCGCTTTTGGGAACAGCTCATATAGGTCTCATAGAAATCGTTGTGTCTCCCTTACCGTCATGGTAAGTGGATCTAAGTTGTGTTAGAAAGAGAAAACCCATGCTTTAAATTCACATCTAAAAATGATGCACAAAAAATACATTAGCTAAAGTTTCAGACCGCAATTTGTAAAAAAAAATTGAAAAATTGCGATTATTTACTAATTATTTCTACACGGAACGACAAAAAGAGAAGTATTGATGACATTTATTATACATTTTTCTAATAAAACATGCACGTTTTTTTTCTTTTTTCGTTATCGGTAATTTTAGAAAAAAAGTAAGAGCCGTTTTTAAAACTTTTTATGATTGCATAAAAATATCAATAAATTATTTCTAACGTCACCTTTAAAAAACAATTTTTAGTTTTCGTACATTCAGAAATATTCCATTTATTTTATTGCAAAGCGGAAATAATCTCACCAGCTGATAAATTATTGTTGAGCTTTTCTATTAGATTTATATCTGGAGGAAGGATGTTTAGTTTCGTTGCGAAAATACAGTTTATTTGTCCGAATGTGGTTTTATAACTTGGAATGTTTTTGATATAATTTTGATTCGATCTAGTGTGACATACACGATGTAATAGACTATAAATAATCTAGTAATATCGGTACTAGATATTTGCTATACTCTCGATTTAAAAAAATAATAATTTGATTAAGTATTTTGGTCCCAAATATAATTTTAGTTTTATGTGGAAAAGGCCGCGCAGCCGTTTCCAAAGTATTATTTTTTTTATTTATTTATTTATGTTTGATTTTCTAAATTGAAAAATACGATAATTCAATAAGAAAATAATCTAAACAACATAATGTATTTTTCTTTATTTTTGTGGCTAAAGGACATGTTTGCATTCATTTTGGTGTTAGCAACCTTATTTATTAAATTTAATACAAATTACAAAACACATTCAAATGTTTTCAAAATTAAAAAGTTACATTTTTTTACATTAGCTCCACACAGAAGGCCCTGAGTAAAACAATTCCCTCGAGGCCTGTGTCATCTTTGGGGATGCTGTGCGGAGAGTATTTTTAGGGAAAGTAAGGAGAGGAAGATCTCGGAAGGAAAAGGGTATGAGGGGTGGGTAGGAATCTGGGGGTCAATGTGTCCAGGAGTGACTGGCGTATGAATCCATCCCTCCACCTGCAATACAAGCCGCAGTATCGAGGGAGATCGGCTAGAGAGGTCTAGGTTAGGTCTCCCTCAACCAATCTCTCTCGATCCGACCCACCATGCAGTAGGTGGGCATTGGCCGCCAAGACCTAGATTAACCTCACCCCATGAACCCGGGCACCCCTGCTTGGTCACCAAACTTCGTGAACCAATTGGGGTGACCTACGGCAGGGGTATCGGTTACCCAATAAATGGTTGCTGGGGCGGCGGTACCCATATCCGCCTCCCAAATTGATTGCTGCCTATAAAAAGAATGTTTGAACTGAAATGGAGAGTTGGTGTAACATAGAACAGTCTAATATTTTTTTTTTATTTAAAAAAAATACATACGTATACAGATTCATAGTAAAACATTTGATTCTTAAAACTAATAACAATATGTAAATTTCTTTTTAATGAAACTACCCAATTCAAAAGAGAAAACATTTCTCGTCCTGGAATTTTGGAGTGCCATTGTAAAATGCATAGTTACACAGAGTATGTTATTACAAGTACTTATATTAATAAAATATATATTCATGAAGACAAGTGGACGTAATAACTGACAGTATTGTCAGAGTAGGTACATATAATAAAGTTGTAACAATTTGGTGCCTGCAAATAATGCGTATGTACTTTACTTTCAATTTGATATGGTGATGAAATATTTTTAGAGATTATGTTCTACTTTTTTTTTTGTTATATTATTGTGATGATGAATTTAAAACTTATAATTAGTGTCGGGTTGGTCTATTAGTGTTTTTATTTGGGATTTAAAAACTTAATAATTTTTTCAGACTTGACTTTATATGGGAGAGCATTGAAAAATTTTATACCTTGATAAGCGTAATGGTGTTGGGAAGCACTCGTTTTAAATTTTGGAATTTCTAAATTGCCCCGTGATCGTGGTCGGTTGTTTATGTTTGTGAATGTTGTTGTTGATGGATTGAAATGATCTTTATGAGTTTGAAATAATGAGTTCTTTTTGAAAATTTTATTAAGACTGAGAACCCTAAAAGAGTCAAATAGCTGTGTTGTTGGAAATACAGATGGTTTTCGTAAGATGACTTTCAAAATCAACCTCTTTACCCTTTCTACAGGAAAGAGGTTAGTTTTGAAAGTCCCACCCCACCCGATTATACCATATTGTAGAATAGATTGGGCAAGAGAGAAATAGATAGTTTTGATCATATTGGATGATAAGATGTTTCTCAGTCTAATAAATATGTATATAAGTTTTCTTATTCTGGTTACTGTATTTTGGACTTGTTCTCTCCATTTTAAGTGTCTATCTACTATGACACCCAGATACTTTATACTATTTTAGCATATTATTGGTAGGCAATTTTCATCGTTGCATTCCTTTTTATTTTCACACTGTGATGAATGAATTTTAATAGTTATATTGTTCTCGACATTTTTTTCTTTCGAAGAAAAAGGAATAAAATAAGTTTTCTCCGTATTAAGTGAGAGACAATTTAGGTCAAACCATGTTTTGAGTATGTTTATATTGATATTTGCTATACTCATTGCTTCCTCCCATGATTTCCCTTTAGTGATAACTACAGTGTCGTCTGCATAAGATATGATATCTCCAACTATGGGAAGAGTGAACATTTGATTTACATATATAATAAAAAGGATAGGACCGATGACAGTTCCTTGTGGTATACCAAATGATGAGGTTTTAGGTTCACTTAGTGTATTATTTATTTTGAGGTATTGAAATCTCTCTTTTAGGTAACTTTGGAACCATGACAGTACTGTTCCGTCCAATCCAATTTGCATGAGTTTCTCATTTAGTTTGGAGTGTGATATGCTATCAAATGCCTTGCGTAAGTCGATGAATATACCAAGACACTTTTCTCCATTATCTAATTTTTGTATTATTGTTGAAGTTAATTTAGCAATTGCATCTTGAGTGCTGAGATTGTCCCTAAACCCAAATTGGTTTGGGCTCATTATCTTTTTTTCTTTTATGTAATTGTTGAGTTGTTTTTTAACAATTTTTTCATCGATTTTTGCAATGTTTGATGTGAGTGCTATGGGACGATAGTTGGAAATATTTTTTTCATCTCCAGATTTATAAACAGGGGTGACAATAGTCTTCTTATAGTTGTTCGGGAATACACCCTTCTTTAGACTTACATTTATTATATGAGCAATCGGTTTGCTGATTATCTCATGAACGGCTTTTAATGTTTTTACGGTTATATTGTCATAGCCAGGGCTTGCTGATCCTCGCAAACCCATTACAGCGCTTTCGACTTCTTTATCAGTTACTGAAGCAAATGTGTGGAAACCTTCTTCAATAGTTGAGTTGTGCTCTGGTTGTTGTGTTTGTTTGTTGACAAGGATAATATTACGAGCAAGATTAGGGCCGACATTAGCAAAATATTCATTATATGTGTTACCACACAGTTTTGGATTTTTTTCGGCGTCAGTGTTGATTCCGTGATGAGTAATTTCTTTTGGTAACTTTTTTTTCGTGCTTTTGTTGGTTATTGTATTGATGATTTTCCAAAACTCTTTGCTGTCTTGACCAGCATTTTTTATTTTATTACGAAAATACTTTTCTTTTGTCAGTCTAAAAAAAATATCTAATAGGAGAGAAAGGGAAGAGGCTATTAAGAAAACCACAGCAGGGATAGAAATACAGGGATACACAGAAGGCCCTCATTTTTATCTGAACACCGCACAAGTCTAAACTGCTCCCGACCGTTTGGAGCCAGTGAAACTAAGGCATGTCCGATAATTGGGATATGTTGTGAGGTTGACGGACCCTCCACACAGCATCCCCAAAGATGACGTAAGACATGAGGGAATTTTTTTTACTTCTATTATTTTCTTTCCTTACCCTAACTATTCGATGGCTGGATGGAGTGGTGAAGGATGCAAGCACCATCGGCATCCGAAACTAGCGCAACGCAGCACAGCACCGACAGTCATGGAGGCAGGCTCTGCTGGAGGCCAAGACCCGACCTGGGTTGTAGAGCCACAGATGATGATGATGATGATTAGGGAAATTTTACCACCTAAAAAACTTTGTTAATAAAAATATATTATACTGTATATACAACGCATTACCAGAATCAATTATAGGATACGGAATAAATAGTTACGGATTAACGTACAAAACATACTTAAATAAAATTGAACAGTTACAAATCCGTTTCCTAAAATTGATATCGGGCAAAAAAAGAGTTCGATTATGTGAAGGCGATTATAAAAAAATTTTCTCCTTGTGTAATGTCCTTTCTATACACAGTAAGGTAGAATACCAATTAACGCTAGATGAATTCTGGCATACAGAATTCAAAAAACCTGTAAACCACAACTACCCTACTAGGCATAGAGAAGCACAAATGTTAATTATTGATAAATCTCATAATGTATACGGTGATAGAACAAAGAGGCATAAAATTCCGGAAATATTTAACGCATTACCTGAAAATATTAAAAATAAGATATCTTATTCAAAAATCAAAAAAAAAAGTTAAATCATTCTATCTCAATAGAACATGAAACCAAATAATATTGTATACCTAGATCGAATAGTGATTAAATTCTTGGAAATTACCATCATACACTGTATTCATAAACATCATAATAATTAGTAGTTTATAATAATTAGAAATTAATATTAAGTATAAATATACTTTTTGCTGTGTAGTATTTTTAAATTAAGTATTATACTTAGTAATTACTATGTAAAACCTAAAAGTATATTAGTATTAAGTAAATGGGAAAAATGAGAGAATTCTTGCAATTAAACTAATTGATCAGTTTTGTATGATTTTTGTAACAAAAATATTAAGTAAAAAAACTGAATAAACATACTTAAAAAAAAAACTTATGGTGCAAATAATATTGTTATACGAGTATCTTCCAGAAATGTAATTAACGAGTTTTTTTACTATTTTCTCTTTTTTCCATTTCTACGGAATTCTGAGGCCTATGGAAGGTTTGAACCCCTCCCCCCCCCCCCCCCCTCTCACCATTATGGTAGGGTCAGACTGCGGCCAACTTCCAATTTCAAACGTTTGGACGATTGTGTGGAGGGGTAGTTCGTGCGTTGGAAGTTCGAGTTGGGGGTTTGGAGTTCGTGTTGGCCCTGTATCGGCGATGACTGGTTCGTGCGAGTTGGCCCAACACATACGCAATACTTTTACGGGAGAGTTGTACAAAAATTCTTTGAAAGTATTATTTTTTTAGCTTTACGAATCGAAATCAATATTATGGAAACCGAAGCACCGCCTACACAATTGTAGGCAACTGATAAGATCCGGCGCGGCGTCAGCTGTTCAGCGTCCGCCATTTTGGTGTTCGGAATTCGGATTTGAAGGGTTGGCCGCAGCCACCACACGATCGGCCAACCTTCCAACTCCAAACTAAGTTCAGAGTTGGAAAGTTGGTTTTGGTGTGTAGGAAGCATGATATACGCCCTTGTTGTAAACCTTCACTAAACATCCTATCATAAGTATCCACCTGATATATCTCATATTATTAGATCCGATCTCTGTTTTGAAGTAAAACTTCTTTAGCACAGTTGTGATTTGAAACTAGACGAAACGGACAAAAAAGAGACAAACACATACATCTACAGGATTTAGCCTGCAAGAGAATGCGATATAATGAAAATGCGCTCGTTGGCCGCTTTGATTATGAGCTCACTTTTCCACGCTCCTATTGGTTGAGAGTGAATGAAGGTTTCACTTCTACAGCGTGTGAACTGCACTGATTTTTTTTGTACAGAAATATTCCAGTTAAATGAGAACAAATACCTTTGTAAAACCCACTATAAATTCAGTATTTTCAACATGTTTTGAATGTTTTCTTCGTCAGGATAACATTAATGTTCCTGACGAAGAAAACGTAGTTTTCAATACATGTTGATAATATTGATTATATCATTGTTTTTACAAAGTTATTGTTTTCGTTTAATTAAAAATCACAACATAAAGAATATTTGCAAAGTTTGAAGAAGTAAATATTCCAGTGTTTATGTTATTTGTTAAACATGTCGGTTTATGATTTTTCTTTGTAAAAAGAGCTGGACAAGCGTCTAACATGAATCCCACGCGATTCCGTTGGATTCTGGTAATAAAAAAACATTGGAACGTCGCCAATATTCATCATTCAGCGTGAATATTATTAGTATTAGAGAATGCGCGAAATAAGCCCGTGATTCACAAGACACAAGGCATTTGCCTGTTAACAGCAGTAAACTGTCTAAATCATAAAATCATGTTCCAGGATGTTTACTGAATTCCTGAAAAGTAGCTGCCCAAAACCCACCAACTTTATCCCGACAAAATTAATCACTAAATAATTGATGTTAATATCACTGTGGATTTATTAGTGAGATTCGACATTTTTTTTAAATTTGATTTTCTGAAAGATGCTTTGTTAAGATTGCTCTCACCAAATGTTTTAAAGAAATTCATAAAATTGACAGAGATACAGCATTTTATGTGAAACCATTTAAAAGAGTTTGTATGTTGAATTATCCTTTAGCAAAACTTTGAACGCGATTTTCTCGAAACTGCTTTTCTCAACCTGGTTTACAAAATATTAAAAAAAACTTTAAATCCGATTTACATGCACCAAGCCTTTAACTGTTTACAAATCCATTACCTACGGCACCACTTGGAGATTTTTTTAGAACTCCTTCTATTTTTTTTATGAATGATGAAAATTTTCCAAAAAACCGGAAAAAAATTTGTTTCATCCGCCATTTTTTTTCTCCTTTCCAGATATCAAAATTCCCCTACTTGGTGCCATAAATCTATATGTCTAGTCTCTAAATATTTTTATTTTTTTATTTTTCTGTTGAACCGTAAGGTTAATCACTTTCAACCACCGAAAAGCAAGTATCCTGTTTAAAGCCGCGTACACCGCAAACCATACTTTATATTCGTCTACAAAAATGTGTATATATGTATGTATTGAGTATGAGAAATTCCATTCATTGTTTTCTTGAAAATAATTACGAAAAATACACCCTTTCACCGCCACACACACAGCGAAATGAAAATAAATAACTTTGTAAAACACCACAACTTAATCAAAATTATCAACATGTTTCGAAATTACAAAAATTACGATTAACAAATATTATAAAATATTTTTATTCCTCTTTCTTTAATTAGAAATAGATAAAAATTATTGCTTCACCATGACTGGTTATGTCGTGGACTTCAACAAATGAGAGAAACAATAGCTGTTCAAATCTCAGCAAAGTCAAATAAAATTGAATGATTTTGTATGCGAAATTGTATCAATTTATAATAAAATACATTTTTCCTATTTATTATTACATTAACTCCATAAAGGATGTTCTAATGTCAACTTTTAGGTTGCTCTGTGGAGGATCTTTTTGGGGAGAAGAAGAAGTAAAGAAACCTTAAATAGAACGGCCGGCAATCGTTCCACTGTCGAGCCGTTGGCGTTGAACTCAAAAACGAGTACAACCGACCCGTTCTTATGTGACAAATGTCAACTTTGTACAAGTTTTTGGCGTGCGTTTGGCGCTTTTCCCAACGATTCACCGGTGAGAGATGAATGACGCTAGTTCACAGTAGCATCTTCTATAGAAATACCAGTACACAGAACAAGGACAGCATTCCCGAGTGAAACCTGTGCTCTAAGGATTACAATCAGTTTGTTAAGATAGACTACAAGAGACAAAGTCTTCGGGGTCGAAAGGTCGCTAAATGACTACAGCTATATTCCATATTAAGTTTAGAGATTTGGAAAGGCAGATTCCACCTTTGTTGACTTAAGGTTAAACGTAACGTACGTTATAATCTACGCAACCACAGATGGCGCCGATCAAATTATTTTATGTTTTTAACACTTTTTGCACGTTATATTTCAAAATATATAGAATTATTTGTTTGCGCCCGTACGTATTCAATTTTAACCAGAATAAATAGTTTTATCTATAAAGAAACCGAAATCTTTCAAGAAAGGGCTGACAAGTCCAATTTTGTATTGGTGACTCAATCCAATGTTGTATTTGTTAGCCGTTCTTGAAATATTTGAGTTTATTTATTTATTCTGGTTCATATTGAATATTTTCGGGCGCAAACCATTAATTCATCTTAATATTTTAAAGCTAATTGCAAAAAGTGTTTAAAACCTAAAATAATTTGATTTGCACCATCTGTGAATGCGTAGATTATAACGTACGTTACGTTTAACATTAAGCGGTCTCCATTTCTTTCAGCCTAACATCAATTTGGGAGGCGGGTATGGGAATTGGGTACCCCTACCGAACCATTTATTGGAGTACCAACCCCCTGCCACAGGTCGCCCTAAGTGGTTCGCTACGTTTGGTGATTTAGTAGAGGTGCGCAGATTCATGGTGTGAGGTTTGTCTAGGTCAAGACCTAGGCGGTACATGCGTTTGCCAGCCTTCTGCATGGCGGGCCGGATCGGGAGAGATTGGTTGAAGGAGATATGTTACCTTTTTAACCGGACTCTCTCGACCCATTGCCTTGTACCGCAGTGGGAGAGATAGATTCATACGTCCGTCCCTCCTAGACACATTGATCCCAAGATTCTTACCCACCCCTTATATCTTTTTCCTTCCCAGAATGTCCTATCTTTCCTTTCTCTGAAAAGATCCTCCACACAGCATCCCCAAAGATAACGGAGGCCCCGGGGGAAATTGTTTGCCTCAGGGTCTCCCTCACTGCACAAATTGAAGCTGCCACAATCAATCCCTCTTGCTCCGAGTAAACACTACCAAGGTTATTCATAATCTAGGTCTACGTGTTTTTTGGGGTTATTTACCAAGTACTGTTATCCAAGAGCTTCTGTGAATAAAAAAAAACAATTGATTTCACAATAATTCTAATATCTTATCTTTTAAACTTTCAGGACTGAACGTGTATTGTTAATTTAGTGGCGCGATATACATAACTGATGGATTATATTCGATTATAATTAATGCCACTGATATAACTTATAAATTCAAAATTACAATCATAAAAGTGCGACGTAAAAATAAAAAAATAAAAAATCCCGATAAAATGTATTTATGGCCAAATTAATATTGATAGTCTTTAAATTTCAAAATTCATTTTGTTTCAAAAACCACCTGCAGGCAAACCATTACATAAAGTAGATTTTTAAAAGTTACATAAACATGGATTAGATTGCATGGGTATTATTATATCACCGGCCATTTTACAGCAAATTTTACAGCAAAAGTTTTTAATAAAAAAAGAGAGACATTGAAGATCCAGATCTACAGTTGATCCCCGACAATTGTTCCCCGAAATTATATTTACTATAAAATTATAGGTTTTGTGCATTATTTACCAATAAGAACTCCAGTCCAATTTTTTTAAAGGATAAAAGACCTTCAAACTTAAATAACAGCATTTTTATTTTTATAGTTAGTTTTAATAGTTAAAATAATTGTCAAAGTTCAAATTTTTCAAGACCCCCAGAAAACCACCGTATCAATGGTGGATTGTGTGACTCATCACCCACCGATAGTTTTATTTACTTTCTAGTTGTCATTTTGAAATGGAAGAATTAATGGCGGAATGACTATAGGATGACTCGATGACTTTTGTGTGAGAAGTCGAGGCGTTTTTTATTCAAGATTAACTGCTTTTAATGTAGAAAAACATTGGTAAAATATCCACATCTCACCGCTTCTGTTATTTTATTTTACCAAAGTGCAATATAAAAACAATAAATCGTCTTTTTCATTGCAAATACAAACGACACCGTAAGTCATCGAATTTTGTGTACAGGCGTGACTTTGTACATTGTTTTATGTATAACACATACAGAAACACTGGTATTTATACTACACTGATCATTACGATTGTCTAATGACTTGTATAAAAAGCCAATGATACTAAAAACAATTCGAAAATACGATCGATGTATCGTAAACCAAATGTCAAATATGACCTATTTATGACTATATTTACGACTATATGTAACCTTAAATATAGCCCCTTTTCCGTCATAATTTTAATTGTTGAGAGCCTAAATAATGTTTCCAATAAACACAACAACTATTGTTTATCTAAATCTCTTTAACAGTATGAAAATAACCAAAAAACACAAAATGATGAATGGCGTGCGTGTCTTACGTGGCGTAAGATTTCAAATGTCAATACATCTTGATACATTTCAACACACGTGAATAGTTAGCAGTGACGTCACCACTAACCATTTCAGTAATGCCAACTTGACACTGTGTTTTGACGAGAGGTTTAAAAATGGACTTTTTAATATTTTTTTTAAAAACCTGCTTATGAAATAAAACTTATATTTAAATAAATGAAGACAATATAAGCGAAACTGAGTTTCGCTTATATTGTCTTCATTTATTTAAATATTACAATTTGAGGTTTTACTCATAAAGTTAAAAATTAAAAATAAAACTTATATATTCAGAATCAGCGTTTATTGGTCTATATCAGAGGTTCCTAAACTTATTTTTCTCGTAGACCCCTTTCAAAATTTTACTGATTTCGGTGTACCCCCTGCTGCTACATTTCTACCACATTCCCAAAACTCGTCAAAAAATGTGAAGATTAGATCTAACGATGGAAATTTGCGTCGCGGCTCAGTTCCAACCCTAAATTCGGAGTGGTATGAATAAAAATAATCTTACATATAAAAAATCTCGTGTCACGGTGTTTGTGATCGCACCCATCCGAAACGGCTTAACCGATTTTTATGATTTTTTTTTGTTTTTTTGGAAGGTATGAGAATAGGTTTTAAAGTATGTTTCATACCGCTAGGTGATTAGGGTGTCCCTATCCAGAAAAAAAAAACAAAATATACCTATAACCCCAAATTTTAACCCTCCTACCCTCACTCTCCCATTTTTAAAAGCGGTTTTAGTATTTTTGTATGAACAAATTTCGTATTTTAAACAGAACGAAATTATTTATGTTCTTGAATGACAGATGGCGCTACGTCCGCCTCATTGAACTTTCATCCACACATGCGCAAGACATTCACGAGAAGCGTCGCGTCATTTTGATATTTCATTGCGTGCATTCGCGTGTGCAAACCACCGAGCTTATTTATGTTGTCTAAAGACGGACTGACAAAAAAGATCGTACACTCAATTGCTCTTCGAAATTTGTATTTTTTTTCGAAAATATTGATTTTATTTATTTCATTTTCCTACTTTAGTTGGTGTATTTTTGTTTTTATTGGCGTTCACCGTCTACAGCCCTACATTCCTCTTTCTGCCATAGATCCCATACCCACACACTAACAATACATTCGTTTTTTTTATTTAACAACCAAAATATTCACTCGAGATAATTTATATGGCAGAACAACGTTTATAGGTAGTTGTTATATTTTCTTGTGTTCTATTTATTAAAAAAATATGATTACGGACTTAGGGGAGAAATACATGTAGGTAGATGAATCAAAAAAAGGTTTTTATTTCAAAAATTGTTAGCATAACTAATTGTTCGGTGTTTGTGTCGAACCGCGTGGTAAACTGAAACGCATTTTTCTCGAAGCGACTTTTTTGGAATTTGTGTGCACTCTAGCTCAGAAAGTTTTTAATCAAACATTTTATAAATGTGCAGATACCTTATTTATATAATTACGCTCTATGTGAACCGAAATTCGTAGTAATATCATTTTCAAAAGTATTTTTTAATTGCAAAAAATGCAAAAAATGGAAAAATCAAGGTTTCCTGTTAAGACACCTGTAAAAAATTTAATTTCCATTTTTTTGGGAAAATTTAGGTATACATGGAGGAGACACGTGTACTTAAATTAAATTCAAAACCCTATTTTGAGATGAAAACTGTGGCCACCAAAATGTACACAAAAGCTACGTCTGATGATGACATTCGATGTATAGCAGTTGATAATTTTCATATTTTCGAAGAAAATGCTTCGAAAAATTCACAATATTTTTTTAAATAGATATAAAAAATGACCCCAAAGTTTCAATAAATTATACACATTTCTTCCATGCAAAAAAAATCATGAAAATCATTACAAAACCAAGTCCTGTGTTTCCCACCTAATAGAATATGCAAGTTTTTACAAGTAACAGTCGCTGACCTTCTAAATATACACTACTCAAAAAAATTAAGGAAGGTTTTAAAAAGGAAATTATTGCTAAATATTAAGGTTATCGGATTCATACGCCGGCCTAACCGAAAAAAAAATTTCAAGCCCCTGTACCAAAAAATTAGGATTGCATGAGAATCGTAGCTCCTAAAAAAATGCTTAAAATATGAAAATTATTATCTTAAAGCTTCAAAATGCTTTTTTTTAAGTCTCAATACGACCATTTTTCACCAAAATACATCCTGTCAAACATCACCGAAAAATTAGGATTTTTTTTTGCTCCCTTAATTTTTTTGAGTATATTATCTGCCTACATTGATGCGTAAAGCCAAGCCAACGTTTTTGTTCTTCACTATCGAAACCAGATAAATTTTCGTGGATCCCAAATACAACTTATGGACCCTCATTTTTTTATCACGCCAACGTAGACCCCCGTCGAGTCTCCCATAGACCCCTGGGGGCCACCTGGACCACTTTGGGAATCACTGGTCTATATGAACATCTTTTTTTAAAGCCATAATATTTTTCACTGGAGTTCCTTATTTCAAATGTAAAAGATTCTCAGTTCGATTACAAAAATGCCCTTAATAATGAGTTGGTATGAATATCAGAGGAATTTATACACAGTGTCGACTTTTTCCTACTGCGCTGGTACATACAGTAAACAGAGAAGCAGATTTTTCCTTGATGCATTTGAACGAAAATATGTTTTATTTTGTTATTCGGCGGTAAACCCCTCTGCACATCCATACGGGGTCACTTAGTTATATTTTGTGTGATTATGTATAACGTATTTTCCTTAAAGCGACTGCACAACTGCACATTGTGTATATATAGGTACCGAGGCGAATTGTCTGGAACCATTTTTTAAACGTAATATAGATTTCGACCGCTAGCATGTCAACATGTTTTTCTTTAGAAGTTATTTCTTGTAGGAGTTAGGACCCTCCAAAAATCGTTCAAATCGTCTTGTCAGTATACAAACTAGACAATAAAAAAGCCAAACGTAAACTCGAACGTTTTCCTTATTTGTTTTTGGGGTGTTATGCCGTGTTGCGCTACCTCCTTCTTTAGACACATCTACCGGATCTGCCCTGATGATGGACACTGCAACGCTGTCCGAAACGTTGGCTAAAGAAGGAGGTAGCGCAACACGGCATAACACCCCCAAAACAAATAACGAATATACTTTTGGCCGTGAAAATTTTAAAACGTACTAGAACATTTTCTTCTAATACCGTTGATAAAAAAATCTTAAAAATCGGTTCGGTTTTGGAGGAGAAAAATGAGGAAACAAAACCTCGATTCGACCATTTAATTTGGGTTTTATAATCCTGTGGTGGAGTTACCCCTTTCGCTCGGTATTCGGAGGGGTAAGAGCGACAGTGACATCAACAGTTTGGTATAATACCTATTACTCAAATTTCTCGCCGACCGTGTTTTCTATTATTTTCGTTTTTCTTTTATCTAAAATCACTTCTCTGGTAAGCGAAAGTTCGTAATATCAATGTAGAATTTTACAAATATACTTTTTTACTTGGGAATACGCTAGATGCCAAATCAAGATGATCAAAAGTATTTATATTACATAAAATGATTTATATAAGCATGTATTATTATAAAAACAAAGACATATTTTATATTCTAAATACAGTACCTACTATTATTGGAATATATTATAAAATTATTAAATTCCCAACAAGGCTATAAAAATTGGACTACCTACCAACCAGACATGTGACGTTCAAATTATATAAATTAATCTTGATTATACATTTATGTACAAGCCAAAATGTGTTCATTCCTATTGTGCCTCATACCACCACGAAAATAGGTGATAGGCAAAAATATCGCTTGGAAAAAGTTTAGAAACAGTTTTTATTTATTTGTGAATAATGTTCTAAGAAAGAAAAAAGTGAATTATGGGAAACTTTCACAGATAATCTTAGCCATAAAATGAATTTTTTGGACTTGTTTCTTATGTGCGCACACATTTATAATGAAAAATACATTTTTAGTGGTTTACGTTTATATATTTTTTAAAAACGAAACGATAGGAAAAGCTTCAATATTTGGTTTTCATATAATGTAAACTAATTCGTAGTATAAAGATTGATCGAAAATAGTGATTTCAAATTAAACTTCACCTCGGAGTAGGTACTTCATTTTAGGGATAAACAAAAATTTTAAGAAAACAAAAAAGCGACTTACAAAAATGCACTAAAAAGTAAAAAAATAATTTCGTTTTCTTCTACAACTTAATAATCAACTTACTTTTTCTACTCATCAATTTGTGGGTACGATTGTTATTTTTGGAGTCGGTGTCAGCCAAGGTAGGTTTGTAACTACATACATAGTTATAGGTGAGATGTGCTTGTGTCGCACGCGCGACTTGACGAGGCGAGATTCGAGAGGCGAGAGTGAGGCCGCGGCGAAAGTGGGGCACCGGCGGGAGGGGAGCTGTCAAGTGAACACGCCGGGCCAGGTACCTTGGCTGACACTGACTCCAAAAATGACAATCGTACCTACATATTGATAAGTAGAAAAAGTAAGTTGATTATTAAGTTGTAAAAGAAAATGAAGTTATTTTTTTTCTTTTAGTGCATTTTTTTAAGTCGTTTTTATGTTATGTTAAAAATTTTAGTGAATCTAAAGTACACTAACTAATTTGTCTGAATATGGGTAGACCTACTAAATGTGCTGCTCATATGAGACAGACATTACTTGACCATAACGACGTTACGGTAGGTGACTCCAAGATCCGGATAGCCTATAAAAGATTCGGCCGAGTATCGTTAATTTGCCCCTAAGAATTGAAGAGTTCCGTTACTTTGTCATGGATCCCATAATCAAAACCTAACCAAACTCTCATCAAAATACCCTTCAAAGTACATCCTTTCCAATAAAAAAAGAATCATCGAAATCGGTTGGCTTGATATTGAGTTATTCGTCCATTTATGCAAATTTAAGACTTATATGGTTTCCTCATGGATGCCATTGTCAGAACTAGATCAGATTGAAATGGGACTACACGGGAAGCACCAGCTTTTAAATAAATAAAAAATAATAATAAATATCGGTTCACCCAGTCGAAAGTTCTGAGATAACAAACATTAAAAAAAAGAAAATACAGTCGAATTGAGAACCTCCTCCTTTTTGAAGTCGTTTAAAAATAAAAGCCCTCAGATAGTGGTAACTATTTTATTTCTTTTATGCGGTCGGGGTACCTAACTAACTTTTGTTCGTGGGAGCCAACAGGTTTCGACGTAAAAAAGTTGTCGGAAAGTCGATTATAATCTACCTATATATAAAAATGAATGCACATATGTTTGCTTGCTTGTTTGTTTGTCCCTTATGCGTTGCTAGACCATTCATCCGATTGCGATGATACTTTGGGGATTTGATGTTCGCATGCCCGCAATGGTTTCTATATATAACAGTGAGCTCTGGCACCTGATTTCCATATATAGTGGTAAGCTCTGGCTATATGAAATTATTTCCTAAACTGTTCATCCGATTGCGATGAAACTTTGGTGAGTTGTTGTGCGCACGCCCGCGATGGTATCTATATATAATAGTGAGCTCTGGCGTCATGAAATTATTTCTGCACTATTCATCTGATTGCGGTGAAACTTTGGGGAGTTTTTGTGCGCACGCCCGCGATGGGTTTTATATGTACTGATGAGCTCTGGCATTATGAAATTTGTATAAAAAATGCAATAGGTGACACGCGAGCTATTTGAAAACTGAATGTACGGGGTGAGGGGAGTGGAGAGAGGGAAGGCGGAGAAGGCGGAGTGGAAACGCTTGAGAGAAAGAACGCGGGAGGGGAAATGGAGGCGGAAGGGGAACGGGACGAATGGAAAAGGACACGCAGGGAGAAATAATTTCCTTATTAAATGGCATTACAACGCGTGCCGCAAACTCGCTAGTGTGTAATGTGTAATAAGAATAAGTAATAAAATAACTAATAACGAACATTCTCCAAGTCTTACTTTCCTCTTTCAGGTGCTGTTATTTTTCTAAGCCGGGTCAGACATTATTATAATGATTATTCATCGCTATGTTAACTAAACAATGACTAACGTTTGATCGCGTGGTCGTTTTACTTGGCATGTAGTGTAGGTATACCGTAAGTAGCTACTGAGTAGAAACCTACCGGCCCAGCGAAGAGGGTGAACAGGCGATCAAATCTTGTATTGCCAGTCTCCGGGGAATGTTTCGTGTGTCCCTAACTATAATATTTGTTGATTATTCATTTGACGGAGTTATTTTTTGTTTTAATTTTTACGCCGCGCGAATTTCCTGTTTTTTTTTTTAATTCTGACTCCCGTTTTCCTTGATAAAACTAAGCGATCGCTATAGTTTAAATTCAATCTGACTGATGCTTGGATTGACATCCGCTAATTGTAAAAATAATAAACAATATTATATTTTCGTTGAAAGCAATCACGTTGCGGTTAGGCATGAAATGTGTTTACACGACTAAAATAATACCGTTCAATTATATAACTTATTTGAAAATTGTGAAATTAGTGACGTAATATAAGTTATCAGTTCAAGTATTTCAGGATAACAAAAAAATGGCTAAAGCTCTGTGAAAAATGTTGATAAAATGGAATCGAAAAAAGATTATTCCATCAAATTGAAAAAATCTTGGCACATTCATACTTCCTTCTGTTTTGAATTACACTTTATACATACTAACGCAGACCCGTAGAAAATCACGGGATCGTCTGAATTTAGTTCAAATTTTGAAAACAACAAAAATATTTTTCTGTTAAGATTATCATATTGTGGATGGGTGTACTTTATTGCTTATCTAATTCTTCACAGAATCAGTTCCTATTTTGAAAATGATGCTTAACCACTCTAGAGATCATACGAAATAAATAAATTAGAAGTAGATTTAAGAAGGTCATTTTTTAAATTTTTCGCCAACATTAAAAAATCATACCTTTGAATTTTAACATGGAGACTTAAAAACTTATTATAGCCAATGAATAAACCTGTATGTTCCCGTTTATCTCATATTTGAAGGATTTATAAAAAAAAATTTAGTTTATAATCGCGCAAATCCTGCGTGTTTTTTTTTTTACTTAAAACTTCCGTGAGGGATACTTATTCGCATCAACATAGAATATTTTCGATTTCTGTATGTTGTCTGGGGTATACTTATAATGAAATGTGCATATCTATGGAAAAGGACTTAATTTTATCCGTAAACAGCTGATCAAAAATTCGGCAGGAATTTTTTTATTTTTTATTTGTTTTAATTTGTAATATCGATTTTATTTCATTCCAAATTTGCTTTAATTTATACCTACATCCAAAAATCCTGAAAGGCGTGATGATAAAACTATTAAAATAATGTACTTTTTGTAATATTTTTTTGATAATAAGTATTTATCATTTTTCAATAATGTCTAAGTTAGATAAGAATGTTAAAAAATCTGAAATATATTGCTTTGTAAGTGCGAAAATAAATACACAAACGGACCAATTTTCGTCAAGAAACACATTTTTTTAATTTTTTTTTATTTATTTATTTATTTTTTTTTATTTTTTTATTGGCAATTCTTATTAAAAATACATATAAAGTTACAACAGTTACATAGTTACATAGTTACATAAGGTTAACAAAAAATAAAAATAAATTGCCTTTCCTCACCATAAAGAGACAATGCTCTTGTGTTTGGTGAGGGAGTTCTAGCTCAATTAGTAAATTAATGATCGTGTAAGTTAGTAATAACGGCTATTGTAAATAATAAGAAGGTTAAAAAATCTTGTATAATTTAGAAATAAAAATCCTGAAGAGTTTAAAAAAATCATAATATAAATTAAAAAATCATTATAAATGGAAGAATCATGTAAGTTAGTAACAAAAATTATTGTAATAAGTAAGTAAAGGACACGTAAGAAAGAACGCAAGATTTATACAATAGTAGACTCAGAGATTTAGAAACTAAGAAATGAAAGAAAAAAGAAGGAATAAATGATTTATAAAATAGCAGACTTTAAGATACAAAGTAAACATATTTGGGACTTTTATAGTAGTTTCAGGTAATTTTTTAATTTGGGCTTAAATTCCTGCATATTTTCGATGGTTTTTAATTTTAATGGGAGGTTGTTATAATAGACTATGCCCAGATAAAGATAGGAATTTTGGATGTGCTTAGTATTAAATTTAGGAATTTTAATAGTTTTCTGGTATCTTGCTGATGTATTGAATAGGAAGTTACGAGTATTTAACTGTATTTCTTTGTAAATTTGAAGAATTGAATATTTTTTATAGATTTTGTCTATTATAGGCACATTGAATATTGAAAAAAGAATTTCAGTAGGAAATTTAGACGGTTTTTTTAAGATTACCTTAATTATCAACCTTTGAACAATTTTGAGGGGATTTAAAATATTGTCATATGTTCCTCCCCAGCCAATAATACCATATTGCAATATAGATTGAACAGTTGCATAGTACACTCTTTTTAGGTTTTCTAAGCTAAGAATATTTCTAAGTCTAATAAATATATAAATACATTTCCTAATCCTTTTGACGAGTTCACAAATATGTGTTTTCCATTTAAAATGTTGATCTATATATACACCAAGATATTTGATTTTGGGAGTTGGACTAAGTATAGCACAATCTTGATTGCAGTTAGTTTTATTACATTCACTTTGGTGTATTATGATGTTTAAATTTGGTTCTAATTTGAATTTATTGATAGAGAATGGGATAAATTTTGTTTTTTCAGTGTTTAGAGAGAGGAGATTTTTATCGAACCAATTTTGCAATATGTTAATATCAATATTAGCTAGATTATTAACAGTATTCCAATCCGTACCTTCAATTATTATGACAGTATCGTCAGCATAAGATATTATTTTTCCGTTTAGTTTTTGTATGAATATGTCATTAACATAGATAATAAACAGTAACGGTCCCAGGACTGTACCTTGAGGTATGCCGTATATATGATGTGTACGTATATATTTTTTAATGATTTTATTTACTAAAATTAAAATTCTAAAACATGCGATACCCAGATAATGTATTGATTTATTTTACTGCATGATTATATGATTTGAAATGGGTGTGGTATAATACAAAATCGTTTTTGAAAATTTAACAAATCTGCCAATGACCTACGGTATAACCTTATTATACTAAAAATAAACATTTTTTCTAAAAATTTAAAACATGCGAATGCTAGATAGTAGAACAATCTTTCGACATCCATTTATATTTTTTGGTGGAAAAGAGTCAAGAAGTCTAAAATCTGATTTAAAAATGACATATTTCTGGTTTTCTCTGGTTATACCCTCTTAACAACTTTTCTGCTGATCACAATTGATCACAAAAGTCGAAACAGATTTAGAATCGGCATTTAGCGGGAACCTTTCAATTGTCAAATAAAAAACAAAATGGCGCTGGAAGGCAATTTGATGGAATAATCTATCTATTTATCTATTAATAATCTATTTATCACACGTGAATTTCTGCGAAACAATTGGGTCTAAGTAATTCCGTTCCAAAATTGGAGTTTTATATAATATATTTCGTCATTTAGGATAATATATTTAAAAAAAACCTAAATGAAGGCAGAAAACCTTTAAAACCGTTCGTTGTGTTGCTAAAGGTGACCAAACTCGGTTGGTTATATCGCCAGTCTCGCCACTTGCGAGTCTTGCGACCCCGCCACCTTAATCACTAATTATGGCTATAAAGTGTATGAATTATTATCAGTGTTAATATCGTAAGGTAACTAACTAACCACTCACGCATATTATTTACTCACCAACTTATGATCGTAAAGGATTACTGCAAATATTTAATCAATTACTTATAGATTAAATAGATTCCTTTTTAAAATTATGTTAAGCTTAACGTGAGCGATATGAATTTTCATAAAAAAGTTTCAAGGATTTTTATTAATTTGATTTGGAAACAATTTTATGAATACGTCAGTGGGGATTAATGTGGCGCCTTTCATTGTATGACGGCCTCTGTGGTCGAGGTGTAAGGCTCTCGACTTGCAATCTGAAGATTCGGGTTCGTATTCCGGTATGCGCAAGTAAATTTGATTTGATTTATTTGTTTTATTTCACAATTAATACATTAAAAATAATAAAAAGTGTGTTCCAGAATGGAAGATACTCCCGTATCGCCCTGGTGTAAAACCAAAATTCAGAATTGAAGCGTTGCTTAAAATGGCTTTAGGCGTGTTTGGTGACCAGATCTGAATATCAAAGTACTTCTCCACCGCTCTTTTCTTATCTCCTTCCCCTCACAACTACCTTCAGCCTCATAACACACCCCAATTTGGTATTCCAGTCTCACTGGCTCCAGACGGATGCAGTTGGGACTCCTGTGCGGTATTCTCATAAAAAGATTACAATTTCAGGATATAAGGAAAGAATCCAAACAATCCAAACTCAGCCAAACTCCGAACAGAAGGAGTTGTACACATGTTATGACGTAGGAACCAGATATTACAAAAAAATTGTTTATTACATTAGGTTGAAATTATTACAACGTGCTGCAGTTCTGATAAACATATCATACTCCATTGATATGATTGATGTAACTTTAAGTGATCAGCAAGGGGTCTCCATCGAAGCCAGAGTCAAGTCAAACCTAACAAAAACTGGGCGTACTGTACAGGGCCCGCAGATACTTGAATAGTACACAACTGCTAACCCTGTACAAATCACTGTACAGTGCGCCCCACGGTTGAATTTGGCAGCCACCTCTGGGCTGGAGCGCCAAAATACCTGAAAAATACCCTCGACTCTGAGCGGAAATGGGCGGTCCGTTTGATAGATTCTCCCATCTTAACAGACGATTGCAATCTTTACAGCACAGGCGTCGGGTGGGAATGCTATCCTTGTTCTACCGTTATTACAATGGAAGATGCTCCGAGGAACTAGCGCCATTGATCCTTTCGGCACCGGTGCATAGTCGGGAAACACACCAAACGCGTGGCCAACATACGTACACGGTTGACATTTGTCACATGAAAACGGGTCGCTTCTTCGACTCTTTCTTGTGTGCCGGCAAATCGTTCCACAGCTCGGCTGTGGAACTATTTGCCGGCCTCTGTGTTTCCTACTTCCAACAACATGGGTTTTTCAAGACTAATATTCACTTGTTCACTCCTTCCTCTCCTCAAAAAGACCCTCCACACAGCATGACATGGGCCCTGAGGGAAATTATTTTCCGCTGTTAGTTATTTAATGTAAAAAACAAAAAAAATACAACGTAAATGTGTAGGTTTAGATTTTTAGGTTATCGTGCCGCTTATTACTATGTTTATTATAAACCAACCCAATAACATGCCTGCGACAGTCCCCGGCGACACGATTGTAGTTTAAATAACGTGAATAGATTTATTTAGAAGACAGGATCTACGTCTTTGAACGAATATTTGGCATGAATTATTAACGATCTAATCACCGACCAATCTTTAACGACATGCTAATAGGCTGGCTTAGGTCCATTACTTTGTAACAATGAAAGCATTAAGCCAGTGGTGTCATTCCTAAAGTAAGCAGGTTCATAACCTGTCGCCGGCACTCAATATTTGACTATTGTAACCAGGGCCGATTCCACGACATCTCGCGCCCGGTGCAATAAGTAGAACGATACGGAAATTTAAAGAATTTATAAAAAAAATCATAAAATAACTTAGCCAAAGGAATGCAAAGAAAGGAATTATTTTTTATCAGATAGCGATAGCGATGACATATTTGTATTAAAATAGCAACCCAAAGTTTAAGAATAATTTGAGCGTAAAATAAAATAAATAAATAAACAACAAAATATATAAATGTTCTCCAAAACGAGCTTGGAAAAAATTCATAGGTCTGTCATATATTTGGTTTATAAATGTGTAAGTTCTACTACTTAAGAAATTCTAAAAATTATAGTACTTTATTAAAATTAAATAGCCTTAAATACATTGGGAATTCGGCTGTCATACATTGGTTTATAAATGTCTAAATTCTAATTAAACAATTGTTAATGTTCTCTAAAATGACCTGGAAAGAATCTTCTACTTGTGATCTCCCTGAAGAAACCACTCATTCACTCTGAATGCAATTATTAATGTTCTCCAAAATAACCTTGAAAAAAATTACATTTTTGCCATTCTTTCAAAGACATAAAGAAACCACCCCTTGTTCAGAATACAATAATTGATGTTCTCAAAAGTTGTCTTGACAGAAGCTCATTCCTGTGATCTCTTGAACGAAACCATTCCTTTGGAATATTATGAACCAAATATACAATTTGGCTGTCCTGAAATGGTAATCCTTCCCAGTTGGACAAAGTATCATTTTGTTATGAATTGTAATATATGCATTTAAATAAATAAATTTGATAATGTCAAGGATGAGGATGTAAAAAAAGAGAATTTGAATGAATGATAGAATAAGGACAAATTATCTCATGTAACGGAAAACTTTTAAATGATTTAGAACAGTGATGAGCAACCCGCCTTTTAAAAATTCCCGCTTATCTTATCATATTTCTTACTAATATTATAAACGCGAACGTTTGTATGGATGTATGCGTGTTTGTTACTCTTTCACCACTGAATGGATTTTAATGAAACATTACACTAATACATCATACATCGGAATAACATATTGGCTATAATTTATAAAGAGGGGACGCAGGTAATTCAGGGAGAAACAATGTATTTCTTTGAATATTGCTTTGCAACGCATGCCGGGAACCAGCTAGTATCCTATTATCCTATCCTATCCTATTAATAATTAATTAATTCATTAATAATATTATAAAGGTAAAAGTTTGTATGGATGTATGTTTGTTACTCTTTCACACAAAAACTACTGAATGGACTTGAAAAATACTTTCACTTATAGAAAGCTACATTATTTGCGAGATCTATAGGCTGTATATACTGGTAAGCTCTGGCGTTATGAATAATCTCTGGCGTTATGAAATTATTTATCATACGTTTTCTGTCAATAACAAAATCGATTTATTGCAAACGTCAACCAATTGTCGTCTTAGAAACGATGTTATTAAATTTACGATAAGCCGCCGCACTTTTAATAGGCACAGATTTTGGAAAGTACACTATTTTTAAACTTATTTATCGCAAAAAACATCGGATCGCTGGCAACGGTTAATATGCACTTTTTTTTAAAAAAAACCTTTTGATTCACCTTAATTACATCAAAAGGCAACTATTTGCATTGGGGGAAGTGGAAAATATTTCATTCTAAATTTCGATTAGGTAAAATTAAAATTAGCTTTCGTCTTGTGAGAGTGTACGCCAGAATCACAAACCATGTTACACAAACCTAGCGTAGCCGCTAAACTACTTGAAAACTGGGATGTTTTTCTTGCCTTGACGCGAGTAGGCGTTATAAAGGGGCACTTTCTTTTGTATCACAAACCATGTTACATAAACCTAGCGTAGCCGCTAAACTACTTGAAAACTGGGATGTTTTTCTTGCCTTGACGCGAGCAGGCGGTATAGGGGGCACTTTCTTTAATGTGTGCAAATTATTTTACTATGAATTTGTTTTGTATGATTGGCACTACTGATATACGTCACTATGTGGTTTCTATGGACAAGATTCAATATGGCGTCGGCGTCAAAACGGAAAATTACGTGAATAAAAGTTTTTACGAATATAAATTTAAATGCACGTTTTTCCGCCGTTCTCGACTGAAACAGATGGTTCTTGTGGTAATTAAGTTTAGGGGTAGTTTATTTTTTTAAATATATGCCTATTAAAAGTGTAGTGGCATGCGGCGTCTAGTCGTAAATTTACCACGATGTTTTTTTTATTTATTTTTAAATTAGGCAATTCATCCGAAAAAGAGTGCTTTCTTGGCGTCGTACTTAATAACAATCTCTAAAAATGAATCACCGAAATGTATGTATTCGCATAAACCCAAACGACTGCACCAAATTGGATAATTCTTTTTTTTTTTGTTCGTTATTTTGTATAAAACTACCGTTGAGTTCTGGAATTATGAAATTTGTACAACAAATTATAAAAGGTGGCACGCGAGCAGTTTTAAAACTGAATGTATCGGGAATGAATGTGTGGAATGCGAGAGGTGAGAGGGGGGAGTGGGGAGGGGGTGTTGGGAGGATGTTGGTGGAGGGGGATAGGGGATGGGGAGGAGGATGGGGGGAGGGGGTTAGGGGAGGAAGATGGGGGAGGGAAGGAAGGGGAAAGGGGAAGTATGTAGGGGTGTGGGGAAGGGGCTTGATGGGGGGGAGTGGTGTGGGGAGAAGAATTGTGGAGGGGTAGGGGGTGAGGGGAGGGGTGGGTGGAGGGAGAGGGGGAGGGGGTTGATGGGGGAAGTGGAGTGGTGGGAGGCGGAGTGAGGGGCGGGTGGAGGGGGAGGGGTGGATGGAGAGGGAGGGGGTTGAGGGGGGGAGTGGAGTGGGGAGAGGGAAGGTGAAGGAGGCTGAGTGGGAATCCCCGAATACCATGCGAGCGAAGCCGCGGGAAAAAGCTAGTAAAGAATATTCAACGGATTCTGTTGCTTTGCAAAATGATTTAGCGGAAAACATCAGTCTTTTTTCAAAGTTTAGAATTGTGTTTTACGCATTTCCGTTTTTTTAAATACCGAAAGTTTTCTTGGTTAAATTTTGTTTATCTTTCCGAAAGAAAAAATTTGCGATTGCCCAAAATTGAAAGTAGATTTCTTTATATTTTCTTTAACGTTTCAAAATGATAAAAATCTACAGCATAAATTTTTTTGGTTTGGCCTTGGATGCGTAAAATTTTCTCCTACGGCGCTGTGTTTTTTGAGTTCTACAATTGTTTTATTACAAAATTGCCTTTCAGAAAATACAAATAGACATTATAACAATTTCAAAAATGTAGGTGTCCTATGCCCTGCGGCCCGCGAACTGATTGAAAATCTTCGATCGTCACCGTTGAAAATGGATGAAAATGGAAAAAGGTTGATCATTACTGATTTAGGGGAGGTATTCGACAAATTTAAATGCTTTATTTCCGCGGTACCCTTTCATAAATTTCTCCTATGTCTTTTGAACAGTATGTTCAGTACGAAAACGGATCCGGCCCTGCATTGTAACAGGCATTATAAGATTCCTTATAGAGAACGCGATGAAGAATGTCGAAGATTGGGCTCGAGCCCCAGAGGTGTCAATACCTTTTTCTGATTTTCCTGTCTCCAGATTTTCGATTGAGTTTCGCTAATTTTTTTTTTTTTACATGAGCTCCACACAGGAGGCCCTGAGGAAAATAATTTCCCTCGGGGCCTATGTCATCTTTGGGGATGCTGTGTGGAGGGTTTTTTTTAATGAAGGGAAGGAGAGGAGAGTTCTGGGAAGGAAAAGGGTTTAAGGGGTGGGTAGGAATCTAGGGTTCAGTATGTCTTGGTCATCCGCCTCCAAGACCTAGACAAACCTCACTCCATGAACCCGGGCACCCCTGCTAAATCACCAAACTTAGCGAACCACTTGGGGTGACTGGCAGAGGTGTTGGTTATCCAATAAAGGTTCCAGGGGCGGCGGTACCCATTCCCGCCTCCCACATTGAGTTATTATTCTCTTCATTTAATTTTAAAAAGATGTATTTATTAACAATTTACATTAAATTATTAAACAGTTTGTTGCTTTTCCTCGATGAAAGAGCAATTTTAATTACTTCCCTCCATCTGCAGCAGGTTGAAGCCTCCATAGATGGAGGGACAGTTTCTAAATACTCAATACTTTAAAAACTTCCCGTCATGTTCAAATTTACCGAGCTAAGAAAACATAATAAAAACCTTAGAATATTGCCAAATATGCTCAAAATGGTGTCTCGATGAATTAACTTAGGAATAAAGTACACAGCGTCAAAAATACACAACGAATAAATTAGACACGGAAAGAAAACATAAAGTTGAAATTGCAGGCGAAAAAAATTAGACACGTTTCGTAGTGTACATTTGATATAGGTAAAAAAACTAACTTAATCTAACCTAAAAATTGCTTTTTTAATGTTGATATTTCACAAGAGCCCCATGTGGAATGTGGAAGAGGAAGGTGGGGTAGTACCTGGCTATTCAGATCTGGTCACCAAACACGGCTAAACAATGTTTCAATTTTGAATGGTGGTCTTACCTACACCAGGGCGATACTGAGAGTATCTTCCACTTTGGAGCCTGCAGCAATATACCATATGTTATTTTCAAATAAATTAATTGTGAAATAACACAAATTAATCAAATAAATTTTATTTGCTCACGACGGAATTAGATCCCGCGACCTTTGGATTGTGAGTCAAGAGCCTTGCCCCTCGACCATGGCGGCCGTCACATGCTTAGTTTCTATAAGAAATTTTGAAAGGAAGGGAATAAGCGCATGGTAGGTAGGTACTTCCCAACCGTCCTCCTCACCATCTCCTTCCCCTCCCTGCTTCCTCAGCCTCACAATATTCCCTAAAGTGGGGAATGCCATAGTTAGGAAAGCATATCGGGCAATAATTGCGCCGATAGCTATTTGCTTCAACTTTGACATTTAGTGAGCTCACGGATGATGTCAACGGGAAAAGCGAAACTCTGGTCAGACTATCTAGCTTTATCTACGTTTCCTGTTCACGTGATTTTTACAAATTATTATTACTTATAGTCTTTCGTTACAATTTCATCATTAATGAATTTATTTATTTAAACCGAAGGTGGGATGTGGACTTGTGATCACATGATGTGGTGAACTACGAGTAGTTACTTCAGCACACACTGGCAACATTTCCAGCTAAACATTGTTTATATTATTCCACGTGACTCTCGGTTACAACGTCGTAAAAAAGATAAGTATTTATATAAAAAATCAGAGTGTGCGATTCACATGAGATAGAAATGAAACCTTCAGAAAACTAAAATAGACAAGAGTGGGGAGACTACGAAGCACTTTTTTATCAATGTGAAGGATGATTTTTTCCATTTTTCTATTGTCGAATTCCAGTGCACCTCTTCCTATACATTTGGTCATCTTATTAATGGAGTGGTTTGAAGATTGGATATTGATTTCACAATTTTTTGTTTGTTTTGTTTTTCGTAGGATTCGATCCTTGGTCCGCTAAATGTCTGCAGAGGTTTGTCAGGCACTGTTTACCATGATAACACCAAAGGAGACTTACGTAGGACTGTGGATTTATCGTAATATATTGGAACCGAGTACCCGTGAATTAAATAAATATTGCTACCTCATTCTCTCGCGGGCTAAATCCTGTATATGTATGTATTTGCCTGTTTTTAGTGTCGCTCGTTTCCGTTACATCGAGTTTTAAATCACAACGGTGCTAAGGAAGTTTTCACCTCAAAAATCTGTTATTTCATTATACGCTATCGAAAAACCAAAAGGAAAAAAGTTATTGCCTGTGGACCATCTGTGGATCATTAGGGATACTGGGAAATCGATACTGGGTTAATAAATGCGACAACCTTCAAACCCGCTGTGGTCTTATAAAATACACACAGTTTATCGTTCGCTTTTGACGTAACAGTTTTAATGGAAGGTCCCGGTTGCGGTAAAGACTTTTTTTGTAATTTTCTACAAAGAAATCGTTTTTTAATATCTTTTCAATGTCTATCTATACCAGGGGTGCCCAACCCAAATCGTTTGGTGGGCCAAATAAAAAATTACCGAGCCTAGGTGGTTCACAGGTGGGGGGAGAGGCAGTCAGCATTTTCTGAAATACTGAAAGAAAGGGACGCTCAGATGGTTTGGGCATGTAGAGCGAACGAATTGTAAGGAGAATATACGACGCAAATGTGAATGGTAGAAGAAGTCGGGGACGCCCGAGGAAGACATGGCACGACCAAGTGAATCAGATACTTGAGTCGGGCCATGTGAATAATAATAGAAGAACATGTATGAGACGATGTATGAATTTGAACGAGGCAAGGAGTGTGTGCCAAGATCGAGTTGTTTGGCGGTCCGTCCTCTCTGCCTACCCCTGCGGGGAAACGGCGTGATGGTTAGTTATTATAGTTAGTTATTTAGTTTCTGACCGTTAAACCCATCCGTGAATTGAACTTCCTCTCCTTCATTTCCTTAAGAAGGCCCTACATACAGTATCGCCTTAGATGACATAGACCCTGATGGTCATTATTTTCCGTAGGGCATCGTTAGAGCTAATGTAAAAAAAATCTGCTAAATGGCGAATATTACCGTTAAGTCGGTGTCCAAAATTGCAATTATTGTGAAACCGCGAGCGAGATTTTGAATGAGTTCACAACGAATTTAATAATGTCGGAAAATATTAAGAAAATTTCTTGCTACTTTTGTAAATTTGGTTAAATTTATATGACCAGGATCGTATTGGTCTTCGTCAAATACGTGATACACTATACTAATATTTACTTTATACGGAACCTTTTCAAGAGTCGGACATTAATCCGTTCATTTCAGTGGAGCTAAGAAGAGCATGATGAGATGAGTTGTTTTTTTCAATTATTTCTGGCTTTCACCCTTCAAGGGTTTTCAAGGCCATTATTTAAAATTACAGAGAAAGGAAAGGTGAATTTATATACTAATTTTATTTAAATGTGCAAATTTCAGAATTATATGGAAGATTGGAGTCGAGTTCAGACTTAGAAGAGATGAGATGATGAATGGAGGGGAGGTAATTTTAGATAACGCTTGATAGAAGAGAGGATATTTATTTAGAGAGGGAAAACCAAAAAATATTTGATCTAAAGTTCCCACTTCTAGACCACAGAATGTACAATCTGAGGAGTCAAGCACATGAATTTTAAAAAGGTGAGAAGGAACGGATCAATGTCCGATTCTCATTCGAATAAGTAAGGAAATTTCTTTTTTGGAAAAATGGGGGAATGTTTGAAACCACGGTTTTATGGGATAGTCCTTTGTATTGAGGCGTAGCGGGTACCCTTGGATTGACTAGCAATGTTCCAATACTCTGTCCAAACATTGCGGGATCTATCTTTGATGATGGAAAAAATATCAGATAGGGGAATATGGTTTACGGGGGTAACGGTAGGGTTAGATGCTCCTTGTCTGAGTTTAACTACTAAAAAATAGATTTTTCACGAAAACGGCGCTATATATTTATATAACCTTATTGTTTTCGTTGAAAGTTCAGAAATATAATGAAAGCTGAAAACTTCATTTTGGGTCGCAAAAAATCTTCAATTGAGCCACAGGTTCGGCGTACCTGGTCTGTACAATAAAATTTTACATGAAACGAGCATAAACACTCAATTACAAACCACAATGTTTCAATAAATTACACATTCAAAACGTTTATTGAAAAAAGCACCGTTGGTGTAAAGGTTGTCGCGATAGCTTAGTGGTTTGAGCAGTGGACAGTTTTAATGTCTCGTATGTTTCCTAATACTTATGGCAGTTGTGCGAAAATTAATACAATTCCAATTCAACCCTTAAGGTCTATTTGTTCGGTTTTCGGAACAACTCATACAGGGATATGATTTTAGATTTTTACGGCCAAAAGTATTTTTGTTTTTTTTTTTTGGGCTGTTATGCCGTTTTGCGCTACCTCCTTCTTTAGCCAACGTTTTGGACTGCGTTACAGTATCCGAAACGTTGGATAAAAAAGGAGGTAGCGCAACACGGCATAACACCCCAAAAAAAACTAACGAAAAAAAACAATAAAAACTCATACAGGGCTCACAGAAACCTTTGTATCTCTCTTACTACCATGGTGAAAAATATGATATAAACGGTGTTAGAAAGAAAAAAACACAACGCTTTATATTCAAATACAAAAATTAACCACAAAACAAGTAAAATGTACATCTTTATGAAACCAAAGTTTCGAATTGCAATTTGAAATAATATATAAAACTTAATGATTTTTTAATTAATTATTTTTACATGGGACGATAAAAAAGCGAGGTAATAGTAAACGTCAATAATGCATTTGCCTAATAATATATGTATGTGTTTTTATTTATTTTATTGTTAGGGGCCATTCATTTATTACGTAAGACGAATTTTGCTAGTTTTCGACCCCCCCCCCCCCTATTATAAGAAAAAATAAGAATAGGCCGACCCCCTCCCCCCTTTTTAATACTTATTACGTGTAAGAATCTGAAGTAACAAATGATTACACGTTTGGTTTGGAAATGGAAATCGTTTACCTATACGCATCCGAGCGAAACTCGGCACTCGCGCGGTTGCCCGCGGTTTTTCAAAGTATAATTTTAACTTTGCGCATTTTTGTGATCTCACGTAAAAACTATCGAGACTCCTTCCCACCCCCTTGTAAGAAAAAATAAGACATAGTCGACCCCCCTCCCCCCCTAAATCGTCTTACGTAATAAATGAATGGCCCTTTATCAGTAATTTTAGTTAGAAAAAACCCGAGGTGAGTCATTTTTAAAACTTTTCTATGCTTGCGTGCAAAGTTTTTATATTTAAAAAAATTATATGTTTATTTCCGTGTACAATATTTGAAAGCGTATTTTATAACCTTTCTAAAATAGTTTTTAGTTTTCGGATACGCTCAGAAATATTCCATATATTTGGATTTTATTGTAAAGCGGAAATATTTTGACTCTCCGACATAATAACCGTCATGGTGGTTACACGACTCTTTATAAAAATTAAAATAATTTTACATCACGTTATTACTAAAGAAGGTACCAACCCTCCATTCGGAAGTTACAACTTTTTTTTCAACTCATCGACTTTTGTACTAAATAACAATAGGTATTCAAAATATTAACATTTTCTAATAGAATTTTTTAAATTTTCGAAATAAATACCTACCCACTTAGACCGATTGCTGGACAATAAAAATACTCGCTTTATCTGTCAGAGTGTCGTTGATTGTTGACAAGCCTTAAAATGCATGCCTAACATTGGTAAACATTAATTAATGAACAAATACAAGGCAAAGGATATCAGACAACCATAAATGCAATTTAAGTGACACTGAAAATATAACCACATTTGTTATCAAACACTATCGGGTGCAAGTGCAACAGTTGTTACGAAATCCTTCCATAGTTCAGTGACTCTAAACCTTGAAGGCACTTCCTGCTTCACGTAAATTAATATCTACTCAGTCACTGCCGTAATTAAACATATTCAAACACAAATTCAATAAAGGAAATTTGAAGTGGCCAGCAAATTATTAATAAAATGAAAAGTTAACCCTGCTGAAAGGTTTTGAATCGCAGTGATACATAAAATTTTTAGCTAAAGGGCCAATTCACCTATTTTAGCCGCGGGCCGCATCGTACAAAAATGTAGCCGGAAGTGCTAAATAGAGGTAACAACGGGGGGCAGGGGGTTGCGTTACTTGATAAATACAAAAATAGAAGTCAATTCCCTTTTTTTTAAACTAATATGAACATCGTAAAAAGGCGGTTTTCGGGTTGAAATTTGAATTTATATTTACAATTTGTCGCTGTCCGAAACGTTAGCTAAAGAAGGAGGTGGCGCAACACGCCATAACATCCCAAAAATAAATCACGACAAAATTTATGCCCCTCAAAATGTTTGTTTTAAGCCTTTTTTGTTAATTTAATATTTCATCGTATTTACACAGTATCTATCCAAGTAAATTAAAAAAAAATATATGTACATACAAAATTTAAATACAATCTTCTACATAATTTTAAAATTTACCCATTTGAATGAAATTAATATGTAAATTCACCTTTCCTCTCTCCTTTCCAATTTGAAATGATGTCCAAGGCCTAGAAAGCGAGGAAATTTAAAAAAAAACTTAATATTTAAAATAGCTCGAATAGAGTATGGCGAACCCATCGCTCAGGGAGTGGATACAAACCTGCACTAGCCATCCCAAGCCAAGGTGTGAACTACCGTGCTCAGGCTGAATGCCCTGGAGAACAGTGTCACCAACGGTGCCTCCGAGAAACAAGGATGCATCTCGGAGTATTTAGACCTTACTCTAGTATTCGGGGCGTGGACTGGACCCTCTATTTCCCTGGTAACTCGTAGGATAAAAAAAATTGGACCATTCGAAAACTAGGGGCCTTTTGGGAACTAGGAGTGCTGAGGCCACCTCTGTGGACTCTTCCCTCGTGGGGCTTTCAGGGAACCAAAGGGAAGGGCACTCTTCCAGCGCGGGGCCTTTGAGGAACCAAGGAGGGGTGTAGTGGAGAGATGATGTCTCTTCCCATGTGGGGCCTTCGGGGAACCATGTAGGAGTGAAGAGGAGAAATGAGGTCTAAAAATCTCTGTAAACTCTTCCCCTCTGGGGCCTTTAGGGAACCACGGAGGAGTGAGGAGGAGAGATGAAATCCTCTTCCCTTCTGAGGCCCCCCCGGGAACCAAGGTGGAGTGGACTATTCCCTTGTGGGGCCTTTAGGGAACCAAGGGAAGGTGGACTCTCCGTCGTGGAGCCTTCGGGGAACTAAGGAGTGGAGAGGAGAGATGAAGCCCTCTTCCCTTGTGGGGCCTTTAGGGAAACAAGGATGAGTGAAGAGGGGAAATGAGACCTGGGAAGACACATTGTCGACCAGAAGATGTAGCTTCATTTCCAATGACACTACATCTCCGGTGAACTTTATCAAAGGGACTGGGTTACTGTCAAAGGAATGAGGTAAAATGGGAGATAGCACAATGGGCCTACGGCCTAAGTGCTCACGGGAACTATACATATACATGCAAACCGTCTTCGCTCGTAAAAAAAAGCTCACATCCGTACTAGATAATATTTGCTATTCCTTTCTATTAAAAAAATAAATACTCATTTTGTTTTCGTTTTGTCTCAAATTCAAAATTAACTTACACGCGCAGTCGTTCCCTATATAATTAGTCACTAGATCTGCGATTTTGCGACTCTTGTGCGAATCGAAAAAATCGTCCTTGAAATAATAAATAATGTGAGTTATTTGACGATGCGGAAATCTTTTTTCTTTTTTTTTTAATATTTGTTATCTTTATTAGGTACATGAAGTAAATTCTTAATTTTCCCCACCCCAACTGACGAATTTATAAAAAATATAAAAATATAGTTACATAAACATGTGCCAACTTAAAAATTCTAACATTGATCCCGACATTATCCAAGCTGTTTACATTCTACGAATTTCTTTAATTAAATAAATAGTATTCGTTTTTAATTTTTGCAAATCTGCAGAAAAGTTTGATTCCATCATAAAGCATTTGATTAACATATTATGCGTGTCCAAAACCTTTTTACGACCACCTTCCGCATGAAACGGGTAGTTTTTTACGACTGCAGCATGGATCTTTTTAAGACCCTGGTTCAGAAGGAGGAATGGGCACCGCCGCCCCTCGAACCATTTATTTAGTGGTTTGCTACGTTTGGTGATTTAGCAGTGGTGCTCTGGTTCATAGGGTGAGGTTTGTCTAGGTCTTGGCGGCACGTGTGTTTGCCCATCTACTGTGTGGCGGGCCGGATCGGGAGTGACTGTTTGATGAAGACATTTTACCTCTCCAGCCGGACTCTTGACCCATCGCCTTGCACCGCAGTGAGTGGAATGAATTCATACGTCCGTCACTCCTGGGCTTTCCCTAAAAAGACCCTCCACACAGCATCCTCAAAGATAACATAGGCCCCGAAGGAAATTTTTTTCATCGGGTCCTCCTGTGTGAAGCAAACCAAAAAAAATCCTTGAAGCAAAGTGGCATTGCTATCAAAAGCTATGTCATCTTCCATTGAACACTAGTCATTCATATTATGTACGTGATATTCACTCCCTCCCTCCTTAAAAAGCCCATCCCAATGGCTTCCCCAAAACTACAGAACCCCCCACACGAAGTTATTATAATTAAAATACCAATCTACGTTATTCAAAACGTTCTGCGTACGTTTTTATGTTGGTAGCATTCTTATCTTTTCTTCCTTTTTTCAAATACCGCGATAATGAACTGACGAAATATTTTTATGTTGTTTAGTGATTTTTTCTTCCTCTATCGCTGAAAATACATATTATATCGTCGACATAAATTTAACAAAGTGTCGGAAGCAACTAACTATATAAAGATCTGGCATAACCTATCAGTGGCGTAATGACCACCCGCGCGAACTGGGCAGCCGCAATGGCCCTGGCCTCACTGGCCGTGCAAGACATTCAAATATCACGTTGCGTGAAATGACTGACATGGTATTTCTTGTTCTTTTTTTATATGAATACCGCACAAGAGTCCCAACTCCTCCCGTCTGAAGCCAGTGAGACTATGGCATCCCCAATTGGGGTATGTTGTGAGGCTGAAGGTAGTGGGGAGGGAAGGAGATAGGGAAGAGGAAGGTGGAGAAGTACCTGGCTATTCAGATCAGGTCACCAAATACGGCTTACGCCGTTTCAAGCAACGTTTCAATTCTGAATGGTGGTCTTACACCAGGGCGATACTGAGAGTATCTTCCACTCTGGAACGTGCCGCAAATATACTATATATTATTTTAAATGAATAAATTATGAAATAACACAAATTAATCAAATAAAATTTATTAGCCTTACCGCTGGACTACGCTGGCCGTCAGAATGAATGTATTCTTAATAGATAGGCTTCAACTCGGATAACTTTGTAAGTAGTTCATTTTCTCGGGATTTCTTTTAATTTTCATAATATTTTAAAATAAACGTTTTTGAAGAATTATTTTTTTTTTTTTTTGTTTCTGAACGATTATTTAGATGTATCTAAAAAGTTTTCATACATTCGAATTTCACTTAAGTGCACAATATTTTAGTATGTAACCGTATCCCATGTATGTTCACCTACACTTATAGATAATCCAGAAGTTTCAATTGTTCCCATTATATACTTACCTATGGCATAATGTTATTCCATTTCTGTTATAATTAGTGTAACTCGCTCATCAAGCACAAGAACTAGTTTCTTCTTTGGTGAGATTGCAATTTTAAATAATTTGTGTACCGATATGTAATTTATATAAAACCACTGTACTATATATCTACATTAAATAAAATTAAAAAAATATATATATCGTAGGAAAATTGTATAATAAAGTATCACGAAGCATGAGCGTAAGAAGTAAAGATAAATTGATATAAAATTATCTAAAATCAATTTTGGTAAACTAACAACAAAAAAAATCACATATTTATAGCACATATCCGACGATTATCCCACATAGCCAAGTTTTATGGCTTCCTTTAAGAATTTTGAAGGCTGTTAAAAAATATTACGGTTACATACATTTATTACATGAGGTTGCGTAGAATTTAATTTCCCAGAAAAAAATATTTTTATGTGCTCTCGAAACATATCGGTTTTATAAACAACTAGCTGGTCCCGGCATGCGTTGCTATGCCATTTAATAAAGAAATTGTTTCTCCCTGAGGGTCCTTTCCCATTCGTCCCGTTCCCCTTCCGCCTCCCCTTCTTCTCCTGCGTCCTCTTCCCCTCTCGCGTTCTCACTCCGTCACCTCCACCTTCCCTCTCCCCACTCCACTCCCTCCCCCCCTTCCCCCGTCCCGCTAACCACCCTTTCGAGTTCCCCTCCCTCCTCATACGTCCCCTTCCCCTCCCGCAATCCCCTTCCACCTTCCCCGCCTTCCTTCTTCCCTTTCCCGCTCCCTCGTCCCGCCAACCCTCCTCCCGCGTTCCATATATTCAATCCCAGTACATTCAGTTTTTAAACAGTCCGCGTGCCACCTTTTACAATTTTTATTAAAATTTCCATTTTTCATGTAGGTATATTAAATTTGGTACCTAACATAGGTACCTATTTAAAATATCTAAAATTCTTGATTCCATTCAAACTATTACGGGAGTACCTACTTTAAATAAATTTATCAACTTGATTTTCAAAAATAGAATCCTGATTTAACAATTTTATTTTTATTTTTTTTTAATCTACTATTAGTAGGTATCTATAACATTTATGAGAAGATTAGTGGCAAATATTATTTATAAAAAAAGATATTTATTTTGAAAGACTGGAGAATTTAGGACTCTTTAGGGTTGGAGAATTTTTATGAAATGACCTTTACAACAGTTTATAAATAAGATTTTTTTACAATTTTACACAATTAGTTATTTACAAGGTGAAGGTGGAAGGTGGTTTTTCACTTTATGGAAACGACTGTCTGAAAAGGTGAGTTTTAAGTTTAACTCTAACAATGGGATTATGATAAAGGGACGAAGGACGACAATCAATTTGGAATGTAAGTAATCTTAGTAATCTGTTTGAAAACATAGGTCTTCATTTCAACATCATCCGATAACGTCATTTTAAACATAAACAATGCGATCAATCACACTTGTGTATATATTATCATAATAATAATATATAACCGTTGTCGATATACTAATTTCTAATCATTACAAAACATCGAAAAAGATATTGAAGTAGGTACCTGTCGCTAATTTATGGCGCTAAGTGGCGGCATCTGAAAGACGATCCTGCATACAGTATTTAGCATGCTTCAGGTCAGGTAGATGAAGAACTGCAGACCCGAAGAACTGTCAAATCACATACTTTTTCTACGCTATTTGAGACAAGTTAAAGATTATGTCTAATATCATATTGAGAGGCGGTTTTGGGAACCATTTAGTGGATAACCAACACCTCTGCCATGGGTCACCCCGAGTGTTTCGCTGCGTTTGGTGACTTAGCAGGGGTACCCCGTTTCATGGGGTGAGGTTTATCAAGGTCTTGGCCGATGTTTCTGCCAACCAGCTGCGTGGCGGGCCGGATCGAGGGAGACTGGTTGTGGAGGTCTTTTGACCTCTGCAGCCAGAATCCCTCGATCCATCGCCTTGCACCACAGTTGAAGGTATTGATTCATACGTCTGCCACCTCTGGGCACACTGGCCCCCAGATTCCTATACACCCCTAATACCGATTTCCTTCCCAGAACTTCCTCTTCCAAAAAAACCTCCACACAGCATCCCCTAAGATGAAAAAGGAGTTAATGTAAAGAAAAAAGTCATAATAATGGCGTCAATTTGTTGTGTTATAAGGGCCGATAAGTGTTTCCAAAAGATAAAGTTTTTAAGACGAACCAATGGACTTTTTACGTTAACTCCTTACAGATCCTGAGGAAAATAACTTCACTTAGGGCTTACGCTTTCTTAAGGGATGCTGTGGAGGGTATTTTTAAGGAAAGGAAGGAGAGGAAGTTCTGGGAAGGAAGAGGGTATGAAGGATCGGCAGAAATCTGAGGGTCAGCGTGTCCAGGAGTGACGGATGTATGAATCCATCCCTCCAACTACGGTGCATGGTAACTATCGAGAGAGTCCAGATGGAGAGGTCAAGAAGCCTCCCTCAATCTCAACGTTTAAACTGTGCAACAATGAACCCAAAATGTCAGATTTTTTGTTATTCTCGGGGAATTATTATTAAATTTTTTTATAATTTTAAGTTGTACGAACGAGATAAAAAGTGAAGTTTCAGTTTTGTTGCAAATTTCTTAAGAGGGAATAACCAGACAAAACCGGAAATATGTCATTTTTAAATAAAATTTTAGCCGTATTGACTCTTTTCCACAAAAAGTATCTATAAATTGATTTCGAAAGATTATTCTTTTCACTTCTTCTAATAGTGCAAAATTATTTTGTGGTAACATTTTAAACTCAAATTAATAGATAACTTTGTATTAACCACTTAATTATTTACAAAAACCGACATGTTTCATCAGCAAAGCTGACTTGTCTCGTACTTGTCTCTGACTTGACTCCCCTTGTCTCTGACTTGACTCCCCTTGTCTCTGACTTGTCTCGTACTTGTCTCTGACTTGACTCCCCTTGTCTCCTACACATTATTTTCTTTCAAATTTTATTATTGTTTATGTCTATTATTTTTCTCTATTACCTATGTATGTCTATTTTTAAAATTAGTTCTTTCAAAACCCTGAAGAAGTCAGCTTTGCTGACGAAACATGTCGGTTTTTGTAAATAATTAAGTGGTTAATACAAAGTTATCTATTAATTTGGATTATTCTTTTATCTAGTAAAGTTATGTTTTAACTTATGAGAAAATAGGTTTATTTTTAACATAAAAAAGGCACTTCTGGGACTCGAAAGAGGTGTCAATATCTTTTTCTGATTTTTCTGTCAACAGATTTTCGATTGAGTTTCGCTATTTCGGTTATTCCCATCAATTAAATATATCGTTGAAGAAGAAGATAATAGTAATAACAGAACCTCTGGTCTCTCCGGGACGTGCATTTACCAATTTCTCTTTCTTATTTTCCGCACAGGAAAAACTAAACCCTTTCACACACTTCCTCAAACGATCATCTAGTCCAGTGTTTCCCAAACACTGTTCTGCCGTGGCCCGGTAATTTTCACACTGCCACTTCGTGCCCCACTTAATCCTTTTAAACCCAAGCTGGTTCCATTAGGTAAAATAATACACATTTATTAATAGTAAAAATGTTTTATTAACACTACATATTTTGGTATCGCCTATTTAGTCACTAAATTCTAGTGCGAAGTATGGAGCTGCTGCTTAATTGTTAATAAAGAATCCAATTTCGCGGAAAATGACGAAAGTTTTATCCTAAGGTCTGGTTCCACTTCAAGTCTGTTTCTATATTTATTTTTAAGGTAAACTAGTGTTGAAAACCCACCTTAACATTTATAAGTTGTGACAAAAGGCATTAAAAAAGATATTGCTTGATAAGCTAATTTTGTGTATTCTTGACCTCAAGATAACCAAAAATCTATCACTTGTCTTAGTCTTGTGTCAAATATATCCTTGAGTGATGTGTCAGTTGACAGTTTAATTAACGAGTCGACATCTGAATTCATGGCAAATTAGTTTCGGAATCTAACTTGAATGTAAATGGGTTTATTATCCAAGCTTTGTTGCTGTCGATTGGAGGAAAATATTCTTGAAGATTCCTCTTCAGTCCTAATAAATTTTCTTTAATTTGAGTTAAGATGTCTTGTGGCAAGCAATCATGTTGTACTCTTTTTGTATTTCACTTAAATTACTAAATGCTTTGAAGTTCACTGTTTCCGCACGTGTTGTCCACACATTAAGCATTTTTTCTTGCAGCTTCCACCTTGTCTTTTAAACAAGGCGGGAATTTTGCGACCCGATATTTTATTTTGATGGCCCTGTACCGGGTCGCGACCCGGCAAATGGGAAACCCTGAGCTAGTCAATTCACGCTATGCAATTACACTATATAAGTATAATAAATACAAAACAATACAAGAACAACATGTCAACATAACAGAGACCAAATGGGAAAATAATTTACCAAATCCAGATATTTTCACATCAGAGGGTTCGGCTCTGTGGAACTCCTAATTGGACCTATAAATCCTACTGATCCCTCAATATAAATATTTAAAAAATCTTTTGTAATCCTACAAAATGACTGATTTTTGCATTTTTATACATAAATTTTTTGACCAATCTAATATGCCTAAATTTTGAATGAGCGAGCTAGGTATAATGCCAGTAGCCGAAATAACAAGTGGTAATATTTTTATAGTCTGAGAATGCCAAATTCTTTTAATCTCATTTCCTAAATCTGTTTTCTAAATCTCATTTCCTAAATATTTTCTTATTTTTTCAGAAACAGATTTTTGAATATTACAGGAATTTGGAATAACTACATCGATGATATAAGTTATTTTTTAAATTTTGTCTTGTAAAACTAGGTATATCAGGTCTATTATGAATTATGACTAATTGTTTTGTCTGTTAGTATAGTTTTATCATAATATATTTTATAAAATTCATTTTCTAAAAATGAATTCGGTTCATATTCATAATATGGTACTATATTACGGCAGTCAATCAAGTTATCTTTAATTACCATACTTGGGTGGATTATTTTTAAAACCTGATTGTGCCTATTAAATGTATAGGTACTCGGACGGCGCTAATACAGAACATCCCGATATAATATGTTCTATAGTTTCCGGAAAAGCCTAACATTTTCTACGTAATCATAAATTTGATTTATATCTTTGATTATATGCTTCCTATAATTTTTAGTATTAATGATCTTGAATGGCAAGCATAAATCCTTCTATTATTATTATCTTCAATGATAGGAAAATATTAGTTATTTTCTGTGATTATTTTACAAATTTCGAAATAAAAACAACTGGTGATTTTTAATCTCTTTATCAATGGACAAATACCATTTTTGTCCATTGATAAAGAGATTAATGATTGATTAATGATAGTAATTTATTATTATCTTACTAACGATTTTTGTAAACAAAATACCTTAAATCCAGAAAAATTCAGTTATGTAGTATTAAAGAAAATTAGGCCAAAGAGATGGAATTATGCAAGGATTCTTGCATACTTTATTTTCATACACACTTTTCTGTTATTCTGATTGACATGACATTGGCATGACCCGACTAAAGTAATTTGCTTATTTTTTCAGCCAAAACGTGTTATTATCGCTTGCACATAGGAATCTGTCACTAAAGACCAGTGGCGGTTCGTGGCCCTTCCCATTTAGAGTTAAATCGGAGATAAAAAAATGGAGATTTTTTTTTACTCATATCCTGGCGCGGCATCCCGAATTTCTACCAAGTTACAGTATAGTATGATATAACTTGGTAGAAATTCTACTTTCCTTGAACAATAAGGATATTAATAATAATATATTTGAATAATATGTATATTCCCTCATATAATTACCTGTATATGAGGGAATATACATACTACCCATTCCTGTATCCATCGTTGTTCTTAACAGGAATGCTCGATATTAATACCTTAGAAGCCCGCCGAAAAATATTTTTGGGAAAACATTTTTTTAAGCTGATCTCCGGTACTGTACTGAATCCACCTATGTTGAAGGAGATTAACCTTTTTTGGAGGACCCACCATTTACCCGCCCTGGTATAGTTAACAGATGGTTACCCCTTCAAGGCTCTTGCAAGGACTCTTTTTGGTAAAAACGACTCTACATTTGATAACGAAACTAGACCTCCAATGTCCCTACATACGTTGTTAGCAAGCAGTATGCAAGTGCTTAGCGGGAAATACAGATACAATATGTGTTAGTATGACAAAATATAGACAAGGTGATTAACCTATATGTCCCTAACGCGTATGCTCGTGGGAGATCGCACGCACTTTTTTATGCTCCGAAAGCGAGAACTTCTTCCTTTCAGAATGCGCCATTAAACATAGCAATTCAACTGCTTAACGATTGAGCATCGACATCTTCAATGTTACCTATAGAGAGTTCAGTAACTATCTTTTAACAAACGTCTCAACATAGTGAAACTGCCCCCTTGGACTTTTTTTTCTCTTAAATTTTGTAATCTTCTCCGTAATAATTTGGTGTATAACTGTTTTATGGAGAACCTGAAAAAATAAATAAATAAATATATATATATATATATATATATATATATATATATATATATATATGTTTATATATATATATATATATGTTTATATATATATATATATATATATAATATTTTACAAGAATCTATATCTGTTTCCATAATTATCATATATATATATATATACATATACACATATATATATATAGTATATATATATATATATATATATATATATATATATATGTGTATATGTATATATATATATATATATGATAATTATGGAAACAGATATAGATTCTTGTAAAATATTATTGCGTTCAATATTAATTTTGGGTTGACATATCTCATAATTGCTGCGCACCCAAACTGATTACAGATTCCTAAGATTTGCACGTCAATGGAGTTTTCTTCTACCACACAACGTGACTACCCAAATAGTGGGTCTATGGCATCCCCTAAGAGTATATGGGCATCCCCTATAATTATTGTAGTATATTGTAAGGAAGTGAAGATGTAAGTGATGATTAGAAAATGGGAAGAAAAATGTTTGCAAGTAATTAAGGCGCCGTATCCCCGCTAAAATAGAAGAAGATGTAGAGATATGTAATTACGAATGTTGGAGAGAGTGTGCTAATATTTAAAACGGTAAAATTGGAGCGAAAATTGTGAAAATATTTAATAAAACTCATTTAAAATAGAGCAGAAATCTCTTGGAGGATGTCTAAAACAGCGTTTAAAGAAACACTGTGAATTTTTCATACATATAACTTGTAACTGAAATAGACACTAAAATAATAATTTTTGGAGCAAACTTTGCGATTTTTTTCCATCGAGGGAATTTCATATAATTTGCGTTTAAGCGTGGGGAATGTATACACATTATCTTCAAAAATAACATTATTTTTTAAGAGCTTAAAAAAATGGGGATATATTAGAAACAGGTAGAAATTCGGGTAGCGGCGGCTTAAGGAAATTCAGATCTATGCGGGGCTAAGAACGGCTTAAGTCGTTTCAAGCAACTTTTCGATTCTAAATTGTCGTATTTCACCAGGGCGATTCTGAGAGTATCTGCCACTCTTGATCGTGCCGCATATATACAATTTTATTACTATACTACATATTTATATTATGTGAAATAACACATTCAACATAAATTTAATTTAATTGACAGCAAAAATAACTTTGTTTACTGTTTACTCTGGTTTATGAAATTATTTACTAACTTTGGCGAGTTGTTGTGCGTACGCCCGAAGATTTCTATGTATACTGGTGAGCTCTAGCGTTATGAAATTTGTATTTTAAAAAAATAGCAGCAGGAAGCGCGCGAGTTGTTTGAAAAATGAATGTATTTCACATAGTTTAGCGGTAGGGAGGGAATGGAGAAAGGTGGAGAGAAGGAGGGAGGGAGAGGGGAATGAAGGAGGGGGTTTGTGGAAGGGGAGACGGGGGAAGGCGGGAAAGGTGGAAGGAGAACGCGGGGGGGATTCGCGGGACGTGTTTTAGAGAAAAGGGACGCGGGAAAAGGGGTCGCGGGAGGCGAAGGGAACGGATGACATGGACGAATGGAAAAGGACGCGCAGGGAAAAACAATTTCTTTATTTAAGTGGCATTTCAACGCATGCCGGGAACTCGGTAGTACCTAACGTAAACAACTAAAAATAATTTCAGAAATGTAGGAATACACACAAGAAACAACAAAAATACCATATTCTGGCTAAGATTATTATCTGGGACAGCTTCCCTTGAATAAAATTATCCTTTCTTATAAAATTATTCATTAAATAAATTTAAAAAAAAACACTTTTACTCTTAAAATCGAGCTTTTCTACACTCCGTTGGCCATCAACTTCTATGCCTATTACCTTATTAGTCCAGTCAAGGAAGGAGGTGTAGAGTGCTTGAGCAGGAACCTAAGCAATTCCTTCATAAACTTGTTCAGGGTGCTTAGGGTGTGAACATACTAAAAGTCCTGACGTCTAGGTGGTGAGCTAGGTGGGCAAGGGGGGGGGGGAGAAGGTCCCAATTTTCGGATTTCCGCTTATATCTAAAACGGTGCGTCGCAGAGGAAATTTTTTTAAATAAGTAAAATAAAATATCTACAACTTTTATTCTACACGTAATATTAGAGATCCCAAACGTTTTTTCAGTTACACGCTCCACAAATGTAGATATTTTCGAAAAAAAACCATTTTACCTCACATTTTTCATCAAACATTCCTTCATATCGTCTAAAATATTCATCAAAGAAAGTAATTTATTTGAAAGAAGTTGTAAAGAATTTAATTCCCTTATAGAATATAGGAGCGTGTAACTGAAAAAACGTTTGGTATTTCTAATATTACGTGTAGAATAAAAGTTGTAGGTAATTTTATGTGCTTTTACTTATTATTAAAAATAAATTCTCTGCAATCCACCGTTTTCGAGATATAAGCTGAAACCCGTAAATTGGGACCTTCCCCCCCTCCCCTACTAGCTTAACACCTAGACGTCAGGACTTTTAGTATGTTCACACCCTAAGCACCCCGAACAAGTTTCTGAAGGAATCGCTTAGGTTCCTGCTCACGCACTCTACGACTCTACACGTCCTTTTGGACCATTCATTGACTGGACTATACGCTTTTCCTTAACTGCACGGCCATGTTAGTCGTCAGTAGGTACCTATATAAAGTGTACATTAAGTAGGTACTCGAAAATTTTATCTCGTTAATTTGAACAAAAATCAATAATTTCTGTGAGTGTACCTTATCTTAGCAAACTGAATCATACGTATTTTTAATTAGATGAATCCCGAAAATATAAAAATACCCTTCGTTAGTCACAAAAAATATACACAATTCATTAATCAAACTGGAATGTATCTATTTTTAGATTATTATACTAAGTTGTGTTAGTTTATCTATACAAAAAACGACTACATTTTTTTGTTGTAATTATCAATAAAGAAGGAACACAGATAAAATGTGTCATTATTTTTTATCTGCAAGTGAATGGTTGATATTTACAAAAAAATAACTAAACATGGATAGATGAATCATGTGATGATATTTATTTAACTGCTATATTATATTATAAGGCTGTCCAGTGAATCCTGAGCACTTTTCTTCAACGCCACATTTCTGTTTTCTTTCGCTGGCTCTAAGTGCCCGTGTTTGCACACCGTTATAGAAATATGGGGAAAATCAACGCCCGGACGATCTTGGTGGTCTTCATTTTGCCTCTGTCACTGTCTTTTGAATTTTACTCATGGCGTATTTTGTCGTGCAAATTCTTCGTTTCACTTTAGTTTCGCAACCTCACTCGAGCCTAGGTATAGTGAGAGCTCTCACTTAGTCGGTTGGAAGAGATGATGCAACGACATACTCCCCTGTCTTTACTCATATATACTCCTTGGTTCACTGATAAGCATACGTATCCATGTTTAACTTTCTAAATCTTCCTGGAACTTTCTTGTTTTATTATAAATGTGTAATATGCATGCATATTACGCTGATAGCTACATGGTAACCTCTCCCTCTTTCTGTTAATGACGCATTTAGGTAAAAAAAGATGGGATGCGGCGGAACGCTCAGCGGCATGGTAAACGTACTAAGTAAACATCGGATTGTGTATGCATTTGCATCAGTATAAGTAGATATGATGCACAGATCAGTATAATGCACATTTTAGTCTTTTTGGTCGAAATGCACATTTTGGCCTTTTATAGTCGTTAGTGTATATTTACGCGTCATTATATTCTTCAAAATTTTAAATTGGAAATGGTCGATATTTTTTGTTATTTCCTGAGGAACCGGTTATTTTTGGAAGTTTTCAAATTTAATTTTTATTAAAAAAGAGTAGAGTGATTTTAGTAGCGATTGCTGTCATTTTTGTGGGCCACCCCACGAAATGATTTTCCTTCGAATTATTTTGTCGTATGATTTAGACATATATTTTGGCATTGATAGTGCGTATCTATTATCGAATTTTAATTGCATATCTTGGCATGAATAGAGAATATTTCGCTTTTTTGGTACATTTGGCACAAAAACCTATTGGGTAATAAGCAATAAGTTACTCTAGGTACGTACTTTTTCAAGCCTTTATTTTAAGTGCATTTTACTACGCAACTTTCTTAGCGTCGGTAAAAAAAGCTTGCATAGTTACTTCCTGCTTACCATCATGAGCATCAATAACACACTTATCTGTGTAGTCGTTATCAATTGCTGGCTTTAGCTACATTTAATGATTAGTGGCTATATTAGAACGGCGTACCCCAATAAGGACACATTCTTTAATAAAAAATAAAAAAATAGAAAAATAATAATGATTAAATTAAAAAACCCAAGAAAAAAAAATTATGTTCCTTTTCCAAATCTTCCCTCTCCCCCCAACCCATCCACACCTCCCTCAGCCTCAAACATTCCCCAAAACGGGGATGCCGTTTTTTAACTATTATTTTTTTTTAAGAAAGACACATTCCCGGCTTACGAATAACCTGAAATTTTTTTAAAATCTCCTACTACCACCACAGTAAGCGGAAAATGTTGCTTGCATTGTCATGGAGGGCTTAGCCAGCCGAGGAATCGAACACGTGAGGCCTGGGTGGGACCCAAGCGCCATGCCAACTCAGTCACAGACCGGTATTATTTTAGATTAGATAAATAAAATGATACCTTCTCGCCATTTTTAGACATGACTCAAAAAGTATTTTTTAATCTGTGATAAGTCAGTTTAGTTAGGTACATAAATACATATTGACTCATATTACAATAATTAATAACTTATGTAGGTATACCTTTTGATTAAGTCAATACCTATTACACAATTATTGCACAATACATCGCAATGTTTGGGGAAATACTCTTCAAGTTGGCAGAAATTCCTCTTACAGAGAACTAGCTCGGCGTATTCGAGATAACAATAAATATAATATTATGATTATTATCTATTAGAACCAAACATAATTTAAGGAATCCCCATTCGGACGGGGCTGTCTAGGTATGAACTTCGTGGTAAAACAAAGACTTACGATAAGTTCAAATATGTACAATTTAAGCAGGGTCTCCTTCGACCGGAAACATGAACATTTGCTAACACTTTATTTGGCAATGGGGATGTGGCCTTACTGCAGACGCGTACAATTATGTGCATTGACAATGTTTATAGTAATTTGTAAGCGAATGTTCATGTTTTCGGTCGGAGGCCCTGCTTTACAACATTGAACCGCTATTTGGTGATTAGACACTCAATAATGTGCAACCTCATAACTCCTTTGAAAAGTAATTGAAAAATGTTGAAAAAAAAGTTCGAGGGCAGTTAACACGCGATAGAAGCGAAACTTTACCAAAGCAATCTCAACCAATACTTGAAAAGTGAAGTCATAATCAAAGCGACCAATGAGCGCAGACCAGCGTAATTTTCGTTTCATATCTTAACCAATAGGAGCCTTTAAAAGTGATATCATAATCAAAGGGGTCAATGAGCGCAGTTCATGCGCCGCAGGTGCAGTTTTCGTCATTTCCGTTTCATCCGAAATCCAAATCATAGCGGGGCTACACAAGTTTCACTTCAAAATTTAAAACTTACTATCACTTAATGACTTTTTAAATGGGTGTTGAAATGCCACCTTGTTGAATTGTCATGGAACCATATTATTTAGACTGATTTTCAACAATTACATTTAATTTTTCGTAGATACATGAAAGCCGCCAAGACATTGAGGGAGCCCCGTTATATCTAAAGCCGGAAGCAAAAAGGTTTATGATTATGAAGAAGCATTTGAAAGTAATAAAATATCGAGTAGAATATAGGTACCTACTTTCGAAGATGTAGGAGACCTCAGTTTTTTTTTTTTTTCAATTATTTCTGGCTCTCACCCTTCAAGGTTGTTTCACATTTCAAATTACAGAGAAATGAAAGGTGAAATTATATATTAATTTTATTTAAATGAGCAAATTTAAGAATTATATTTTTTTTTCTTACATGAGTTTCACACAGGAGGCCTTGAGGAAAATAATTTCCCTGAGGGCCTATGTCATCTTTGGGGATGCTGTGTGGAGGGTTTTTTAGGGAAAGGAAGGAGAGGAGGGTTCTGGGAAGGAAAAGGGTTTAAGGGGTGGGTAGTAATCTGGGGTTCAGTGTGTTCTGGTCATCAGACCTAAACACACCTCGTCCCATGAACCCGGGCACCCCTGCTAAATCACCAAACGTAGCGAACCACTTGGGGTGACCTATGGCAGAGGTGTTGGTTATCCAATAAAGGTTCCCGGGGCGGCGGTACCCATTCCCGCCTCCCAAATTGATAATATGGAAGATTGAAGTCGAGTTCAGACTTAGAAGAGATGTAATGTTGAATGGAGGGGAGGCAATGTTAGATAAAGCTTGGTAGAAGAGAGGATATTTATTTAGAGAGGGACAACCAAAAAATATGTGATCTAAAGTTCCCACATCTAGACCACAGAATGTACAATCTGGGGAGTCAAGGATGTGAATTTTAAAAAGGTGAGAAGGAACGGAGCAATGTCCGATTCTCATTCGAATAAGTGAGGAAATTTCTTTTTTGGAAAATTAGGGAAATTTTTGAAACCACGGTTTTGAAGGGATAGTCCTTTGTATTGAGGCGTAGCGGGCACCCTTGAATTGACTAGCAATGTTCCAATACTCTGTCCAAACATTGCGGGATCTATCTTTGATGATGGAAAAAATATCAGATAGGGGAATATGATTTACGAGGGTAACAATAGGGTTGGACGCTCCTTGTTTTGTCAAGGAATCCGCAATATTGTTACCCACTATGCCAACATGTCCAGGAATCCAAATAAGAATTGCGGTTTTTCCAGAGCTTTGAATAATATAAACTTTGCAAAAAACGAAATACAGAAAATAAAATTTTGCTTACGAATAGAAATATTTGAATACAGACAACATCCTGATATGGATAAATCTGATTGAGCTAGTAGGTTTAAAGGGAACACTTCCACCTCCCGCTCAGGGGACACATACGTGTGTGTTCGTAGTGGAAAGCACCAATAGCTAATGTTGCAATAGGAAATATGAAATAAATGAGAAGAGGCCCGACTCATCTGCCGAAGTAAGCTCTGTTACCGGGAAACTGAGATACCAAATTGTGGAGCCAAGAATCAGGCCCGGATCTAGGGGCGGGCAAACCGGGCAACCTGCCCCGGGCGGCGTATACCGGGCGGTAGGGATTGTAATGCATAAATCACCTTACAAACACTACCTCGTTTCAGTCGCCTTACGCGCTTCGTTGTTCTAACTGTTTCTGTGAAGGTGGCGACCGTAATTATAGAGGGGTTAGCAGAGAGGATGGACCGCGTTTTTTTTACTTAAAAAATAAATTTTCAATGTAAAAAAAAAAATTTGAAGTAAAAAAAAATGCGGTCCATCTTCTCTGCTAACCCTTCTATAATTATAGTCGTCACTCTCACAGAAACAGATAGAGCAACGAAGCGCGTAAGACGACTGAAACGAGGTAGTGTTTGTAAGGTGATTTATGCATTACAATCCCTACCGCGTTGCAGTCGGTAGCGCGACTGAAACGCGGTAGGGATTGTAAATACGCCCCCGGGCGCGTATTTCCAATCCCTAACGCCGTTGAGTCACTCTAGCGACTGAGCCGCGTTAGGGATTGGAAGGCGTAAATCGCCTTACAAACACTACCGCATTTCAGTCGCGCTAGTGACTGAACCGCGTTAGGGATTGTTATGCATAAATCACCTTACAAAAGCTATACCGATTCAGTCACCTACGCGCTTCGTTGCTCTATCTGTTTCTGTGAGGGTGACGACTAGTACTGGGCGTTGACGATAATTCTATCCAACGCCAACGTCGTTATCGTTGGCAATTTTCAACTGTTAAAAATAGCTGTTGAAAATAACGTCTACGTTGACGCAACTATAATAGGAGATCGACACGATACTAACAAAAAATATATCAAAATCGTATTAAGGAATCCCTTTTAACGGGTGGTTCCCCGAATCATTGATGTATTAATTATTATCTCTATGCCCCACGCGACACACACGTAATAATAATCCTATAATAACGTTGAAAGTTGAAACTGTTGGAAGACGTTGGTGGTTGTTGAAAATATTATCCTGTTGAAGATATATTTTGCTTGTCACTGATAAATTCGCTTGTTGCTTGGCGCTACGTATCGGCCGTATTGGACGGGAAAATAAAAAAAAAAGTGCAGTAGGTATGTACATTACCAAAAGACCTTGTGTAATTGGGTATAATATCGTTCACGAAGTGTGATCTCTTGACCCTTTTGACTTAATCATTCTAACACCGTTGAAAACAATAGGTACAAAACATTGACATTTATCAATAGGTTATTTTTTTGCTTGTCGTTGATAAATTTGATTGTTCAATGGCGCTACGTATCGGCCGTATTGAATGGGAAAATAAAATAAAACGTGCAGTAGGTATGTACATTACCAAAAGACCTTGTGTAATTGGGTATAATATCGTTCACGAAGTGTGATCTCTTGACCCTTTTGACTTAATAATTCTAACACCGTTGAAAACAATAGGTACAAAACATTGACAATTATCAATAGGTTATTTTTTTGCTTGTCGTTGATAAATTTGATTGTTTCATGGCGCTGAGTATCGGCCGTATTGGATGGGAAAATTAAAAAAAAAACGTGCAGTAGGTACGTACATAACCAAAAGACCATTTAAAATATCGAGTAATGTTGTTCACGAAGTACAAACTCTTAACCCTTTTATTTATTAGGCAGTTGAATCGTTGACTGCGTTGAATAATATTCGCATGTAGGTATTATATTTCAACTGTTGGCGCTAATTATTTTCAACAGCGTTGGACGTTGAAATAATATAACTATTGTTTCCAACGGCTAGTTATATTTTAATACAGTACTAGTGACGACCGTAATTACAGAGAGGTTAGCAGAGAGGATGGACAGCGTTTTTTTAGTTAGAATATTTTTTTTTTACATTGAAAATTTATTTTAAGTAAAAAAAAAACGCGTGTTTTTTAAAAACTTAACTAAATTCAGTAAAAAATTTCAGTAAAAAATTACGCGGTCCATCCTCTCTGCTTCCCTTCTATAATTACGGTCGTCACTCTCAGTAAAAAAAAACACGCGTTTTTTTTTACTTAAAATAAATTTTCAATGTAAAAAAAAATATTCTAACTAAAAAAACGCTGTCCATCCTCTCTGCTAACCTCTCTGTATTTACGGTCGTCACCCTCACAGAAACAGATAGAGCAACGAAGCGCGTAGGTGACTGAATCGGTATAGCTTTTGTAAGGTGATTTATGCATAACAATCCCTAACGCGGTTCAGTCACTAGCGCGACTGAAATGCGGTAGTGTTTGTAAGGCGATTTACGCCTTCCATTCCCTAACGCGGCTCAGTCGCTAGAGTGACTCAACCGCGTTAGGGATTGGAAATACGCCCCCCGGGCGGCACTTTTAGGGGGCGTCAATTTATTTATTTAATTGAAAAAAAAAACAAAGCGCCTGGCATCCAGCGCTCGTACTTCTATCGATTATTCATTTGATTTTAAAACGACCACTTGGTTTATGAATCCTAAGTTGATTTATGAACGTATCCTAAGTCGATTTTGAACGTACGTAGGTTCTTAACGCATAATGTACGTCTTAGGTTCTCAACGTGGGCGATAACCTCCCCTTGTGGGCGTTTGAGGCTTTCAGGGGGGCAATAGAATACCCCAGGTAGGGTAGGGCAGGTAAAAGAAATATGGTCTAAAAAGAACAAAAAACACGCTAATCACGTACTAATAAAGCAAAGTAAATCTTAATATTGGTTAATTTTTGTTATTGTTTGTATTGTAATCATTTTTATTACATGTGCGAAAATTTATATATTTCGGTAGTTCGGGAGGTGGGTGAAAATTGAACTGAAAGATTCCATTACATTCAAAATGAAAATTAAATTGGATGATATGATTTTTTTTATATACCTACGAGTAATATTATCACCTTACGTGTATTATTATTATTAAAAGTTAACACTGCATCATAAATACAAGAAGGTAGCAACCCAGTAATTAAAATACACAAGAATTGATTTTTTAACTTGCCAAACAAAATGGCGCAACAAATATTTTAATATATTTTGAATCGAATTATTGATTCCCCCCCCCCCCCCCCGGAGGTCACGATTTCAAGCGCAAAAACCGCTTTTGCGCTTAAAATCGTGACCTCCAACCCGTGGAATGGCAGGAGACCATATTTTCCCAGCCCATATATGTTTCATATAAATCGCTGTAACTACCAGAGTGAGAAATGTGTTATAAACGAAATATATTATATATAAAGGCAAAAACACCCTTTATAGTAAAATCTAAAATATAACCACCAAAAAAGTAAAATGTACAACTTTATGAAACCAAAGTTTTTAATCGCAATTTGAAAAAAAAAGTTGGAACTTTCAGAATTTTTTATTAATTATTTTCATATGAAAAATCAAAAAGTGAAGTGGCTACAACGTTTGTAATATTATATTTGTCTAATACAATATCTATGTGTTTAATTTTTTTTTCGTTATTAGTAAATTTAATTAGAAAAAAAAACGTGAGGTGAGTCGTTTTTAAAACTTTTTTATGTTTGCATGCAAAATCTTTACATTTGGAAAATTATATGTTTATTTTGAAATATAAAATTTCAAAGCGTATTTCATCGCCTTTCAAAAACGGTTTTTAGTTTTGGGATATGTTCAGTAATATTGCATTTATTGTAAAGCGGAAATATTTTGACCATTTGAAAAATACGCCAAATTTGTAAAGGGCTAGACTCCGTTTGCCAAGCGATTTGTGTGCCCGTTACCTGTATTCGGGTGATATAAGGCACACTGACAACACATATATGTTTGTCTTGTGACTTCCTCTTGAGTCCTAAATGCTTACGGTAGTAAAGTAGTAAAGCACCGTGCAGACCGCCTCCGTGTCAATAATTGTAATAAAAAATTTCAAAGCTAAACAAGATTAGGGAAAGTTTTGTTGCCATCTAAACACTATAGGCTTTGAACGTTAAAAATGTAGTATATTTGGGAATTCTTGAAAATTGGAAGGAGATGAGATAAGATCTTCTAACTTATCGCACCTGCCTACGAGTAATTACTCAGAACTTCTGATAAACAATATGTTATCGATTGTCTGATTAGATAATTTTAGCATAAATAGAAAAAAAAATCTGATTGCTTTTTACTCGTTTGGCGATTCGTCAACCGACATTACTTGATATAATAACTCCTAAGCGAGAACCTGTTAATAATAATTTTATTAATAAAACTAATTATTTTGCTTCTTAATAAAATAAAATCAGTTTTTTTCTATTCCATAAAATAAAGTGGATTATTGAGCCTAAAACCAAACTTGTGCATTTTCATGGATATACAGCAGCTGATTTTCCTTACCGCAAGGTGCAGAATTCTGAAAATTCAGGTAAAATATATTTTTTTTTTTCATTTCTTACATTATTTTTCATGTCTGATAATATTGTGAAATTATGTGATTTTTTTTGAAGTTTTCATTTTCAATATTTATTATCTTTAATTTTTTAATATTTTAAACTTTTAATTCAATTTCATTAAATTAATTTCAAGAATATAATTAGAATAAAGTATTTTCTTTTTGAATATTTAAATTAAATTTCAAAATCATATTTACATAAATTAATAAGGCAATTATTACAACTATACGTTGGCGGTGGCGTAAACATGAACTAAGCATCCACACCTACCCTGTTGTAATGTCATAAACAACATTTTTCGCCAATTTATTTGTGTTGTACTCCAAAACTACTTGATTCTTCACCAAAACGATGCTATAAAATTTATCCCAGTATTCTTATTATTATTATTAAATTTACTCATTATTATGAGTTCCCCAAATAATTTTCAATACCTGCCTAAATACTCCCAATAGGCAATAGGCTACTCAATATACTTAAACTCAATAAACTTAAAGTAACTTTTTAAAAATTAATAAAATTTGCATTACAAATTTTATTGACATCAGAAATCAGAAATGTAATGAAGGACAATAAATCCAAAATTAGTTAAAAATTGCATTTTTCTCTGTTTTTTTTCTTCTTTTTTTAAGTGATCGAAATATTTCTAAGAAAATAAGTCCGGCTTTTGGGACGTGCATTTTAAGAGGATTTTTTTCTGAAAATTTAATTAAATTTACAAAAATGTTAAGTATTCTGAAAGATCTTTTCTATGTTATTTTAAAATAAAAAATTTTAATTATAGGTTTACAAAAACAGGAGATATGATTTATTGAAAAAATTAAAACGTTATTTTCGCTCTAATGAACAATTAACATTTTGTCAACATTTCAAATTTCCGTGATCGATATATTAGATAGGTAGGTATATAATATGTTTAAAAGTCCGTTTCAAAAATAAATAAATAAAAACTAACAGCAAAGGGGCTATGAAATTGAGATAAAAATAAGGCTTCGAAAAAATATTATATTATATTAATAATACAACAAGCAAGCTTTTGATGTGAATAGTTAAACAAAAAATTCTGTGTTATACAAAAAAACGCAGTGTCAAATGGCTCCATATCAACTCAGAATCAAGTCCACTCAACACCTCTTTGAAAAGTCACTAAAGGCTATGAAAAAAATAGCCCGTAACCTAACCTAACTTAACCTATTTAATTTTTTTTTTCATCATTTTTAATTACTTTTTTGGGTTGATTTCATTTTTCACCGAGTTGTTCGGTCACCACCGGCCCTTTGAGCTTGACAGTAATTTTGTAGCCACTTACGTGCACCTAATTAATGCCCGTCTGGGTTCAAAAGAAACTAATTTTGTTGAGACTTGTAATGTAGTATGAAAGTATGGAGAAATAAACCTCAGGTTTGGCTACTTGTGTGTAGCCAAACCTGAGGATATCTCACACTTTATCACAAATAAATGACGCATAATAAATTACGTAACTGAAAGATTTGTCATTACTTAGCTTTCGGTTGCACCACTATTTCCTTACTTCGTAATTATTCACAAGTATTATAGATTCAAAGAGGTATGCAGGCAAATAGTTTTAAAGAGCGCTCGTCTGAATGTATTTATGCACGATCAGTAACAAGAGTTTCGAAATATTTTGGATTGAAGCACCCGACACAAGATATTGGGTCCGTAGCCACCAAAGATATTTGTATATCAATATATTATATATATTATACAAGTATATCAATAACTTTTTTCTGTCCTTTATTTTAAGTGCTTTGTTGAACTTTTTACTACGCAACTTTCTTAGCGTCGGGAAAAAAATATGCACGGTGACTTACTATTTACCATCATGAGCATACCAATATAAAGATATTTGTATATCAATGTCTTTGGTAGCGATTTATGAATTACGTTTTAGATTAATCTTTACTACCAATCAATTTACATTATGTATATAAAAATATGCTTTGGATAGATTGAAGCTTTTCCTATCGTTTCCACTGAGTATAATTAAAATAAATTTATTAATTACTTTTTAAATAACAATAACAATTAAAACACGAAAACAAGCATTTTTTCATTAGAAATGTATGAACGCGTACAAGAAACAACATTTTAAAAATATAATTGCATGGTTAATATATCTGTAACAGTTTCCATTGATTAACTTTTTTCTTTCTTATAAAATTATTCACACGGCGAATAAAAAAAACTCTTTTGAACACACTGAAATCGTGACCTCTAGACTGCGTTTGCCAAGCAATTTTTATGCCTATTACCTATATTCGTGGCAATATAAGGCACACTAAGAAAACATACATTTTTGTCTTGTGGCTTCCTTTTAAATTTAGATTCGGATTGAGTTCGACAATGTTCTCCAGCTTCCAACAAGAACAGAATTATTATATAAAAATATTTTTGATCCATCCAATACACAGTGGCGGATACATATGGGGGGGGGCGCCCCCCCCCCCCCCCCCCCCCCCCCTTGGCCACCCCTAAATATAAGAAAATCTTTCTTCAATCATTCGCTCTACATGTCTAAACCATCTAAGATTCCCTTTCTCAATCAATCTTACTTATTACGCTTGCATCAGCCTTGCATTCTTTTCATATTTTTCTCACACAATCATACATGGCTTTACCACACATACGCCGCAGGGATCTCAATTCGATAGCATTAAGTCTTTCCTCTGCCAGTTTCATGCTTCACTGCCATACATCAGGGTTGGTACCAGCACTCCATTGTGGAATGCTAGCTTCGCTTCTTATGACAGTTTTTTGTTAGCGCCAACGGCGTTTAGTCCTCCATAAATTCGGAGTTACCTGCATTTGCCTCATTCACATCATACGTAGTTTCATGTAAAGGTATAATGTTATACCCTTTCACATGGCCCGACTCAAGTATTTGATTCCCTTGATCGTGTAATGCAGCGCTACAGCTTCCTGTGGCCAGTCAAGTTTTAAATGTGCGATCCGCCAATCTTTTATTTATTTATTGAAGTGAAAACTTCTTTAGCACCGTTATGATTTGACAAACGCATATATCTATAGTTTTAGCCTGCGAGAGAATGAGATAGTTCTCCTCTTTGTGCGGTGCTTCGTGTTCTCCCCACTGTTGTCTACTTTTTAGTTTTCTTATATATTTAGCGCCCCCCCTTGAGTTTTTTCTGTATCCGCCACTGCCAATACACCAATACACAAGAAAGAACCTTTTTTGATTTACCTGTACTTATTTTTGCTCAGCCTTATATCTAAATATACCAGCAAACTGCAATTTTTTGATCAAATAATGATTTTTATTACTGACTAAACACTATAACGTTTCTGTACAGAGTCTTCAGCTTTAATTGGTGATTCAAGCCCTTGATCAATTATGATTTGTATTTAGGGCCCAGTTTATTAAGAATCTACACGATCTCCCCCACAAGTTAAATTATTTGTTCCCTACTAGAATCGTACCCAGACGTGCAGATCATAATTCCGCTCTAATCTCTCCCTCATCCTCGTAAATGACGCTAGTAATAGAAAGAGAGCTTACAGCGTAGAGCTTTTTAGTGGCAGGACCATAGTCGAGAGTCCCGCATGCTTCAGTGTTATTTATGTAATCCTGTTCTGGACTTTCAATTATTAATTATTACAAGTCCCCGATGTTGCCCGGGCGTTACACAGAGTTTTTTAAAATCTAATGTAGACGTGAACCTTCAAACTAAGAGGGAGGTCTCTTCTACCTAGCGTGCAAAATTTCATTCAAAAGTTTTGTTGCCGAAAAAATGTTTTTATTTTAAATCTAAGTGCTCAGATCGAAAAAGAAGATTTCAGGGGTTCTCTACGTGAGATAGATTCACTAGAAAAAAAAGAAATGGTGATATTTAAATACGAATGTTAGAGGGAGCGCGCTTGTATTATAAACGATAATAACTGAGTGAGAATGTTTAATAAAATACGACTTGTTTAAAATAGAGCAAAAATCTCGTTGGAAATATCTTAATTAGCATTAAAAAAGCTTTGATTTTTTTCATACATATAACTTGCAAAATAACATAAAAAACGTGTTAATAATAATTTTTAAATTGCGATTTATTTCTATCGAGGGAATTTCATAAAATTGCCTTTTCGGCGTGGCAAATGTATAGATATTATCTTCAAGAATAACATTTTGTAAGAGCTTAAAAACTTGAAATGTTCAAAGAAAGTATGTTATAAATTTTCAGAAATTCGGGATGTCGAGTCTTACATGTTATCAGGTATTTCAGTTGGGTGCGGTGTTGTTGTATTAGGTAGCTTGTTTAATGTTATCTTAGCTACCTATAATAATAATGCGATTGTGAAATATCTTGTAATCTAATAGCAATCAAAAGTGTGCCAAAATCTATCGATCGTATTGAGATGACTAATTGAAACCACGATAAGGGGAAATATTTTTATACTTGTTTACACACAAACAGCCTTACTAATAACAAAACGCTTTAACGATCGTTAAACTGCATATTTGTTGCTTGCGCGGGCAACACCATATTTACGTCTTTACTAATAACAATATCACGTGTTTTATGATTTTTATGTTGGTCCCCTTGAATCTCACATGGATCTGCGCAGGCGCCGCGGCCATCTTGTTTTATAGCTTCGCGGTAAAACTTAATGTTTGACAATGTTGAATTGTACTCGCAGTTAATTTTATGTTTTTGAGGATAATTTTAGCTTAAATGATCCATTCACCGTGATATTAGTGTAATTCAACATAAGTAGCAATGCTGGCGTTACTTTTTTTCAGTTTTAGTCATTTAAATAATGTTTTGTTGATGATTTAGTTTCGTTAACGTTAGGTTTTAGGTTATTTCTGAAATGTTATTTTTTTAATGACTTTTCCGCGTGAATTTAATAAAACTTCCATAAAAGTAATATTATTTAATAATGTAAAAGCCTTATGCATATGTAAATAAATACAAATTCGAGAAATCAACGTATTAATTGCGTAAAAATGAATTCAAGATGTCAGATTTTTTCAGTTATTTTTTCGGAATTATTATTTTTTTTTTATCCTTTTTAATTGTATGAACGAGATAAAAAGTGAAGTGACAGTTTTCTTCCAAATTCATAAAATAAGAGGACTTTTTTCATTTTTTAAATTTTGAATTTTCCTAAATTTTTCGACCATTTAATAGTATATGTTTACAGTCAGCTGGTTTTTTTTTCAAATTTGTTCATGTTGAAGCTTAAAATACTGCAATTTTCAAACACGTTCGTATATTTCAAAAACAAAAATCTAAAAGGCAATTTCATCTAGTTTCTATAAAGGTATATGATTTTACGACATCTTCAAAAATAAGAAATATACAAGACATTTAAAATACGTTGGAAAAATTCCAAGTGAAAAAAGAGTGGAAAATTCTCTTTATGGACCCGGTGTGTGACACTAATTCATAATAATATTATTCATTATAATATTATTATAGAAACGCTCTCTGTGAGCAATCAGGTAAAATCAAAAAAAGTGTAATTATCAAATCACCATCCAGTTTTACTGTATTGAACTATTTTGTTTGTATATTTAGATAAAATTAAGAATTTATTGGCAATTTTCAATTACAAAAAATATCACGGCACGCCACTGGTAGGTGGAAAGTACGAATTTAATCATTTGTACAAATTCATTTTAATAAACAATGTACTTATTTTTCCCAATATAAATATTTATTTATATGTAATTCATTTACAAACATAATGAACATAATAATTTTGTGGAACTGTAATCATGAAACAAAATATGCTATTTAAATTGGTTCCATGACAACTCAACACCTCTTTGAAAAGTCATTAAAAGCTATGAAGAAAAAAATGAAAAATATCCTATAGTAGCCTAATATATCGTAACCTATTTAACCATTTTTTTTTTCATCGCTCTTTTTAATGACTTTTCAAAGGAGGTGTTGAGTTGAGTTGATTCTGAGTGCTCTGGAAAACATTTTAATTATATAGAACCCATGCAGAAGAATAGTGTTACGCCAACATTGCTTATTATTATTCATGTATGTTATTATAGCCTTCTTGTAACTTACAGAACACATCTACTATTTCTTAGAAAGTATTGCCAACTGCATGCAATCTAGGTACAAGCGAGTATCTAAATTAGTATTTTAGTTACTTCCACAAATTATTAGCATCCATTTACAGCTATGCGTTACATAGCTCTTATTCATTAATTGCTTTAGGATTCCTTAATTTAATAGCGTATTAAAACAGTACCTACTTGAAAATTTTATATGATAAATGTTTATTGCTTGACCTCTAAATATTTCTATTCGACTAGTTGTAAAATTTGGAGCGGTTTTTATCACACCTACTAATTCTAAGACAAGTAAATACATAATAATTACCGTTATACAAATAATTACTCACCATTTTTATTCATTTAATACATTTCGGATGCCAATATACATTTCCTATGTATCTTAAGGTTAATAGAATTTCAATTAAAGGTGTGGTTATAAAAATCGGACATTTTAGACAAGTAATTATTTTATCACTGAAGAAAAAGATAACACTAATAGTCGAAACGAAAATATGAAAGAGAACAAGACACGGAAAATAAAAAGATAACGGTCGCAAGTCGCAACAGAACAAAAAAAAATATAGGCCAATTTTGTCCCGGTAAGACGAGAGTTCTGGGTTCGTATCCCAGTTGCGATCGTTATTTTTTTTTTTAGTTTTTCTGTCTTTCTCTTTCATATTATTAGTGTTGTCTCCTTCTTCAATAATATATTACATTGATGGGAATAACATTCAAAAATTGCAAAAAGAGAGTTGTTCTAATAAAAAAAATATACAAAAAAGTGTGCAATTCACATGCGGTAGAAGTGAAACCGTCATAAAACTAAAAAAACAGAGTTGGGAGGCTACGAAGCACCGCACAAAGATGAGATAGATTATACTATCTCATTCTCACGCAGGCTAAATCCTATGGATGTAGGTGTTTGTCTCTTTTTAGTGTAGCTATTTTTCAAATCAGTTTACAGTTTCAAATCACAACGGTGCTAAAGAAGTTTTCACTTCCAAAAATAATAATTATTTAATCAGATTATCAAAGACTATCAGTGATTAATAATAGCGTCTGTCAAACGAAAATTTGAAACAGAAAAAAAAACAAAGTTAAATTGTTTCATTTATCAAATAACTTTGTTTAAACCACTTATATTTATAAATGAATATATTTATCCAAGACTGTCACATTCCATTTAGTTCGGGAAGACTCTTGCAAACATACATAAAGATAGCACCCAATAAAAATATGCGTTGAGAAAATTAAGATAATGTTTGTGGTTCTTAATTGAAGTGTGATACATGCAGTTAATTAAATATGACCGAATTAGCTCAGTGATAAGAGCAGTGCCCGGTAAGGCTAAGTTCCTGGGTTTTCCTAGATGCGACCGAATCTTTTTCTGATTTTTTCAGTTTCAATTTTACTCAGTTATTCCAAAAAGAAAATCAAATAATAATCATTGTTGACATACCTATTGCCTGGTAGATTTTTTATTCTGTGCCAAGTGGGTAATTCGGTTTAGAGTTTAAGTTATTTGTCATTTTGAGACTGAAAATTTGTGTAAAGGCATAATATAGAACAGCTGGAAATCTATTTCTCTAAACTTAGACATTTCAATTAATCTGTATACCTATTACATTTTCACAGATTGAAATGTTGCGTTTAAAGTTTTAACCTTCTAGTAACAGTAATAATTCAGACGTACTAACTATAGGTTATCAAGTAGGTACCTAGTGCATTTTGTGTTCAATGGATAAATTTGATGACAACTGTAAATTAACATTGTAGAATTTACTTGAAATAACTCGACAAACTCATAATATTGTGTGGAAAGTATATCTATGTCTGTAGGTCCTTCATAATATATTTTTTCTGCGGTTTTGGGAGAGTGATAAGAAGCATAATATTTACATGATAACGAAGCATTATCTACAATTAAAATACGCTACTTAAAACAAAGTTGCTTTACAATGATATCATTTTAAGATTCACACCCAAACTTCATTTTTTCAACTTTTGGATTCTTTTCAACGTATTGGAGACCTTACTTACACTAACTAACGGTAATACAAGTTAAATTGATGCAGCGGTTTTCTGATTGGCTCCTTTATCCTTCGGCTCCTTCGAGAGCGCCATCAATTAAAATACTGGTATATTAATAGTCCGTGTTCCAGCGAATGCAATCCAAATCTCACAGATGGTTTGCATAGATTCTAAAATTTTGAAGTAGGTATCTATGGTTTTCCCGAAGAAGTACCTACCGAATTAGGTAGGTACGATTTGTGCAATAACTTCACTGTAGGTATTTTTGTTGTGGATAACGTTAACTTCAATTTACCGGATTGCTCTGCGAATGTCAATGGAAGTCTTATTGGGAAGATTGCTTCCGAGGTAGACTACATTACAATTCGATTGAAATCAACGCAGAAATAATTATTTTTCGATGTCAAGATCAAAGGTCATTTAACATGACACACCTCTCTGATAATGCTAATGGCTTTCTTCATCCATGTACATTATTATTACATACGTAATGATAAACAGTGGTTGTTACAACGGGACAGTATTAGTCACTGAACCGAGATACGCAGACGACTCTACATCTTTAGATGTTTTTTATATTCAGGGGTGAACAGGCAACTGGGTATAATAGAGTAAATACATATTGTTTCCAATAACCTGACTGTTCAAAGCTTTCAGACACCAGAAAGATACCTCCTGCAGAGTATATCGCGATGATTACTCATTAATCTGATAGCATTATTATTTATTTATTTATTAACGCCCTTTTTCGGGGCTTTTACATATGAATAGTAACAAATATACAGTATTTATTGTAGGTGCATAACTGAACTGCCTCAGTAACAATATTTTATATTTGTTTAAAGAAAAATTGAAGATCTCCACTGACTTGGTATAATCGTTTCCCTCCATTAGTCCTGACTTCTAATTTTACGTAGTGGAATCCGGAAGCTTATCAATTCAAGCAACACCGGACTATCAAATAAAACATTTAGAATTTTATACAGAAATACAAAGTCAGTGAAAATTATTTTGTCTGACAATTTGAGTATATTCATATAATTTAAAATAGTGTTGTAGTCAGCAATGACTGAACGGTTTGGATTGTTGTAAACGGACGCTGTTATTTTAAAAACAGAACCGTTGACTTAGATCTATTGGTAGACCTTCACATCTCCTTCCCCTCCCCACCCTCACTACCTTCAGCCTCACAACATACCCCAATTGGGGATTCCATAGTCTCACTGGCTCCAGACTGTTAGGATCAGTTGTGACTCTTGTGTGGTATTCACATAAAAAAAGTTATACTATATGAAAGTAGGATTTTTTTGCTAAGCCGACTGCACATTTAACTATATCGTATTTTGTTATTCGGCTGTAAAGCCTCATCGCATATTCCTTCGGGGACTCGGAATTATTGTTAGTAAAAATATTTGTATAGCGGATCTCAATTCGAGACGCTTCCAGATGTAAGTGCATCGACTTTGGTTGTACAGCCGTATATCCTCTTTGCATGCTTACTTGAAGAAATAATCTTTCAGAGGATCAACTGTGCGAGGGATCGGTTGGCAGAGAAATGTACCGTAGAAATGGGGCGTCCAGCTAGAGATGTCCGTAATAAACGTCATCGATATCGTTATAGTTTTAACCACTCGGATCCATAAGCGTGTTTACACGAAAATGTAATATTACTGGACACATGCGCTTGACGTGTGGTACGTAGGTACCTACCTATGATGGAATTCAAATGATTATCATTTTCGTCACACTACCAAGAATTTTTTTTTGGTTTGAAGGATTTAGATAATAATTGATCAATTAGTGTAATCTTGATCCCCCTCTGCCTTCCTTTAATGATGTGTGGCACCACGTACTGAAAGTAATACTAAATAGTGAGTTCCACAGCCGCACCCCATCTCCCATCTACCATCTCCCTTTGTCCGTGAGAAGTCATGCGATCAAATTTCTCCCATTCAATGCACAATATTCCACTGGTTGGAATATTACGCGATGCATTTCGATTATATCATCAACAAATAATGGCTTACACCATATAATTTATTTATTTTTAATAAGTCAATACTAACAACACGTACCTACTAAGCTAACTAAACATTACGCCACTTACGGGTAGGCAGAGATGATAGACCGCCACACAACTCTGTCTTAGTGCCACACAACTCGCTTCATTCATATTCCAATTTGGGAGGCGGGTATGGGTACCGCCGCCCCAGGAATCATTTATTGCATTGTAAACCCCTCTGCCATAGGCCACCCCAAGTGGTTCGATACGTTTGGTAACTTTGCAGGGGTTGGCCTGGTTACCCTGGTTCACAGGGTGAGGTTTGTTCGGTTCTTGACGGCAGTTGCGGCTTACACGATTTCTTCTATATCATTCACATTCGGTCATTTGCGACATATAATATTTTCCTTCTACTCTTTTCTTCGTTAATCTATGTGCCTAATAGCCATGGATAAGTGATGTATTTAATTTGTTTTTTTAATGTATAAAAAATCAAAAAGTCCAGATCTTAAAATAATTTCTTGAATGAGTTTTGTTATGGTTTAACAGGTATTTATTATAACTTAAGAGCGTTTAACCAGCCAGCGGACGAAAATCCACATTTCGTCGAAAGTTGTTCTTCCGATCGTGCAGGACGGTTACAATGAGAAAGATTAATTATTCTCCGTACCAGCTTTTTTAAATTATAACTCAATGTCGACTTTATTTCAATCCAAATTAGCTTTAATTCATACATTCATCCAAAAATGCTGAAAGGCGTGATGATAAAACTATTAAAAAAGTGTACTTTTTGTAGTTATTTTTTGATTATAAGTATTTATCATTTTTCAATAATGTCTAAATTTAATAAGAATGTTAAAAAAATCTGAAATATATTAGTTTGTAAGTGCGCAAATAAATACACAAATGGACCAATTTTCGTCAAGAAACACATGTACGTACATATTTTTTAATGATTTTATTGAAACTAAAATTAAAATTCTAATACATAACTTTGCTAGATAATGTATTGATTTATTTTACTGTATGATTACATTATTTGAAATGGGTGTGGTATAATACAAAAACTTTTTTGAAAATTTAACAAATCTGCCAACGACCTATGGAATAACCTTATTAGACTAAAAATTTAAAAAAATTCTAAAAATTTATTACATACGAATGCTAGATAAAAGAACAATCTTTCGAAATCCATTTATAATTTTTTGTGGAAAAGAGTCAATACGTCTAAAAACTTTTTTGAAAATGACGTATTTCAGGCTTTCTCTGGTAATGCCCTCTTAATATTAAAAGCACTGATTTTGTTCCTGATGTAACAAAATATCAGGTAGCTGTTTACTGTATTCATGGACAATGAAATTATTTTCATAGCCGACAACGTTTTAAAATAACTAGTCTTTTATTATTTTAAACAAACAACAATAATATTGCTATCACATTAAAACCCACTGAGATTGGTTTATCTCCCTTTGCAGGCAAAATAAAAGTTGCATTTCTATTCTGTTCAACCGTGGCACATAACCACAAAAACCCTATACAGATAAATACATACATTACGTAGATACTGTATTATTATCACTCGTTTCGTACTGTCAGAAATTAGCCTTGGTGTGAATCCTTGAATATTTTATTTTTAATTTATGTATTTCAGAAGAATTAGTGCATAATTCTTTTCATATTAAACTTCTTTACCAATGTATTATAAATTGATTAAAATAAGTCGGGAACGCCTCATACGTCATTACATATGTCTGGCAATGTTGTAGGTAGCTTGCAAACAATCTTATGTTTCCGAGTGGTTAAATGATTTATAAAGAGAAACTATTGTCAATTAATGTACGAACTTATTTATCATTTATTTTATGAAATCGGTTTACCTAGAAACAATAATATTTTATTTCAGGATGTGGGGAGGATAGTGCAATCCCACACGTCCCACATAGTTATACATATTTACATAGCAGATTTTAAGTGAAGGAACATGTACATAGAATAAACAATAAATTAATAAATATAAATAATCAATTATTACGTAGGGCGTGGTCTGGGGTGAGCTCGGACCCAGCACTCACTCAGGAGTGGCGCTTGGTGCTGGAAGGCTGCGGTTATAATCGCGTTGTCGGGGGCCATTAGCCGCATCCTGGATGTCTCATCAGACTCATGAAGTCCTTCTCTAAATGTAGAACCAATGTTCAAAACTTTGAAAACGATCTTTCTGAAAAGAGATTAATTATAATACCTACATACTATAGATAATAATAAACTGCCTGCGTAGTATTATTTTTTATTCATAAATTTTTGACTCCCCAGATTGCACATTCTGTGGTCTAGATGAGGGAACTTTAGATTACATGTTTTTTGGTTTTCCCTCTCTAAATAAATATCCTCTCTTCTATCAAGCGTTATCTAAAATTGCCTCCTCTCCGTTCAACATTTCATCACTTCTAAGTCTGAACTCGACTCCAATCTGCCATTTAATTCTGAAATTTGCTCATTTAAATAAAATTAATATATAATTTCTCCTTTCCTTTCTCCGTAATTTTAAATGATGGCCTAGAACACCCTTGGAGGGTGAAAGCCAGAAATAATTGAAAAAAATCATTAATTTTAACCTTAACAATATTTCCTCAAAGGTTAGAAATATGGATCTCCTTGGCCGATTTTAGACGAACATAAATGCTAACTTATTATTCATTATGTATTAAAAAAAAAGTAGTTCTACATACATCCAAATTGTAACAACTGTTAAGTATGTATAGTACTGTCAATCTGATAGTGCTCCCTCTCTAAACACGAGAATTTCTCAATTAGGGAGGTATTGTTATCACTAATATTATATATTATATAAATTGGTTAATTATATGTTACATGTATTGGTTAAAAAAAAAAAAAAATAAAATAAACCACTATTTTCGATTAATCTTTCCTACGAATCCAAAAAAATATGCTTTGGATAGATTGAAATTTTTCTTATCGTTTCCATTGAGGAGAATTAAATTATAAGGACAACTACAAAAAAAAAATTTCATAACAAATGTGTGAACGCATAACACGAGTATAAGAAACAACTATTATTGTGGCTAAAATCTGTGATAGTTTCCATTGATTAACTTTTTTTTATTTCTTATAAAATTATTGAGCTTGAGCTTGAAATTGTGACCTCTAAACTCCGTTTGCCAAGCGATTTTTATGCGTATTAACTATATTCGTGGCAATATAAGGCACACTCAGAATATAATATACCTACGCAGAAGTCTATAATCAAAAGTTGTTGTTCCAAGTGGATTACATTCCCATCATCTACAATCCGCACATTACTGTACTGTTTGACAATGTAATGTTTCAAGTGTGTGTTATAAAAATATGATGATGACAGAAGTCCAAGTGTGAGTGTAAAAGTGATCTGTGAGTGGTGTGTTTTACCGGATGAGTCTTTTGACTTCTGACCTGTGTAATTGGTTCCGAGCCATTTCACACATGCATTTTGTTTAGGCCAATTTACCCAAGAGTGTAATTATAATTATTATGTTTATGGAATTGCACGTAACCATTTATTTGTCACGATTAGGTTTAATTGAAGCTAGCTTAGTACATTTATACATATAATATGTTTATGAAAATATAAATATAATTTCAGTGGCGCTTTTTTAGTGAAAATTCGAAATATGCATGTTTTTTATTCAGATACGTTTTAAGATTTTCACGGCCAAAAGCATTTTCGTTATTTATTTTTGGGGTGTTATGCCGTGTTGCGCTACCTCCTTCTTTAGCCAACGTTTCGGACATCGTTGGAGTGTCCATCATCAGGGCAGATCCGGCAGATCCGGTAGAAAACTAAAAATTACACATCTACCGGATCTGCCGGATCTGCCCTGATGATGGACGATTTCCGAAACGTTGGCTAAAGAAGGAGGTAGCGCAACACGGCGTAACACCCCAAAAATAAATAGCGAAAATATTTTTTATTGTTTTATAATGCTTAACTTAACTATTACAACCAACAATCAAAAATGGTAATTTCTGTTGCATGTACGTCTGTAACTATAGTTCAATGAACTCTACTATCGGATTTGCTTTGAATATAAGTGTCATTTTCAAAATAATGGTAATAAAGCAATGAATCGACGCAAATTTCATTAATGCTTTTTTAGTACTTAAAGTGCCTAACTATAATAATATAATATTTTTACCAGAAAATTATTTTTATAATCGATTTCAAAATTGAAATGTTAATTTTTTTTTGTTTAAAAGGGTCTTTACATTTTCCATTTTAAATCAAGCCTACCTGGTTTAACTAACTAGGTTTAATAACACAATATCCCACGATTTTTGACAGTTTTTAATAAAAATTGAGAACGAATTACTTGAAACTAAATAAATTACGATAATAATAAAACTGTTTAATTCAGAGGAATAGAGCGGTGTTTGCAAAGCTCTATCTGCCGTATAAATGACAGTACTTAGTAAAAATATAATAGTACGTCCACAATTGGCACTAACTTATATTTCTGTGGTTTGGGAGAAACATTTCATGTATGATTTAAAAATTTTAATTAAAAAATATATATATATATATATTTTCTCTTCCCTTTACACACGAGTAGTTACACTCTCGTAAAGGCTATGTATTACATACATATATATGTTTATACTGTTTCTAATCAATGTTGCATGTTAGTATTCAATGATTTGAGTTTAATCCGATTGTAATCTGAAAATGTAATTACTCATGATTATATTACATGTATATATATATAAAAACTAATAAAAAAAAATGATATAGATGCTCGCTGTAGCGATCTGTAGGTTCAGCTGGAGTCAGCTCTTGAACTCGGGTTCTTCGCGGGAAGCGGATCCTACTCATACTCCTTCAAAACCCGTTCCAGTACTCGGACCCAAACCCTGAACTCGGCGGTCCGAACCACTCGCGAGTCGGGAGCAGGTCCCGGGTTCGAGTTATTATGCGGGTTCCGGCTCCGAGGTCCAAGTCCGGTCGAACCCGTGCGTCTTGGTCCGAGCCACTCGCGAGTCGGGAGTGGCTCCCGGGACCTGCTCCAAGAACTTAAGTACTTTTAAAAGGTGTACGTCCCGGAGGCCTCCGGCCAAATGCAGAACTTACCATAGGCGTAGCCAGATTTTGATTTAGGGTGGAGCAAAAAATAAAAATCTAGAGTAGATACCGAAAAAAGTACTCTTCTACAACATATTCATGCTTCAGGCTCTTTGAATACAAAAAATATGAACGGAATAAGGAAAAACCATCCTATGAAGTTCTGTAAATTTGAAAACGCGACTCGGTCGACAATCCCAGAGGTCATGCATCGGCCTGCCAGAATATGGCAAACGCCCCACTTTTCCCCACCTTGCCTACGCCCATGGAACTTACCCATCTCTTTAGATCGCTGTGCCACTGGACTGCACAGTAGTGCACAGCCTGGACCAGGGTCTCAGATTTCCGGAAGCGCTCTGTGACTCGATCTGTGATAACATTGTAACACCAAAACAATAATATGATTTATTTATAACTAATATCTGAAGCGTGGGTATATAAATATTTATGTAATAAATTATATTACTGACATTTTACGACTCAATTTCTACATATTAATGCAATTAATTAAGAAATTTTACAAATGCAGCATCGCCATTTCAGATAACCTAAAGTAACTAAGTACAGACAAGCTACTAACGCATAAAATTTATAAGTCAAGTATTTAATTTGTTCTAATATTGAAAACTTCTCACACAGTGACATCTAAGTTTAAATTTTTGAGGAGGGTATAGGTACCGCCGCCCCGGAAACCATTTATTGGATAACCAACACCCAACAAGTCGCCCCAAGTGGTTCGCTACGTTTGATGATTTAGAAGAGTTGCCTGCGTTCATGGGGTGCGGTTTGTCCGGGTCTTGACGGTGGATGCGTTTGATCACCAACTTCGTGGCAGGCCGGATCGGGAGAGACTGGTTGAGGGAGACCTTTTAATCTCTTCAGCAGAACTCTCCCGAAATATCGCTTTGCACCACAGTGGGAGGGTTGGATTCATACGTCCGTTACTCCTAGACATACTGACTCCCAGACTCCTACCCACCCCTTATATCTTATTCCTTCCCAGAACTTCCTTCCTCTCCTTTCTTTTCTAAAAAATCCCCAAACACAGCATCCCCAAAGATGGGGATGCTTTGTTGGGGGAATTCCCTAAAGGGAATTATTGTCGCCGGCCTCCTGTGTGGAGCAAACTTAAAAAAATGTTTTTTTTTTACACTAACCACACGTAGGAAGCCCAAGAGGAAAATATTGTCCCTCAGAGCTTATGTCATTTTTGGGGATGTTGTGTGGAGAAGCTTCTTAAGGTTAAACTTCCCCAAATTCCTCTTCCCCATCTCCGGCCCCTTCCCACTACCTTCACCCTCACAACATACCCCATTTGGGACATATTCTCACTGGCTCCAGACGGGAGCACTGAGAATCTTGTGAGGGATTCACATAAAAAAACTAGTGTGTTTTAGACCACACGACTGAAGTGAAACTTCACTAACTTATATCTATCTCCCTCTCAACTTCCGTTCGCCTCACCCGACCGTTCACCTCGCCCGATCACACTTTTCATAACGCTCTCGTTACGCATTGACCAGCTTACTCCCCAAGTCAAGCGTGCGTAAAGAAGTTTTCCTTCAAAAATAAAATAAATGGAAATGAAGGAGAGGAAGTTCTGAGAAGGAAAAAGGTATGGGGAGATAGGAATATAGGGGTCAGTGTATCCAGAAGTGACGTATGAATCCACCTCCCCCGCTGCAGTGCAAGATGATGGGTCGAGAGAGACCGGATGACGACCTAATTCAGATCTTCAGTGAGTTGACGATTTGATATTAATTTCGTACCACACGGTGCTACGAGACTCGCTTCACGGTCAATCGGAAAACACAATAAGTACATACTTACGTTAACTACCAGCGAATTATCTACGCATTTAATATTATCAACTTCTTGCATTACTCACTGCGAAACGTAAAATGGAATTATTAAAATGAAGTGACAGTCGCCGTACGTGGCTCTGAAATGAATGAAATTGGACAAGGTGCGAGGTGCGAGGCGAGGCCTTGCCCTTAATAAGAATTAATTCACCTTCTCAATTTGATGGAGTTTGTTTTATTATTATTGTGGTTGGGTGAATGGCCGTATTTCTCTGTACAGAGGTCGCGCGCGTCGGCCATTTATTTACACCTGAGGAAGTCTAGGTAATAGGTAACACGCGAGGCACCCGGTGATGTCCGCCTCAGAATTAACATGATTTTAAAGGGATTTATTTAGCAGAGCACACATTAAAATGGTTTGTAGAAAGCAATCACTTTGTGCCGTGCGTAATACAACTCATTTTCATTACTTTAATCAACTTTTAAAGTTAGTTTTTTTTTAATTAGATAAATTAGGGGCCGTTCAAGTATTACGTAACGCACTTGGGGGGGGTCTTGTGAAACGTTACTGTGCGTTACGACGGGAGGAGGGGGGGTCCGAACAACGCGTTACGCAACACGTTTTTCTTTATTTAGATAAAAAAAATTATGGAATTAAAATCTTCCAAGTTGGCAATCCTTTTCGTTCTCGACATCTTTGTTTTATTTATTACCGCAAACGCGATTAAACAAGAAAAATGTGTTTAAGTGACTTTCCAGTACTTTGCGCAACTTAATTGTGACTTTCAGGTAAAAAATGTCACTTGGGCGTTACGTAACGTTTAGGGGAGGGGGGGGGGAATTAGTATGGAAAAACGTTACGGCACGTTACATGGGGGGGAGGGGGGGTCAAAAATCTTCAAAAATTGCGTTACGTAATACTTGAACGCCCCCTTATCCAGTGTTAAGATATTTCCACCAGAAATCTTATTATTCCAGCAGATGAGTTACTGATAGATAGATAGGTGCCAGATACATACTCTAAGGCCGGTTACAGTGCTCGACCGACGGTTGGTGCGTACGTCGGTCGCGCTTGTCATTTGTATGAAAATTCCTAAATCGTCCAGTACGCATGCGTATTTCGCTACGCAGTGCGTACGAGAATCGTCGGTCGAGCGCGTGCGCATGCAGACCGTCAGTCGACCAACGTGCTAGGAATGCTCTCTGGGCGACGATCGGGTGTACTTGATATCTACGTCTTCTGTTCCTAATACGTCTACGAAGATAATAAGCAGATATTAATTAATTAATTTCGCGTACGACGTCCGGTCAGCTTGTTGTTCAATCGTGAACTGACGGTTCGCACCGACGCACAGTGGGCTAAAAATCGCCTTTCATAGATATAGAGACTTGAATTTTCAAGGGTATTTTTTTTCGCTAGAAATGGATTTTGCTGATCATTACTATGCTATAAAATTTCGTATGAAGCAATTGCGTGTACAAATGAAGGAGTTATAATTTTTTTAAGAAAAATTTGTATGGCACTGACATTAAAAATGAGGATATCTCTGGAATCATAAGGTTGGCCATTCCATCCTTGCACACAGATTTACTACTATTTATACTAACGTTTACTTTTAAAGTTAAAAACAAAAGGCCGTTACTATAGTTAAATTTGACCAAAATACGTTTTTCAATCAATTTGACTGCTTGTTGTACGTTACTTTTAACTTTTGTACTTACTTTCCGAAAACCGATAGTTACTCTAGAGTTACTCCGCCATATTGGCATCATTGGCATATTTGACAGTTCTGATCGAAGTAATGCACGGAAATGGGTGCTTCAACATTGATTATTAATCAGTAATCATGATAAATATTGTAGAAGAGGATGATAATGCATTTAAGCATTAAAATGAATCATCAACATAAAAAAGTTTATTTTTCAACTTTGAAGATTTTAAAAAAATAAATCGCACGTTGCGCCACAATACGAAGAATGTCAAAAAAATACAAATAAATAGTAGTAAATCTGTGTGCAAGGATGGAATGGCCAACCTTATGATTCCAGAGATATCCTCATTTTTAATGTCAGTGCCATACAATTTTTTCTTAAAAAAATTATAACTCCTTCATTTGTACACGCAATTGCTTCATACGAAATTTTGTAGCATAGTAATGATCAGCAAAATCCATTTCTAGCGAAAAAAAATACCCTTGGAAATTGAAGTCTCTATGTCTATGAAAGGCGATTTTCAGCCCACTGTGCGACGGTCGATCGGTGGTATGCGATCGTCAGGACCGACCGTACGCATGCGTATCGTACGCACCATACGCACCGACCATACGCACCGACCGTCGGTCGTGCACTGTAACCGGCCTTAAATAATGTATACATGTATTTTATTTAATTTTATTATAATAAAACAAATAATTATAGAAACGTAATCTAACCTATGACTCCGATTTTTTACATTAGCTCCACACAGGAGGCACCGAGAAAAAATAAATTCCTTAGGGCCTAGTCGTCTTTGGAAATGATGTGTGAGGGTCTCTTTATGGAAAGGAAGGCGATGTTCTGGAAAGGAAAAAGGAACGAGGGTTGAGTAAAAATCTATAGGTCAATGTGTCCAGGAGTGACAGACGTATGTATCTATCCCTCTCACTGCGGTGCAAGGCAATGGGTCAAGAGAGAGTACTAGCAAAGAGGTCAAACGTTCCACCTCAACCAATCTCTCCCGATCCGGCCCGCCACGCAGTAGGTGAACAAATGCATCCGCCGCCAAGACCTAGACATATCTTACCCCGTGGTGAACCCAGGGGTTCCTGCTAACTACCCCACTTGGGGCGACTTATTGGTTTACTTATTGGGACAGATGTCTTGGTTATCCAATAAATGGTACCCCGGCGGTGGTACCCATACCCGCCTCCCAAATTATTAATATTTGCGTTATGGTATAATATTAATATTTTATATAGCCTGAGAGGCTTAGGTAGATATATATTATTTTTTGTATCCATTTTAAAATATAATAAATTGTTAAACGATTATTTGTTATTTACCTTTTTTGTTTAAAATTGGGGACATTATAATGTTAAATTGTAGGATTTGTAAAGCTGAACGTATTTTTAAATAAAATATTTGCTTTAGGATCATTGCCCTTTTTAGAGTATCAGAAATTCACCTTTCGAATGAACACTTTTGTTTTGATATCTTTTTTTTTACAATTTTCATGGTTATATTTTTGTTAACTTCTTACGGGTACAGGACCCTTACTTTTTAATTATAATTTTAATAATGTGAAAATCTATTATTGGATATTATGTGTATTATTAATGTTATTATTATAAATGTAAAATATCTGTTGATTTTCCCTAATATATAAAATAAAACACAGTTAACTTGAAAAATTTATCAATTATATTTTATTTTTATGGAAAATAGATCTGTCAAAAATAAACAAAAGAAAACACAATTTAAAATGTTAAATGATTAATTAAAACTTAATCATTTTGCTACCTACTTTATCGCCTGTCTGTATTATATTTAGTTTAGTTTAATTTATTTAGATATTTCTAGTTAAATAAGTGAAAATTACATTTTCACTTTTTCTAGAAAAAAAACTTTTTTTTTAAATTCCCACAATAAATTCCAATTTTTAAAATCAATGCAAATCCAAGTTCATTGAACCGGGATTACAGACACAAACGAAATTAGTATTTTTCAATTTAGTATGATGATAAAAGTTGTCTGTTATCATTTGTAATGATTTTATTGGATAAATTAGTACAATCGTCCATGTTATCTTTTGGTTTGATTTTAATCTTTGGTGCGATTTCTTTGCGTTTTAAGGTTTCTCGTGTTTACCGCTTAAAGTAGGATATTTATCTATAGGTACATGTTAGTAGCAAGTTATATAATATAACGTAGTTAACAGAACCTACCTACGTTTACGTGCAACCTAATGTAGGTCACATTCAAAAGACTGGTAAAAAGTAGGAAAACAGTGAAGGTACGAGAGATTGTTATAGAATGGAGACGTGAATTTGTCGGTGATTTGTTAAACATTTAAATAATATCATTTATCAAATTAAATCTACGCGTTATGTTGCCCCAGGGGTCTAGTACGGGCGATCGATAAGGATTGATAGGATAACTTTTCGAAACTTCTCATCAATTTGCAGATCGCTAACGAATAAGTAACCGTTCACAATGACTATATTCGACGCCAACTGTCATTTGCACGTCAACAGTCTTCAGTTGTCCTACTAGAGAACGATGAGAAGTTACCGAAAGTTATCCTATCAATCCTTATCGATCGCCCATGCCATCAGGGATCTTGGATCCCAGATCTTCAAAAGATGGATATTTGAGTTAAGAAAAAGGTCCAGATCTGAAACTTTTGTGAGTACCCAACTGTTCTAGTCTGGAGCCAGTGAGACTATGGCATCCCCAATTAAGGTATATTGTTAGGCTGAAGGTAGTAGGGAGGGGAAGGAGACGTGGAAGAGGAAGGTGGGGAAGTACCTGGAAGTACCTAAATAACACAAATTAATTAAATAAAATTTATTTGCGCATTTGAACCCGCGACCTTTGACGAGATAGTCGAGAGCCTTACCCATCGGCCACGGAGGTCGTCACTTGCCGTTGTGTGACTAAATCTGAATAGCGAAGTTCTAAGTACTGCCTAACCTTCCTCTTTCCTGTCTCCTCCCCCTCCCCATCTACTTCAATCCTACAACATACCCTAATAATTATTGGTGATGGCATGATCCCACTGGCTCCGAGCGGTTGGGACTATTGGGCTGTAATCACAGTACAAACAAGTATGTTAGAATGATCTGAGCCTCTCTTAGTACAGTCTTAAAAATAACAAAGAACGTACCTAATGCATTCGAGTCGAGTGCAGTAATAAAAAACAAGTTAAATCAATGAACTAACAACCGCCTAAGCACAATATTCTGCTTTCGATGTACTTACTTGAATATATTAGTTAAAATCAAGGTTTTGTCTGAAGTCTGTGTAAAGCCTTGTTACATCTACAACTACTAGTTAAATCGCATAATCCATTGTTTCCCAAACTGGACATGCTAAGTCTTTTGAGAAAACCACCTAATTTGTTTCGACTCACAGTAGATTTCAACTCTTTTCGTACTAATAACTATCTTAACTGAACAATCTATGTATATGTACAATTATATATGTGTCTAAATATCTAATTATGCAGGGTGTAACAGAACGTGCTCGAAGAATTTTAACCAGCGATTCCTGAGCATATTTAGAGTAAAAAAAGTAGATGTCAGTTTGCTGTCCGATGATATTTTTGTCTGTATTTTTTTTCAATTACACGTCATTACTGATCACACTCCTACACGTCACGACGGGACACACACATTGTTTCGTGTGTTACCGTGCTGCTGGGACGAGATGGAGCGCTTATCACGTGACCTGCTAGGCTATACCCGACTAGGTACTCAGTAATTGAACAAACTCTGAACTCTGAAATTGAACAAACTCTAAACCTTTCTCCTTTAGAAGACCGTCGAAAAATATCTGATCTCATTTGTTTTTCAAAATTATTAACTGTTTAATCGATTCACCTACATTACTACAACTCATCACATTCAATATACCTTCTCGTAAAGACCTGCTCTCTCAGAAATAAAGACCTGCTCTTCCTCAATCAGCATTCGACTAATTATGGTTATAACTCACCACTGTCCAGAATGTGTAGAATGGTCAACTCACGTCAAGACCTTGATTTTTTCGGTATAAGCTTAAATGATTTCTGTCACTCTTTAAACAATTGAAGATATTTTTGTAAAGTCTTGAATTGACTTGACCCTTCTATTTTCTTTTATTTTCTCTATTTGTCTTTGCTTTCATGTACCATTCGTTATTCTTAGAATGTTCATTTCCAAATATCGTGATACTCTGTTGGAAATTGGACGTAAGTCCGTTAATAAATAAATAAATAAATAAAGAGTGTCTCTGGTTTGATTTTTATACAAATCTACAGTTTTATTCCGAGATTGGTGAAAATTTTTAAAATTTGACAAGAAGAAGGTCACTGTCTAGATAATATGTCCTAAACCCTCTTCCCGCCATGGGGCATGCCACTTTCCTGCCCTGAACTCGTTTATTGTGACGATTTTTAATCAACGTCAGGCCGGTCTTAATGTTTGGCGAGTACTTTACCTACCTATTCGATGAGCAAGTCAATAATATGTATTGTTTGGGTTTTATAAAAGTTCGGCAACCTTGAATTAATTCATTTCGTTTTTCGGTAGTCGAAGAATGAAAAGTTTGAGAGGCATAAGTCTAGTTTATATGCGCATATTATTATTGAAGCAATATCTCGATGGTTATTATTGGCTTCCTTCCGAAACATCTCAAGGATTCCGAAATTAATACATAATTAATTATTAATGTAGGCAACACGGAATATTTCCGTAAATTTTAAATTAATTTACTAATTTTTAATTTGTGCAGTACTTCACCAATGTGTATAATTGGTAAAACAACGGTGGTCGCATAATTATTGGTAGGTATCGTGTATACGTTTATAGCAACTGCTGTTATTATGTTTACACCACCAAGTCCTAAATCCCTGGAGCCGTGGGTAATATGGCATCCCCAATTTGGGGCATGTTGTGTGTAAAGGAAAAAATGTGGCTTTACTGGAAAATGCTCAAAGTACCATGAACCGTCATGATCACCATCATAGAAATTCCCAGGCGGGCTAGAGCAGACAGAGAACTGCTCACATTAGTAAAAGTCAGGAAAATTTCATATCTGGGTCACATACTTCGAGGGAAGAAATATCACTTGCTCCAATTAATAAGATGAATATATACGTGAAATCCTATTTAGATACTATTTTGATTAATCTTTACGACCAATCGGCTTACGGTATGAACATCAAAAAATATGCTGCGGATAAATCGAAGCTTTTACTAGCTTTTCTATGTATTGGAATTACAATAAAATTATTATTTACGTAACAAAAAATATAAACGTAAACCACAAAAAAAAAAGTTTTTTCATGACTTAACCATGAAGTACAAGAAACATTTTTTTTTAAATACCCCTTTATGGCTAAGACTATTTTTGAGGTTTTCTATGTTCTAACTTTTTTTCGGTCTTATAAAATTATGCGCAAAATAAATAAAAAAAACACTTTTTTGCTTACTAGCCTCGTGCAAAAAGACGCTCGATTTTAAAATTTTGCAGGCATGAGATTCGAAATATTTCTAGCGTATTCCTCTTAAGAAGCAAGATAGAGGGTCGCCGAGGGCTTGGTAGGGGTCAAATGTCTTGGCTGCGAAATGTACGAGAGTGGACCGGTATTAGAAGTGTGGAGGAGCTATTCCGAGCAGCGCAAAATAGAGATACATTTACTAATCGGGAACAGAATGATTCCTCTTTTTTGTTCGACGCCGGCTGTCGGTAAACTGAATAAAAAATCCCATGAACTAGGCGGAGCCAATAGGTGGAGGTATGAATTCGCGAGTCGAAATTGTTCCGTTGTTCGCCACCACAAGTTCATAAAAATTTTCCCCGTTAAATTTTAATGTAGAACCACAAGTTTTCAGTCGCCATTTTATTACTTTATAACATTTAAAACAAGTGCATATTTATTAGGTATTTAGTTTATGGTTCAATGGCACATTAATGATTTATTTATCTGAAGCAGTTAAATAAATAGGTAATGCATCCATGCCAAGCAATTGCTGGAGAGAATGTTTTATGAATGATATAACTCTTTACTCGCTCTAAAGGCAGTTATAATCACTTTTAATGGTTACTTCTCGTAGTTAACCGATAACCTCGCACTTAATAACTTTAACTTCCCGGTGATAATAAACCGAACAAAGCCAGCCTTGTTAATATTAGTTTAACTTTAAAATGTCAATTTAACTTTAAATTGTCTGCGAAAACTCAATTATATAAAATTATATAAAGATGGTTGCAATCAAGGGCGGATCCAGGATTTGTTTCTGGGGAGGGCACAAGGGGCGGACGGGCAAAACAATCAACAATTCAGGATTTTTTCTGGGGGGGGGGGCACAAGGACGGTTACAAGTTCAAGTATATATATGAAGATTTATGAAAGTGTCAAAACAATAGAAAAATTAAATGTTTAATAAAGACAGTTTCTGCTTCTAAGTATGTTTTTTTTTTATTATTTTTTTTTTATTTATATTTTTTTTTTACAGTTTTTTAGAGAAAATGTGTCCTAACTGGGGTACCCCGTTCTAAGGACACATTGTACAAGTTTTATTATTTGAATTATAAGTAAAAACCTAATCTATGTTAGAATATTGCCAAGGAAAATTATTAAGTTAGATCTAAAAGAAAGTACAAAACAAGCATTATTCTTTGTTGGGTTGCAAAATTGAATCTATTTTCCTCCTTCCCATGTCCATAATCCATATTTTTATGCTTCTTTTGAAGAGGGAGTAAATTAAACAATTTTACAGAGAAGTATTCCATATTTCTTTGTCCAAAAGTCGTTTTAGTTGTAGGTTGGTAGAATGTATGTTGTAATGTAGATCTTGTGAATCGGCCCGAGTTTGTCTGTGTAAAGTTATCCTGATTTTTGAATGCGTACATTAGAATGTGTGATGGAATCTCCACAGTACACAAAAATAACGTCTGGGGGGGGGGCACGTGCCCCCGTGCCCCCCCCCCCATAAATCCGCCTATGGTTGCAATTGAAATGATTTAACTCGACAGAAAAATGTTATGTCGTCACCGCGGCATTCCGAATTTCTCCGTTTTATAACATATTACTCTTGAACACGTTAAGTTTTTAAGTTTATAAAAAAATATATGTTATTTTTTTAGATAATATCTATCTAAGCCGAAGTAGTGGGAAATTATATGAAATTAACTCGATCGAAAAAAAATACTACGAAAGTATTACTACGAAAATTATTATAAACACGTTTTTTTCTGTTATTTTACAAGTTATATGTACTCACCTGCGAAAAAATCGCAGTCTTTCTTTAAATGCTATTTAAGAAATTTCCCACGAGATTTTTACTTTATATTAAACGAGTCGTGTTTAATTAAACATTTTTACAATTTTCGTTTGAATATTATTGTTTTTTAATATTAGCGCCTTCTCTCTAACATTCGTATTTACACATCTCCTCTTCTTCTTTTTGAGCGCATATTACCGGGCCTTAATTTAAAATGGTGTCGCTAACTAACCAAGTAACCCAACTTGTTCAATACCCCAAACGTTCATGTGCGAGGCGGGTATGGGTACCGCCGCTTCGGGAACCATTCATCAGATATCCAACACCTCTGCCATAGGTCACCCTAAGTGACGTTTACACCCTGCTACGTGCTACGGGGTGCCCGGGTTTATCGGTTATAAATATATCGGTTAAAAATAAATATTTTGTACTCTGGGATAACTACAGAGCCGGAATAAGGGCTGGGCAATTACTGCTCTAACCCCACCCCAAATCTCAAATCGATTACTTACCAAAATCACAAACAATATCCAAAAATGGCGTGAATAAACGATGTAAAATTAAAAATTATCCGTAAAGGTATTATACGAACGAAATCTGCATTATTTTGTTTTCCCGGTGATTGAAATAATTTATTGTTCCTCGTTGTAATTAAAATTATTCGAACTGTTTAGCCTTCAAAATTCGGACGTATTTTGTCAATATGTAAAAATACTTCCGCTTTGCAATAAAATCCAAATAAATAAAAAAATTGTGAACGTAAAAACTAAAAATTTGTGAACGTAAAAACGAAAAACTGTTTTCGAAAGGTGATGAAATACGCTTTCAAATTGTAGATATTATTAGAAATAACCGTGTATTTTTTTTTTTAAATATAATTTTTTTAAATGCAAACTTTAAATAGTTTTTAAAATGGCTCAGCTTGCGTTTTTTTAACTAAAATTACTGATAACGAAAAAAAAAAAACACACATATATTTTATTAGAAAAATGATTTATAAACGTTATTATCACCACTCTTTTTTGATGTTCGTTTCATGTAAAAAAAATTACAAAGTTTCATTTTTTTTCAAATTGCGGTCGGAAACTTTGGTTTCATAAAGGTACATTTTAATTATTTTGTGGTTAACTTCTAGATTTGAATATAAAGCGTGTTTGTTTTTTCTTTCTAATACCGTTTAGATCATACTTCTCACTATGGTAGTAAGGGAGACCCAACGATTTCTATGAGGCCTGTGTAAGCTGGTACAAATATGGTCCTGTGATTAAACGGGTTAAATCAGTTGCGCGTTTCTGGAAATTTACCATTACCTATCCTCGTATTCAACAAATTAGCTCAGTGCCTGCCTACCTTAATATTGATATTTAACTAAGCTTTGTTTGTCAAGCAAAAGATTAGCCGAGTAACTCGTTTATCTCCTAATTGGATTGCGGAAGATGGAGGATTTTCAATGTATTTAGGTGCCTACCTAATTCTAAACAAATAATTACACACGTTTTGTATCAACACTGTTCGTAAAGATATGTCTACAAATAACTTAATTGGGAGCTTCTATGAAATAAATGATCTAAGGTAGCGCTTTATAACGGTTATGATAACATCTGATAATAATGCTGATTTTATTTAAGCCTCTAATTACGGAGTTGTCATATTAGGTTAGCTATTTTTTTAGATTTTTCTCAAGGGAGAACATCTATAAAAACCAGTACCTTGAAATAAATAAATAAATTGTTTTTGTTTAAAACTTAGTTGGATATTGGTTAAGAAATGTGATTGTTATGTAACCGTTCATTTGATACTTATCTGATTTTCATATGAACAGACATTATAAATTAGAAATGTCTGTTAAAACAAATTTTTATTTCACAAATAGGTTCCTTCGAAGTTAGTAGTTACAACTACCTACCTTATATAATGAATAATGATCAATGATCATGCTCGTACAACAGATTGACTAACGAACGCTGTACACAATTAGAACCTTGCGATTTTTTAGCAACTTCCAATTCTACTATATTTTTTCGAAATAAACCCTAATTCGAATCTTTTGAGCACGTACTACAGATTTACAAACATATCGAATCCATAATAATAATACTGTTATATAATTACTTGTAGCACAGTAGCGACACGCCGATTGCACAGATAAATTCGTAGATTTATGGATACCTACGTGTTACTAGAAGAATCAGGGCTTTGAAACACACATTAATCACCGATAATAAATTACTAATTATGGGTATCTGCTTTACTTATTAGACGGGAACTAGGCACCAGGCGTCAGTACCTACTTGGCGATTAGATTTACAAGGTGATAAGATTTGCTCTTTGATTAGCAAGTGTGCGAATTGGCAATGTTACTAATATAATGTAAAACAGTCGTCAGCAACCCATGGCTTTCATAGCCAGAAACAATAATACATACGTCGTCGTATACATCCTGTAGGAAAAGATCCTAAATCAAAAAGTAAATTTTACGGGAGAGCAAAACAAAATTTGTTTTATTTATTTAATAATGATGAAATGAAACAAGACACTACCGACATCTCGCGGAGATAGAGTGATCTAACTTAAATGCGGTTTTCGTGGGGCAAAGATAAACACAATCACTTTACTAGTCGGAGATAAAAATTATTTTTTTATCAAACAGAAAATTTTGACCTACAACCCTTTCCCACGAGATGTTAAAATCCTTATTTAATATTACATGTACTCATAGACTACAAACTTAGGCATTACTAATAATCGTCTTTTAAATTTTACACAACTGATAAACGATCATTTACCGTATGTAAATGGTTGTATATCATCTGTGTAAAATGTAAAACGCATTTATTAGTAAGGGGTGGTTGTCTATGCCTACACTTCATTTTCACTCATTATTTTTTTCCATTATTTAATTTGTTACGATTTTATTATGGTCAAGTTGGAGAATTATTTTATAAGATTTTTTTTTATATAAATTTTTTAAATTTGACATTTTTAAAACAGATATTTTCAAGGAACCAATTATAAAATATCAGACATACGAAACAGAAAGAAAATATCATACTTACCAAAAATATTGAACAAATCAAAAATGATTTTTTTACCAACTGTACTAAAGGCATCCAAATGTTTAGCTTAGTTCTTGTGAAATTAAAAATGTTACTAGGTTAAAGAAAAATGTTAAAATTTTGTGGAAATAAGCAAAGTTCTAATTAAAATGTTCCTATGCTTGTATTAGACCCTTCGATACATCATACGTCAATGATTAGACCACATGAAGATAAAATCACAAAGTAATAAATAAACATTGGAATAAAATCTAGATGTACCTAATTAAAACATTATTTCTTTTGACATTAATTAACCCCAGTGAGGAGTATAATTTTATAAGCATATCATACTAAAAGTAAATTAAATGCATTAATTATAATCATTTGTCCCGTAGTTGTTTTGTTGTCCCATAATTGTGGCCTGCCTGATTTGATTGATAATGTGGTTAAATTGTGTAATGAGATTAATATAACACTTTAATTGTGGCCTACTAATCAACAAAGGTGGCCCATGCCTGATTTGATTGATAATGTGGTTAAATTGTGCACTGAGATTAATATAACACTTTAATTGTGGCCTGCTAATCAACAAAGGTGGCCCAGGCTTGATTCAATTTAATGTGGTTAAATTATGCACTGAGATTAATATAACACTTTAATTGTGTTATATTAATCAAAAAAGGTGGCCCATGCCTGATTTGATTGATAATGTGGTTAAATTGTGCACTGAGATTAATATTACACTTTAATAAAAAAAAATTTAATCCTTTATTTTTCCCAATTATATATGAAAATCATAAGAGTAATGGGACCCACTAAGGCGCAGCCTGTGGGTGGGTAATATAGTTAAACATATTTTGTTGTACCTAGGAAAAACCAGCAATTTTAGTCTGCTATTCAAAAAGGTGGCCCATGCCTGATTGGATAGATAATGTTGTTAAATTGTGCACTTATATTATTATAACACTTTAATTGTGGCCTGCTAATCAACAAAGGTGGCCCATGCCTGATTCGATAGATAACATGGTTAAATTGTGCACTGAGATTAATGTTACACTTAAATTGATGTTAATTGTTTTTTTTTTAATGTTTGCAGTCGAGGAGCGCCGCTCTATCCTGGCAGATTGAGGCCCGGCCACACAACATCCTCGTCTGGACCAAAGAACACAAGAGGCAAGTTCACATCTGATTTATAGACCATTTTCATCAGGGTGCTATTTTCCAGGGTGGGAATTGACCTCTTCCACAATCTCCAAAGTCAAGCCAGAGTCAAGTTAGCATCTCAGAAGCTGGGCGTACTGTACAGGGCCCTCAGATACTTTAATACTACACAACTGCTGAATTTGTACAAATCGCAACTGCGCCCCACTGTTGAATTTGGCCATTTTAGCCACCTCTGAACCCTCGCTCTGTGCAACGGGCGGTCCGTTAGATTCTCCTATCTTAACAAACAGACTGCAATCTTTAGAACACAGGCATCGGGTGGTAATGCTGTCCTTGTTCTACCAGAATTTCAATGGAAGATGATCCGAGAAACTAGTGTCATTGATTCCTTTGTTACCGGAGCACAGTCCGGAAACATGTCAAGTGTGCACCACAGTTGACATTTGTCACATGAGAATGGGTGGTTTCCACAATTCGTTCCTGGTTTCAACAGTTTGGCTGTGGAATGATTTGCCAGTCTCTGTGTTTCCTCCCTCCTATAACATGGGTCCCTTCAAGACCCAGATTCACTTCTTCCTTTCCAGAAAAAAAAATCCTCCACACACTATCCCCAAAGATGATGTAGCCCCTTAGGGAAAATTTTTTCCTCAGAGCCTCCTGTGCGGAGTTAATGTAAAAAATAAAATAAATAGTTCTGTTCACTAGCCATTCTTCTTCAGTGATGCCATAGTTTTTCATCAAAATTCTTTTTCGAGTATACTTATTTTTATTTTGATAACATCTCGATCGGAGGTCGAGAGGTTGAATATCATCAGGGCAACCTTCATTCGGCAGGTTGCACCGTAATTAATTAGGGTTGCCGAGTGAGTAGGATACTCTTTTTCTTTTAAATGTGAGTATCGCACTAGAATCCCAACAGCTCCCAACCATCCGGAGCCAGTGAGACTAAGACATCCTCAATTGAGGTATGTTGTGAGGCTACAGGTAGTGGGGAGGGGAAGGAGATGGGGTGGAGAAAGGTGGGGTAGTACCTGCCTATTCAGATCCGGCCACCAAACACGGATAAAACCATTTTAAGCAACGAATGGTGGTCTTTCACCAGGGCGATACTGAAAGCATCTACCGCTCTTGGACATCCCGCTAATTTATTATTTTAAATTAATAAATTGTGAAATAATGCAAATTAAGCAAATTAAATATACTTGCGCGCACCGGGATTTGAACCTGTGAACTCCGGATTTGTAGCCAAGGATCATAACCACTCAACCACGGAGGCCATCAATCCTGTTGATTACAGATTGGACTGGATAATTCACTGCATTTTCAGAGCTAGTAATGCTTTGTATAAAGATCTGTGCTGTAGATCTTACGTTTTATCACCTCCTTTTTTTTAGATTAAAAAAAATGAGTAATATATAATAAGTTTTATTTTATTTTTACAGATAAGACAGACAGCAGCGCGTGGCAGGACCACCCTGTTTACCACACATGTAAAAGCCTAGCTACTCATCCAGATGACTGTGATCAGCAACCCTTCGGCAGAGAACGGGCTGTACGACAGCGATGGCAACCCCAACTTCGTACCCCCTGCACATCTCCACACCCCAACAACAAATAACCCACCTCCGACCAACCAGCTACAAGACATCAAGCAGCGAATCAGTAATGACTTCACTGATCTGGTGGCCGAGGCAGACAACGCCAGGAATAACATCACCTATGGGCTGTACAACAGTGAAAACAAGAGCGACGTAACCTTTGTGGCAGGCTTTGGGTCTGACACTTGGAGGTTTCCCGGTCACCGCGCCGTGCTGGCGGCGGCTAACCCCGTCTTCAGCGCCATGCTGCTTGGACCCATGGCGGAGTACGATGTGTCCAAACCCATTGTGGTGAACGACGTTGATAAAAGAGCTTTCGAACAACTTCTCAGGTAAATATTACTGTTTTATAAAATCATTCAAAGCATTTGTTTTCCTTTTAAAACAGAATTGTTTTCTGAAGAATAAAAAACTCTCAAATGATGAATTATGGCATTGTGAGATAGATCAGCATGGTCTTTTTCAGCTTTTGATGTGATTTCCTTCTGGAATTGTGGATCTTTAAAATTGAATTCAACATTGTTTCTTCCACCTATTTTTTGTAAGAGTGTTGAAACTAGGGCACAGCTGTACTCCAAAGCTAGGTAGTTCATTTTAAATAGACACACCGTTTTCTTTGTATTTTATTCTCTGAGCAAAATTGTTATTCTGTAAAATAAGAAAAGTTCATTTATGTTAAACTCGTAAACTCTCAAACTTTTACTTTTCTTTTTCCTAAAGATGCCCATGCTTAATCAATCTTTAATTTCATGCTCTACAAAAAAATGCAATGGTAATCATAATCATGAAATAATTTTTTAATGTTGCAGGTATTTGTACAACGAGCAGGTGAACCTATCTTCGGTTGCGACTGCCCGAGCCACTCTGGAGGTGGCCAATAAGTACATGTGTACAGACCTAGTCAGGCAGTGTGTGGTCTACATCGACTTCCATCTCTCCCCCTCCACAGTGCTGGAAGTCATCCAGAATCTCCGCTTCTTCTGCAGTAGAGTCCCCACTCCGGGAGCTCTTCCATCCGCCCCTCCGCTGCTCGAAAACCCCGAGGAGGAAAGAGAGGCTATCACTATTCTCTGCGATTCTCTTCTCCTCAACTGCCTTCTGTACATCGATGAAAATGCCTCCGAGGTTCTGCAACAGGAAGCCATGGAAGAACTCAGTTTTGAAGACATTTCCATGATAGCTCCTAGAGACACTCTCAAAGTCAACAGCGAGATGGATCTGTTCAGTGCTCTGGACCGCTGGAGCATCAGCGAGTGCAAGAGATGTAAGAAAACATTGACTTCCGCCAACAGGAGACAAATCCTGGGAGAACTGAGCTATTCCCCGAGATACCTTTTGATGACGGAAAAAGAATTCTTATCCGGCCCCAAAACTAGCGAACTCCTTGATCTCACCGAGTGCGATCTCATCTTGAGGCGAATGAAAGGTGATCGAAGCATTAAATTCACAGCAGAACAAGAAGAAATGTTGAAGAAATTCGCTTCTCCTAGAATATCTTCTTACATCCAGCCAGTTCCTCTCAGCGACAGAACTGTTCCCAGAAACTCTCCCGCCGTTGACAACTCAATCAATGACAAAATCGATTCCAAGAAAAGTAAAAAGCAGAAAAAGGAGGAAGCCAAGAAACTAAAGAAGAAGTTAAAGGAAGAGAAGCAGTTGGACAAGACAAAGAAGGGCTGCAGCTGCTCTTGCTTCGGACAAGGATTACTCGATGTATTTGTTTTTTGTTTTGACTGAATTATGACTACAAATGTATGTTAAATATTTTAATATTATTTATTATCTTTACTGTGGGTACACAAACTTCTAGGTCTCATAAAACGTTTCAAAAGCGTATAAAAAATACTTTCAGTCGTAATCTTTTTATATTAAAACCTTCTGAATATAAGTGCAATTTGACACATAATGGTACATTGATAATTTAAAAAATAATTGAATAAAATTCCAAGTACCATCGAACATATTTAGCTTTATTATAGCTTCTTCAATGAAATTGAACTCAAAAAAATTATTTAAAAAAATATTTACATTTTATGCTTTCATAGGGAATTTTTGTCTCTTAGACATTAAAAAAGAATTTTATAACCAATTAAACCTATTGCATTTTGTTAATAACATTTTAGTAAAAATATATAACCAAATGTAGTTATTTGAAACTAAGTTTATAGATAAAATATAAGTATAAATAATGTAATTAATGTTTTGTTATTAGTTCCTTTTGTATTGACTGTTATTTTTGTGTTTTGCATCACAATTATTGGACATTATAATTATGAATTGCTGAGAAAATAAAACATTTGTACTATAACATTTTTAAATGGGATACATTTTTAACTGCATTTTCCATTCTCTTGTATGAATTTAAATATCTCTTTAATAGAAAACAAACTTTAAAAAATCATTGAAGAAGATAATAATATGTACTGAAAAATCTAAACAAAAATATCAAAAAGAGCAAGACAGAAAAAAAAGCTAACAGTCGCAACTGGGTCTCGAACCCAGGATCTCTTTCTTACAGAGACTAACATCAAAACCATCTCGGCAAAGGCGTTTGTCCCGGTAAGACAAGAGATCTGGGGTTCGAGTCCCAGTCGCAACTGGGTCTCGAACCCAGGATCTCTTTCTTACAGAGACTAACACCAAAACCATCTCGGCAAAGGCGTTTGTCCCGGTAAGACAAGAGATCTGGGGTTCGAGTCCCAGTCGCAACTGGGTCTCAAACCCAGGATCTCTTTCTTACAGAGACTAACACCAAAACCATCTCGGCCAAGACGTTTGTCCCGGTAAGACAAGAGATCTGGGGTTCGAGTCGCAGTTGCAACCGTCACCTTTTATTTTTCTGTGTCTTGTTGTTTTTCATATTTTCATTTAGATTTATTAGTATTATCTTCTTTAATTATTACATTGATGGGTATAACCTTCAAATGTTATCATAGCAAGAGTTATTCCAAAAAGGATAAAAAATCAGTGAGCAAGAAAAATCTAAATAGCGCTAAAAAATGATATCTGGGAAAAGCCTTAGGTATTATATGACATAAGTGTTAAATTTTAAAATTCAAACCTTTGTGACTTATTTACACATTCTTTATTTTAAACCCATTATCATCAGAATTCAATTTTACAGACAATTTTTTATTCATTCTAGATTTTTAGGTTGATCTATGACTGTGTGAATGTGAAGTCTATTTTTATAATGTTGTAGAAATAATTAATCAATACTCTTTTGCTAACAGCACATTATTTGTATAATAAATATTTTACCCTTTTAAATATACATATTTGTAATTGCTTAGAGGAAGTATCATCTATGATTATAATGATTGCCGTGCTAATGTTCTTTTCTATTTTCTCTACTGACAAACAATATCAGTACCAACGATTGTGATAGCGCCACAATTATATTATTTTATAATAAAACTATGAATATGAGCATCCAACAGGTTGATAATATTGAATCAAACTATAGATAAAGAGACGTTTAACATAAAATTGAGGAAAAAAAGGACATTTTTATTGTAATCTTTGTAATTGGCTTGTTCGCATTGGGAGATTAGTTTAGTCGAGTAGCGAGTGACTTGCTACTTGACTCGCCGAAAAGCGTTCGCATTACGTTCAATTAGAGTTCATTAGTAAGTCGCGCGTTGCAAGATGACGGGCTGCCACGCAACAAAGTTAATACGCTAAATAAGCTGATTTTAGAAGATGTAATGTAATTACAATACTTATTTTAGAAGAGGTGGAAGAATAAATTAGTGAGATGAAAATAAATAAACTATTTACATGAAAAGAGAATAATAGCAGCATAAATAACGAATTTTAGAGTAGCATCTTCGCTCCAACGGTACAACAATTCTACGCGTCTGCTAATGAACTTTGTTAAAACGACGGGTTCGCGCATGTCAGTGCGCAGAGACGTTTGGGGGGGTTCGCTACTCGCCCGAAAAAATAGAACGAAATGGATTAATTCTACTAAAATTGTGATGTTTGGACGTGTTTAGTTACTAATATACTCGCTACTAGACTAAAATACTTGCCCAATGTGAACGGCTGTTAAGATTCATTTCACTTGAAGAAGTAAACTAGTCGTTGTGTATGTTAAGTTGGTTAAACCAAATAAATAAATGGAGAAGTCTTTCAAACCATTTGACAAAAATTGCTTGGGCAATCTAATGGGTTTGGTTGTTCTTCTTTTAGAATATTATTATGATTGTGATAAATGTATATTGCCATAAAATGTTACCACACATGAGTTTATAATACCTAAATTGGAAATCAGGACTATTTCTAGTGTTTATCAGAAATATTAGATGTGCTTTGTAGCTAATTATTTATCATTAAAATTTAATTGAAAGATGAAGAAAATTATATATTTCCTTAAATCATTCCCTGTTTTATTTTGTTTATCTCCAGCTCTACTTAAATACTTGTGCATTGATGGGCATGCAAACAAAAATGTATCTACATTATATTCTTTACAGGAAACTTACTTGACCAATCAACCAGTCTGCTTAGCTTGCTGAATCAAGTTTGATACTCATAGCCGTTGGGGGCATTCAAGTATTACGTAACGCAATTTTTGAAGATTTTTGACCCCCCCTCGCCCTCATTCGAATCCCCCCCCCTCGTAACGCACAGTAACGTTTCACAAGACCCCCCCTCCCCCCCCAAGTGCGTTACGTAATACGTGAACAGCCCCTAACTGACTTGTAGCCGTTTTACATGATCCCTTTTTTCAGCCCGATTCTCGTACAGAGACCAAAGACAACATTTTTCGCTTTACACAATCGTTATTTTCATTTCTATTTTCATATCCAAGATTTCAGTTGGCATCATTGCAAACAGCATGGTTCATGTGGTCTTTGCAGTGATGCCAAATAAAATCGTAGATATGAAAATAGAGATGAAAATAGCGAACACGTAAAGCGAAAAAATTTGTCTTTGGTCTCTATACAGCAGTGGTTCCCAACCTTTTTCTGACCCGGGACCACTTGTACGTTTATGTTTTCGACAGGGACCACAAGCAGTGGTGTAGCGAAGGAGTGGCGGCGCCCCGGGTGCCACCCGACCGAGTTTCACCCCCAAGGCCACAATTGTCTAGCCACCCCCCCCCCCTAATTTTTTATGAAGTCGAAATTTGTGTTTTTTCAACTCTTTAATGGGGGGGGGGGGGTGACACCATGTTATCCGTCCCAGTGATTGATTGAACGCCACTGACCACAAGCAGTGGCTTAGGCTAGCATGGGTGGCACCCGGGATGGATAGCACAACGGGAGGGGCATGGATAACGGTATGGGACAGGGTAGGACGAGTTCTAGCAGAATGTTTACCACAATGGAGGGGGCGGAATGGGATAGGGTGGGACGGGTTCTAGCAGAATATTTACCACAGGATGGGGTGGGGCGAAACGGAATACCATAATGACCACTGACCACAAGGTACAATATTGATAAACTGAATATTGTCCTGATTTTTTTTATTCAGACTTCTCGACCAGGGGTCCTAGCATGGTCGATCGATATAGGTTTTATCGAAAATGTTGGTAACTTGCCATTGCTCCCGAGCACGACTGCAGACCGCTAACGAACAAACAATAGTTCACAATGTTCCAAATATATTTGACGTAAACTGTTGTTTATTCGTTAGCGGCCTGCAGTCGTGCTCGGGAGCGATCGCAAGTTACCGAAATTTTCGATAAAACCTATATCGATCGACCATGCTAGGGGGCCAGGGACCGCCCGCGCGCTGGCTCGTTTATTGACCGGCGAACCATCGCGGACCATCTTCTAGCCTCTTGCGGACCACTGGTTGGGAAACCCTGCTACACAGGAATCGGGCTGAAAAGAGGTGGTGTAAAACGGCTATTACTACTTGACACGGTTAAACTTGCAGGCGGCCGAAGGTGGATCTAACGAAAAAAAAAACTTTAAACCCATCAATTTTTTCAAATCTACACTAGTGACGCCATCAACTGTAAATCTAACTTTGTTAAACTGTACTTACTATACGATGCAAGCGTAATTAATTTAAATGTGTAATTTTGCAGACTGGGTTGAAGGGGCGAAGTTTGTCTAGGTCTTGGTGGCGGATGCGTCTAACCACTGCGTGCCGGGGAGACATTTGACCTATCCACCAGGATTCTCATACCTTTTTCCTTCCCAGAACTTCCTGTTCTTCCTTTCCTTAAAAAGATCTGCCACACAGCATCCCCAGAGATGACACAGGCACTGAGGGAAGTTATTTTCCTCTGAAATACAAACCTCCCTAAAAATTCACTTATTTGGGACAGCCGCTTATTTGGAACCAAACTTTGAATAACACGGTGTGTCCCACAGCGGAATCAACTATATTAGGATTTCTATAGCATCATCGTTTTAGATTCTTGGTTTTCGTTGGTAACATTGTAATGGAATATAATACACAAATTTATTTTGAGAAAAGTTTTACAATAAACTTTCAAATAAAGTAAAATGTACATATAATAATAACTAAGCTTAATATAAATATACAGTTCTATTTGAGTTTCAACTAATCACTATCGTTGCCATCATCAAGCAAATGATCAAGTCGCAACTGAGTTAATTTCGCTTTTTCTGTCTTTGGTTTATCCTTTTTAATGCGGACTTCCTTTTCTTTTTGGCCGACCACATGTTCGGGATAAATAACTGTGGTTGTATTTTTGAATGAAATAGCTTTAGATTCGCTTTTTCTTGTTTTAGGTATTGGTACAAACATTGGTGTCCTAAAGGTGACTTTGGGGGCAGAGGTATCCATTATATTATCATCATTGATTAATGTTTCTTCATCTTGGTTTAATACTTCTTTGAGGCAGATGGCGGCTGCTGCAGTGTTACTCCTGTCTGATATGTCTACGTTTTCCAAGTTGTAACAGACCCATTTATCGGGGTTCTTCCTGAATCCGGGTACTTTTCTAGCTGCGACACACTGAGCGAGTGGAGCTTCTGGTCTTTTGAAGATGCTCTCTTTTCCCCTGAACTGTTTCATCTCCGCCCTCGTCTGACGCACTTGCTGCCGAACAACACTTCGGTCTGCAAAATTGGTGGAAGCATTGCTTGGAGTTTGTGTTACGAAATTCGCCTGTTTTTCTGCTTCATTTAGCTGGTTGAAGAGATGTCTTTGCCTGTCTTCAAATGACGTCATGTCTGTTGTTGAGATATTATCACGGTAATTTGAAAATTAAGACTTTATTTACGCAATTATAACTAAAATAAAACGAACTATGACAGATAAGAGATAAGCGCTTTGCAGTTTTGCAAAATACAAAATTTGACAGTTCTTTGTTTTCATATTTATCATTTTTAAGGCTGATGAATCTGCTTACTTTTTTTTATTGCCAGTCTGTAGACAAATTCACTAACACAATTTTTTTTGTGAAAATATGATAATAAAATTGATAAATTCAAAAAGGAGCTTTCTTGGCATTTATTTATGTCTTTTGGTAACTTTTGAAGCAGCACTACTTTTTGAAGTGAAACTTCCTTAGCCTCGTTAACGATTCGGAATTCGGATGAAACGGAAATGACGCGTACAGCACCTGCGAAGCATTATACTCCTATCAAAGCTCCTATTGGTTGAGATATAAAACGGAAACGACGCGAGGTCTGCGCTCGTTGGCCGCTCACCATGCTATGAAGGGTCGACCGAGAGAGGTTTTTTGTTCTCAGCCGAGACCGAGAGCGAGAATAAATTAAAATCTCGGCCGAAACCGAAAGCCGAGACCGAGACTAGATAAATTGAGAAAAAAAATGAAAATGGGCTATTTTTGCATAATATAGTATATTTAAGAATGTAATAATAATTTGTTTTAAATACTTTTAAATAATCAAAATTGAACAACGTGATGTTGTAGCACATAAAAAGTCATGGTTCTGCATTTTCACCCTTCAAACAGTGTCGCCTCATGTCGTATAATTGACCAGCTCTGCTAAAGAGCTGTTCACTTACTACACTAGTAGGCGGTGCTGATAAAAACTTTTTTGCTGGAGGCCTAAGTACTTGATATGGTGACGAATACCAATACTCAAAAATATTCGCATTTCTTTGCAGTCTTGGCTCTCTAAGAAAGCTATGAAGCGCTATTTCAGGTAAGTAAACCCCCCCCCCCCCCCCCTTCGCTTCCAGAAGACCAATCACAATCGACAGCTCTCTCACGCACGGACACCATGTGACTAATGTGAACGCGCGCGGTAGATTTGAATCCCATTATCCTATGGCGTACCTACTTACAATCTCGGCGAAAAATCGCGTTAACTGCGCTCGATTTTTTTTTTCACTGGCTTCCTCTTTGTTTTAGATACAGATTGTTATTCAAATGTGGTATCAATTAATTCACTCGAAGAATCATCCAATGAAAATATGTTGTATCAATTAATTCAGATGAATTAATTGGTACAACATTTGAATCACCATCTACATCTAAAACAAAGAGGAAGCGGTATAATCTTTCGATCTAACTGCACACGCTTATGAATATTTTTTAAAAGACAACTTTTTGCATTTGGGGCAATGGACTTATTACATTTCGCTAAGCTCAGTAAATAAATCAACGTACCCTTTATTTTTTATAATTTTTTTACGTTAGTTTACACAGGGGACCCAGAGGAAAATAACTTCCCTCGGTGCCTGTGTCATCTATGGGGATGCTGTGTGGCAGGTCTTTTTAAGGAAAGGAAGAACAGGAAGTTCTGGGAAGGAAAAAGGTATGAGAATCCTGGTGGATAGGTCAAATGTCTCCCCGGCACGCAGTAAGTGGTTAGACGCATCCGCCGCCAAGACCTAGACAAACGTCGCCCCTTCAACCCAGTCTGCAAAATTACACATTTAAATTAATTACGCTTGCATCGTATAGTAAGTACAGTTTAACAAAGTTAGACTTACAGTTGATGGCGTTACTAGTGTAGATTTGAAAAAATTGATGGGTTTAAGGTTTTTTTTTCGTTAGATCCACCTTCGGCCGCCTGCAAGTTTAACCGTGTCAAGTAGTAATAGCCGTTTCAAGTGGCCTACACACGACACTGCATTTAGTGACTGCAGAGAGTGTGGGTTTGAGCGAACTAGCGCTGTCTCGTTCTAGCGGCCCTTTAACAAACGAGACAGCGCTAGTTTGCTCAACTCCACGCTCTCTGCAGTCACTGCCGCAGTCACTACATGCAGTGTCGTGAGGAGAGCGCTTTCACCACCTCTTTTCAGCCCAATTCCTGTATAGCAGGGTTTCCTAACCAGTGGTCCGCAGACCACCAGTGGTCCGCAAGAGGCTAGAAGATGGTCCGCGATGGTTCGCCGGTCAATAAACGAGCCAGCGCGCGGGCGTTCCCTGGCCCCCTAGCATGGTCGATCGATATAGGTTTTATCGAAAATGTCGGTAACTTGCGATCGCTCCCGAGCACGACTGCAGGCCGCAAACGAGTAAACAACAGTTTACGTCAAATATATTAGGAACATTGTGAACTATTGTTTGTTCGTTAGCGGTCTGCAGTCGTGCTCGGGAGCGACGGCAAGTTACCAACATTTTCGATAAAACCTATATCGATCGACCATGCTAGGACCCCTGGGTACCTAGCATGGTCGATCGATATAGGTTTTATCGAAAATGTCGGTAACTTGTCATCGCTCCCGAGCATGACTGCAGGCCGCTAACGAACAAACAACTGTTCACAACTACTAAGGGTTCTTAATTTATTTGTCGAGAACTGTTATTTGTTCGTTAGTGGCCTGCAGTCGTGCTCGGGAGCGATGAAAAGTTACCGACATTTTCGATAAAACCTATATCGATCGACCATGCTAGGTACCCTGGTCGAGAAGTCTGAATAAAAAAAATCGGGACAATATTCAGTTTATCAATATTGTACCTTGTGGTCAGTGGTCATTATGGTATTCCGTTTCGCCCCACCCCATCCTGTGGTAAATATTCTGCTAGAACCCGTAGAACCCGTCCCACCCTACCCCATTACGCCCCCTCCGTTGTGGTAAACATTCTGCTAGAACCCGTCCCACCCTATCCCATTCCGCCCCCTCCGTTGTGGTAAATATTCTGCTAGAACACGTCCTACCCTGTCCCATACCGTTATCCATGCCCCTCCCGTTGTGCTATCCATCCCGGGTGCCACCCATGCTAGCCTATGCCACTGCTTGTGGTCAGTGGCGTTCAATCAATCACTGGGACGGATAACGTGGTGTCACCCCCCCCCCCCCCATTAAAGAGTTGAAAAAACACAAATTTCAACTTCATAAAAAAAATTAGGGGGGGGTGGCTAGACGATTGTGGCCTTGGGGGTGAAACACCCGGGGTGCCGCCACTCCTTCGCTACGCCACTGCTTGTGGTCCCTGTCGAAAACATAAACGTACAAGTGGTCTCGGGTCAGAAAAAGGTTGGGAACCACTGCTGTATAGAGACCAAAGACAACATTTTTCGCTTTACATGGTCGCTATTTTCATCTCTATTTTCATATCTACGATTTTAGTTGGCATCACTGCAAAGACCTCATGAACCATGCTGTTTGCAATGATGCCAACTGAAATCAGAGATGAAAATAACGATCGTGTAAAGTGAAAAATGTTGTCTTTGGTCTCTGTACGGGAATCGGGCTGAAAAAAGGGATTTATTTATTTACGGACTTACGTCCAATTTAAAACAAAGTATCACGAAGAATAGAAATTAACAATGTAAGGATTCGGATGGTAGGAGGAGTCCGGGAGAGTGTACCCGCCCTCAACTATTTTATTTCACTTTTTTTCTATAACTGCATATTGCTACTTTTTATGAATTGTATCTTAAGCTGCACTATTTAGCTATATTTTCTCTGAAGAACATTTGATAAAACATTAAATAATTTACCAGTTATTAACGAATTCACACAAAATTGATTTTGGCTAATTTCTCCCGCCTGGGTGGGAGACTTTACCCTCCAAGTAGGGAGACATTACCCGGACTTAGAGGTAGGTGAAATAATAAATAAAAAACCGTTATTTTATTTAAAAAATGTTATTTTTAAGATAAGGCACTTGGTATTACATAATGCAATGAGAAAATGAGGAACTTTGAGTATTTTAATAATTTTAATTTGACAATAGCCCCAAATTAATGATATCACAAATATTTTGAGTTGTGACATAATTAGTATGACCCCAATAAGTATTCAAAACCTTACAACAAATATTCAAAACCTTATAACTACGTGTTAGATAATCAACATTTATTATTTAAATTATTATAAACTTAATCAATTTCCTTAGAGATTACCCTGGGTAAAGTCTCCTTCCAACGCGTGACTAATGTCTCCCACCCCACGCCAATCGGTTTATTATTTAATTTTTATTAAAACTTAAAAGCTATCTACTGTATGTGTTACTAGGATTCTAATAATAAACACGTGCCATTTAAATAGATAACTTTTTTGAATCAATTAATATAATCATTTAAGAAGTAAGGCAATGTCGCAATACGTAGTCTCACACAGATTATTCGAGCAGTGGCTATTGTCTACTCCCTGCTAAACTCTCCCGGACTCCCCCTACATGAAAGCAAAGACCATTGAAAATTATTTTAACGATTAAAACAAACTCATTGCACAAAAAATATGCAGTTATTTAAGTCAGAAGGTCAATTCATTAAAAATAAAATTTAAAAAATTGGACTGGAGTTCTCTATTGCAAAGAAAGATAGGGCAAGGTAGGGAAAGGTAGGGCAAAGAAAGAACCCTTGAGTGAACAATCTGCAGATAAGAACTTTTATTCTTTATTCCATCAATGGCAGAAATTTAATTTTTTATTTGTATAGCAACACAATTCGCATGCCGCTTTTCTAACTTCAAATAAAAATATATTTTCCGACCTTGTAAAATTTGATTAAATACCTTGATATTGCCCTCAGATATCAAGGGTAGCGAAATATACTTTTCAAATGAACGTATTAATTTAGAAAAACCAGATAAATTACCTTAGGGTGAGTTACGTTCATAAATACAAGGTTATCTTTGAGCCCTTTGCCCCGTATCCCATATCTCCGCAACATGGCGTAGACTGAGTTGGCAACAGTTCGAATGACATTATTCCGTTTGCATTTGCCAAATATACGCTTTGTAACATGTAGTTTGCATGACGCTCTCTTAACAGTCATCACAGTATATTTATCAAAAATGCAGGAGCTTGTTCTAACCGTGTTTTCAATCATCGCTTTTTTGTTTGTGTTGATTTTATTAGTTTCATTGGGTAAGCGTGTAAATATTACTTTTACGCAACTGGGTTTAGAAAAATATATAAACTGACACATCGATTATATTTTAATCTGATTTTACGTGTTTATAGGCTGGTTCCTGGTTTGGAAGTGTTTTCTTTCCCGCTTCCGATTTGTACGGGAACTGCTGGGTGGATCGTCAGAGTCTTCGGCAGCTGCTGCTGATCTCAAGGAAAGTCGGAGCCGCATGAAAAAGGTCCGAAAGGAATAAAACAGAATAAACCCCCAGTTAACACAAGAAGTAAGTAGGTACATAATTATCTGTCAAAATGATCAACAAACTGAAGAAGATTCTGAAAGACACCTATTGACTTTGTTTGCCAAAGTTTTTTGGCAATGCCTCGAATTCCTACAAATATGTTTGATAAGCGTTCCTGATGTATTATCAAATAGGATTGTCAGTTTACCAAATTAAATAGTCAACAAACTTGGACAGAATCATAGGTTAATTTATTGAATTCTGTAACAAAGAGAACTCCATGTCTTTATTTCATGTTTAATTCATATCAAATGTAGACAAAGAAGGACACAAAATTATATACATGCAGTTTTTCAAGTCTTGATTGTCTGTCAATAAATCAACAATACACGCATTTTGCATCTATTTTTCTTATTTGAAGATTTGGTAATTTTTTGGGAATGGTGGCCAAGGCTATTACGAATAATTTTTAGAAAAAAACTTAAGATTTGCCTTAATCACTATAAAAGGAAACTTATTGCATCACGGCTGGCGGAAAATAATGCATTTTAATTTTCAATGTCGTTAAATAAAATTTCACTTCCGAACTACGACAGCCCGCCCACTGCCGCCCGCCATTTGTCACATACACAAGCGCCCGCTACACAAACCCTGCGTAGCCAAACAAACCATTCAAAAACGTAGGCTGTTTTTTAAAGTAAAGATAACATACACAAGCCCGCTACACAAACCCTGCGTAGCCAAACAAACCATTCAAAAACGTATTTTGACAGCCATAAAATGGCGGGCGGGCTGTCATAGTTTCGGTTCGCGAAGTAATTTTAGTTAACGACATTGAAAATTAAAATGCATTATTTTCCGCCAGCCGTGATGCAATAAGTTTCCTTTTATAGTGATTAAGGCGAATCTAAAGTTTTTTTCTAAAAATTATTCGTAATAGCCTTGGCCACCAATCCCAAAAATTTACCGAAGATTTTCCAACCAATTGCTTCTTTGTATCTGACTAATTAATGTAAATAGTATAACACAGTGAGATTCATTTTGCTGTACATATGTTTTAGATCATCATGAACATCCGCTGCGCGCGCCCCGGGGATCTGATGAACATGCAGCACTGCAACCTGCTGTGTCTGCCAGAGAACTACCAGATGAAGTATTACTTTTATCACGGCCTGTCCTGGCCGCAGCTCAGCTATGTGGCTGAGGACGAGAAGGGACACATCGTAGGTAAGATTCAAGCAAGCTTCTGGTTGTTAACTGTAGAGGCATGACTAGCCGACTGTAACGCCTTGACATTTCAGGTAATGAACCATTGCAGGATTGGATATGATTCAAGATTTTCCCGGCCAAACACGTCAACTGTCCTGAAGAACAATGTCGGATCTGCTAAAAATTGTAAATCATTTTGTTGCCTTGTTTTAAGTTCCTTTTGATGATTTAAAAATCTATATTTACAATTTTTTTTATGAAATGAAATCAAATATATATTTTTCTTATGTGCTCAAAAATAGTACAAATGTAGAAATGAAACTTTTGTCGCACATCTGGACATTGTTCTTCGAAATCGTCGATATATTGACGAGATGTGAGCACCTACTCTGGTAAGGAACCGCAACACGACTTACAAATCATCTAAAAAACGAATACAACTACTCAATTCAACTAGTCGAGGCGATTCTTCACTGGGGACGATACCCACCAGATTTTTTTTTTTTTTATAAAGAAAGACAAACATTCCCGGGTTATCTTCTATTACCACCACACTAAGCGGAAAATGTTGCTTGTGTCGTGATGGAAGACTTAGCCAGCCGAGGAATCGGGTCACGCAACGCCCAGGGGGGACCCAAACTCGATGCCCACTCAGCCACTGACCGGCTGAGTGGGCATTCCCGAAACCTATAAAATAGTCGAAGCTTTGTCTTTATCAAAATTAATGAATTTTTTACACTTAAAAGCAATGAATATTTGCAGAAATATATTACAAAAAAAAAATTTCAAATTGGGCTCAAAATTTGAACAGTTCCTACGGACGGATGGACGTTCCCTCTGTGAACTTTCTTGTAGTATACTAACGCGACAGGCAACCCTCCTATAGATCAAAAGTGTGCACAGCCTTGTGCGCAGACAGGGGACGTCACTGAGTTTTTCCCTTGAAATTTGTATTTTAAGTGCATTGGGTACATTTCCCAGGCATTGCGGGTCTCAGCAGGGTAAGCCACCCAGTGAGGCCAAAATTATTAAACTTTACTATAAAATGTAAAATATTTGTATTAAAATTTTTTTAAAAAGGCACTTGTATGTGGAATTCATGGAACTTGGAGACAAACTTTTAAATTTTTGTTATTAGTTTTTGGGGTATTATGCCGTGTTGCGCTACCTCCTTCTTTAGCCAACGCTTCGGACAGCTTTGCAGTGTCCATCATCAGATTCTTCAAAAGAAAGAATTTTTTGACCATTTGTTTCTGGCAGGAATCGTATGCTTTGGAGTCAAGTTCGATGATAATCTTGCAAGATATTGCATTATTTTTTTACATTATATAAATTGGTATAATATACGTTATTGGTATGTATTATTACCTTACTCTATATTATTGATATACATATTGCTATGGAGATTTTTTGTTTTGGCATCCGATTGGGTGCACAACGTGTCCATGAAAATTTATGTTTTCTCCAGGAAGTGAGATTTCAAACATATAAAAAATGTGGGTCCCCACCCTGGAAGTGGGTGGTCTTGTCCTCGCCATTGAATGAAGATTACATTCGCCCTTCTATCTGTACCAGGTTACGTGCTGGCCAAGATGGAGGAGGATGGAGAGGATAACAAGCACGGCCACATCACGTCGCTGGCGGTGAAGCGCTCACATCGCCGCCTCGGCCTCGCACAGAAGCTCATGAACCAGGCCTCGCAGGCCATGGTGGAGTGCTTCCAGGTAACCAACCAACCAATGTGTGCTAGATACTCTCATTTTTTTTTTTTTTTTTTTATTATTACCCATTACGTTTTTATTATTACCCATTTTACATTACCCATTATATCCTGGTGAGAGATCAGATCAGACCATTCAGAATCCAAATGTTGCTTGCAAAGGTTTTAACTGTATTTGGTTATCATAACGGAATAACCAGATACATCCCAACCTTCCTTTTCCCCACAACATACACCGATTGAAAACGCCAGTCACACTGACTTTGAACAGTTTGACCTTGACTCTTGCAGGGCCGGTCCTGAGCCGTACGGCACTAGTAAAAACCTCAAAGGTGCTGTATTAGGTATTAGCAGCATCTTGCTTCTTGGCGCCCTGAGCGACTTTCCTATTGCGCCTGCACATGTCCCACCCTGGACTCTTGTGGGATGTTCACGTGAACAAAAAAACAACCCACACTTAATTGGGTGATATCTATCTTCATTTTGCATATAATGAGATATGTCACTGATATATAAGTTCTTCAGTGAAGTTTATATGTCTGTAAATGCTACCTGTCTGCATATTAAATATGTATTTACCTTCCTGCATAGTGTTAATTTCGATTTATTTCACAACTCTCAAGTCATTAAAATATCAAATCTAAATCTTATGTGAGCTAGGAATGATAAGACATGGTTTCGCAATCACTCTTGACAATATTGAACTGCAATTTCAAAGCCTGAAATGTTATTTTTAACCCGGTGTAATAATTACGTAATTACTCTTTTCCAGGCAAAATACGTTTCTCTCCATGTGAGGAAAAGCAATAGGGCGGCACTAAACCTCTACACCAACTCCCTTCACTTTAAGATCTTGGACATCGAACCCAAATACTACGCAGACGGGGAAGACGCCTACTCCATGCAGCGAGACCTCAGCTCCTTTGCCGTCCGCAACGACCAGCTCATGGAGATCAAGTCTGAGTCTGCCATCATATCGCAGTGCTGAACCAAACAAACCACCGCCGCTTCAAGTGTGATCAAATTTCATCATAGAAAAGCGACACTGCTGTAACAGTCAAAAATATTATTTTATCAGTCTACGACTTTCTTGACTTAAGAGGTAGTAAATTCAAAACCCTGGGCAAATAAGACCAGCATTCAGAATCAAAGCTGTGTTTAGAAACCAGATTTGAATAGCCAGGTACAGCCTTCATCTTACCCACCTACATATCCTTCACCATTCACTGGCTCAGGACTCTAGCGCGGTAATCACAATTTAAGCAGAGTTTTAAACCAGTGGTTCATTATAGTAGTGGTTATAGATTATAATGGTTGGTTATAGTGGTGTCGCTTTCCTGTGATGTGTTATTCGAATAATTATGATTGTTATAATTTTAGCATTGGACAATTTTAGTGAAGATGTAAAGAAGATTGTAAACCATATTATTGTATGTTGTGTATATTGCGCGATTATAATATACTTCTTATGTTATTTATGTTGCGAATCGATTCATTATTCATTTCCATCTCCTTACAAGTCATATTTGGCAATTTTTCTGGAAAGACCAAGTGTTCTTATCTAAAACAAAATCTTAAACAACAACCTTTCAACCAACTAAATTTATATACATAGGGGGCATACATTAATTACGTGAGCAGTTTTTCTTCCAATCTAGACCCCGCCCCCCCCCCCCCCCCCCCCCCCTTGGTGAGTTAAATTTGGGCCAATTCGTATATTCTTTTCAAGTAACGTGAGATTTTGCTGTACGTACCCCCCCCCCAATCTTTTTGAGCTCACGTAATTAATGTATGCCCCCATACACATAATAAAATTCGTTTAGCAAAAGAACTGTGATAACTATAAAAAAAAAACAGGCAAGTAATAATGAATTCACTTAATTTATTATACTATAAAATTGATGTAGACATATTAAAAATAAATCAAATAGCTGGTTAATATCAAAGCAATAAATAAAAAGGGAGCATTATTTAATGCAATAACTACGCAGAAAGCAAGCACAATGCAAGATGCTCTGCTACAGACTGATTTGTTTTTGACTGACAATCACAACACATCAAGAAGGTTTCGCTACTTACCAGTTTCACGTCAACTAAATGGTGAGCATTTTTTAAAAAGCAACAAATTGATGGAGTTTCAATGTTAACCCCTAATCTCCAAACCAAATATAATATTTGAAATAATACACTCTAATAACATCAACTTTTTTTACTTTGAAATTTTCAGTGATGAAATACGTTCAAAACTCATAAAACTTAGCTCTATCCAGTGCACCTAAAGGTAGTTATTATTTCTCTGGACTGCAAATGTAGCCAGCCGCACTATAGAGGTTAATTAGCAGACAGCCAGCATTATAGTCACCGCTTTGCAGCCATAACTACAAAAGAGCGTAAAGTTGGCAGCAGTTAACTGCATAGTTAATGATACCAGATTTTTCAATGATTAGCCTTGCCTTACGTCTGGCTGAATTTGGCTACCCTATTCAAGTTGTGAGTTTTGGCATGAACACAAAGCTGGAAGGATTGTCTTTAGTTCAGTTAGGGCTAGTTTAGACACGGCGGAAGAGAATCAGCTGCAGAAAAATACCGTGTGTTCAGACAGCCATGGTGAGCGTACGGATACTCGGGAGGGGCGAGGTTATCCACCTCAGTTCAAAGATGGGAGTTGAAGAAGTAATAATATACATACTGTGGATGTAGGTGTATCCAATAACAAGCAATTGACTTTCACATAGCCTATAATTTATTTAAAAAGTTTTTTCCAACGAATCTTCTCTACATCCAGGGGCATCTCCAGCTTACAAGCTTGGGGGGAGGGACAGCTAAAAATTTTTATAGAGCATACAAGGAACAAAATAATCAGAATAATCTAGAAATATTTATACATACAAGCTGACTTGTACCTGAGATTGTTCGGGGTTATGAACAGGGCCATCGCAATGAAGGGGACCGTGGGCATACTGATTTTGGGAGCCCCTTTTGAATGTCGTAAACCTATGGGAAGGGGTTCGTGCAACTGTGGTAGTGATTTGGAAATATACGAGCATTTAAGTTTAAAATAATTGAAAAAAATTCTGTACATTGCTATTACAATTTAATTGTGTATTACTCAATTTAAGTATGAAAAAATTCTTTTGCGGAAAGGTCAAATAAAAATAAAATGTGCAATACATGTAAAAAAAAATTGATGTGCAGATATTATAAAATACATAGATATAAAAAGAGAATTGCGAATATCGCACTTTAGTCCAGAGTCTCAATAACCTCAGAGCCTGTGGAACTATATCATCCCCAACTAGGGTAAGTGACGATAGCGAACAGAGTTGAAAATTACTTATACCTCTCACAAACACATTGAAAAGCACCACAGACGAAAATTTTTCCATGGTATCCCTAATTGGGGTAGGTATGTGATGTGGGTGAATGGAGTGGAATATGACTCATCACATATACAGATAGAAAAAGACAAAAAAAAATTACAGGTTGAAGTGCAAAGGCCAATAAATACTTTATTTTTCGTAGTCAGGATACCAACGATATTTAGACAAAAATCCCTTAGTATTTTCTTAGACAGGAATATTTAAGTTTTGTTTAAAACGGATGCCTTCAGCTTAACCGGCTAGTAGTCGAGTAGTCAAAAGCACCGGATTCCCATTACGGCATTGCAAATTCAAACCACTGCTGACTAAGTCCTCCATCGACTAAGCCCCCTCCGAAGTTGGGGTCCATGAAAAATTTGATACATTCATAGAGTCCTCTGTCCTCAATGTTTACCATTTTCTAATAGTTCCACCACAACAAGTTCAAGCTGAGTTCTTAGCAATTTTATTAAAATAATCTGCACACTGAATATTTCATATCGCCGCTCTCTTCTCCACTTCATTGATGAAAAGTTCAGTGTCGAAGCAATTGATCGCTTCTTAGGCACACCACAGTAATAGATCTGCGCTTATCCTATTTTCCGGCGGTTGAGTGGTGGCAGCTACTTGTTGATCCGCATGGTCAGGTATGAACGTTATGAAGACACTAGATGTAAACAAGCTCCACATGATTCCCCCGTGTCTGAACTAACCCTTAATTTCCTGGCAATCTGCAATGTATTGTGTATTGCACATGTTGCATACCTGCAAAAGGAGGCGTCTACTAATATCTACAGGAATTCCAAAAACTGAAAAAATCGAACTAATATCTATGAGAACCAAAGTGTTGACGAATATCTACAGCTCAAACTGTTGACTAATGTCTACGAGAACCAAAGTGTTGACGAATATCTACAGCACTGGCAGAGGTTGGATTTGCAATTATGTATAGCATATTGAAATAACATAATATTGCGTATGCAGTTTAAAAAACTTAATTTATGTATGTATGTAAAAATCCCTAATATCGGACTATTGGACACATTTAGCTGATTAGTCCAATCTACGCTCTGTAGATATTAGTTCAACCTACGCTCTGTAGATATTAGTCAACACTGGGACCGTCAAGATATTCGTCTGAACTTAGCTCTGTAGATATTAGTCGACACTTTGAAGTTCGTAGATATTAGTTCAACATATGAGCTGTAGATATTCGTCCGACATACAGGCTGTAGATATTAGTATCTGGAGTCCCTGCAAAACATGTAATTATTACAGACTGATAATTCATGATTTAACTCCGGAAGTATAAAGATAACCGCACAAGTTACGGCTGCAAAACAAGCTGCTACCTTAAGGTGAGCCTTACATGACTACAAAAAATGTTAATTGATTAAACCAAACGCACTCTAAAAGGCATACTACAAAAAAATAATATCAATTATCTTTATTTAACATTAATGACATTATGTATTTTGATTTATTCTATCAGAGAAATGAATTTGAATGAATAATTATTTTATTTATTGTACCTTCTATCATTGAATTGATTTGACAATAAATTACTATGCAACTAGTATTGTGTCACAGAAACTAACATAAATTAAACTATGAATAAATCATTATTTAGTAGTACAAGATATTCTATAAAAATCAGAATGTACATTATTTTACACAACAATGTTGGGAAATACATACATGTATACATAATGAAACACAACAATGTTGGGAAATACATGTATACATACATAATGCTATAATAGTATGCTGTTGTTAATTATTCAACTTAGATCTGAATGATTTTATACATAATGTAAATTATATATTTATGAATTTGGTATAAAACTTATCAATTTAATGTTGTTTTACATAAAAGTTAGGATTCTTAAAAAAATTGATTTCAGTCAGAGAGAGATTTGCCAGAAACATTATTAAATAAATTACTTTGAGGGGACATCGGTGATGCTCGCCATATCACTAATTGAGAATTCAAATAGTGATTTTATTATTTTGACTTTAAAATTCAGTAAAAATAGAGGGTGTTTTTCACGGATTTTAAAACAGATAACCATCATTTAACCATTACCTTGTAGGGAGAATTGGTAATAGGAGAGTGCAACCACTACGCAACCAATAATATAATAATCCAAAACTACAATATAGGAGGCAGCCCTGGGCTCCGTTGTCACGGAATTTGAGACATTCAGCTCAGGTTGTATTGTAGAGCAAGCATTACACTTTACATAGACAATAGAATAACCCCAAGCAGTGACAGCTAGTGATGGGTAAATATCTGGGAATTTATTTTTGGGGAATATTGTGAAAACAGGGAAATCCCCAGAACAACCAACGAAGTTGTCTCCTACAACAAAATTTCATATTATGTATTTATAAACGTATCATATTAATTAGAGCATGTAGCCGAGTGATTCTCTATGTTTTGTGAGATCGATTTAGATCTCCTGTCAGATTTGTGTGATTTTCTAAGGCTGTTAAACGAATAAATAATCATGCATACTTGCGTGAATTCGTGTTTAAAACGACCTAAACTAAAATATGTGACAGCTCACAGCTGAAATTCTGACATCGGCCCATAGAAAAAGCAAATAACAGCCAAAGAAAATCACACAAATCTAACAACAGACATCGCCCGAGATCTATCTCGATCTCACAAAAGATAGAGAATCGCTCGGCTGGGGACAGTTGTTTTGTACTATTTGGAAAATACTGAATAGTGCCGAATTTATAAGCCATCAAAATGTTAATATTTGCGGGCAGCCGAAAAGCTTGTGATGTCATGGGACATGCGCAGCGGATACTACACTGCCATTTGAATTATGAATTATATTGAATAGCGTCTTACGTGACATTTCGAGACACAATTGAATACGTTTTACCCAAGTTCTTTTGAAAGCTCATGCCTTCGTCATTTTTGGATATATCAAAAAACTGATTTTACCTTTGTTATTAACTCTTTAAATATAATACATTTTCATCAAAATATTAAGATTCAGGAGACAACTTCAATTAGAATAATTTTCTAAAAAAATAAATTCCTGACTTTGGGAAATTTATGTTAGGTCGGCGAATACTCCCGGGTGCACATCACTAGTGACAACTTTGATAAAATAATTAATACATTAACATTACTTAATTACACAGGTTCATAATACCAATCCATTCTTCCGTCAGCAAAACAATAAATAATCAAAAATTACATAATATTATATTGATCGAAAAGTTAATTCACATTTAGTGAATAGATACTATTACACGTTTCAACAGCTAATAGTGTCTTTTAACCCGTCTAATCACAGGAGACCCAAGTTGTCCCAAAACATCATATGCCGTTATAATAACAGGAGACCCAGATTGTCCCAGAGCGAACGTGCATTATTAAAAGTTAGATATCTTTCTTTCTGTCATGCGAATTTTTGTGATTTCTTTTATGGTAGAAACGGAATGAAATAATGCTTCTCATTGTCTTAGAATTATATGAGCTAGGTTGTTCAGATATTTTACAAACCCGATCAAAAGTGACGGTTTAATTTTGCGCCAATTTGTGACGTATCACACATTTAATTTTAAAATAAAATTGTATGAAAGTGATAAAAAGTGAGGTTACAGTTTTATTAAAAATTTTGTTTAGAAAAGGAATCTGTATTTAAAATTTTGGATTTATTCTATTTTAATTACTTTAATTCAAATATTCGCAGGTGTGCATTTTTTAGCCAATTTACATTTCCAATATTAAAATTTTAATATTTAGAAACAAAAATGTTGATTTCTAATAAACACGTCGGAAAGATTATTTTATCTACATTTTAGAACAATTTTTGTTTTTGCAAAAGCATTTAAAAAAAACAATAAATAGGAACTTTTAAAATGCATGGGATGAACCAGGAATTTTGCGCGCAAACCTTGAAAGGCAAAAGTTGACAGAAAATTATTTTCTTATTATTCGAAGGGTTAACAGTCTTCTCTTAAATTAAAAGCTAATAGAGATTGCAATATCGGTGTAGTAGGTAGCTACCCAAGTCGAGTTGTCCCAAGTCAAAATTAGATATACTGAAAACAATTTCAGCCAATTAATCACATTGCTAAATTAGTTTTCGTGACGGTCCTACCAGCTAAATTCTTATACACATTCATGTAAAGTAGCATTAAAATCATTTAAAATTTGTAATCACCAACTTTTGGGAATAACACCACAATATTATAATATTTGGACTCTCGATGAATGAAATGTGGATATTTGGCACATTATTCCAAATGAATTAAATCGAAAATGAATTACGCTTTATGCGAGATAAACAGGATTTGAAAGTAATTAATTATATATAAGTATAATTTTTACATGGTCTTGGTCAAAATATGATAAGTGAAAAAGAGGCCAAAGGTCGACCACAGATTTGTATCTCATTTCTGTTAATGTAATACATCAAATTGCTTCGTTTAAAACAAGTTAAAACATTTTCTCGGCATAAAAATTCAAACGATGTAGGCCTCCCTCCATATAATATTATCATGTTTGGGATTGAATACCGTACGTTTTCTACATAGAGCAATATGTATGTTTAACAATTATCATAAAATTACTCATCGATTTATAAAAAGTAATCTCAAAGAGGATCTTTGAGATTCAAAATCCTTCAGACTTTCGCACACCACTTCATCAACTACCAATTATTCTAAAGCAAAGCACTTTTGCTTATTAAATTATGTATCTGCTAAAATTAAACTAAGCTTAGGACTATGTTGTATAATCTAAAGTTCAGCCAAACTTCAAACAATTTTCAAAAGTTCAAAAAAGAAAATAAACATATAAAATAAAGACTATGAAAATCAGATATTTCAAAAAGCAACAAAAATAAAAGTTTTTTTTATATAATAAAACGTTTTTCAATATGATAATCCAGAATTTTTTAATACAATTTAGTGGAATAACTTTTGAGGTTTATACAAGACACCATCTGGAATACAAATTATAATATAAAGCAATATGTATAAACTCGTAAATAGAAATATTACGCCATTTTATCTCCACGGCTAATCCGATGTTTTCTCACAATCCTAATTTTTTCAAATTACAAAGACAAATTTTCTTCAGCAGACCAAAATAAATTTCAACTGAACAAATATGATACTTTGAAAAAAATAATTGAAAATTATTCAGCAAAAATTTTGAATAACGTATTTTTGAATTATCAGGGTTCTACTGAATAAAGTAAAAAATCAGTTTGTCTCAGCAAAAATTCTCAAATATCGGCTGCTATCTTTGTAATACAAAACTAGCAGACAAAAAAATAAGAAAATTAATTGAGGATATTTTTGGTAGAAATTCTTAAATTGACACATTATTAGATTGACAAAAATAACAAAATATAACGGGGTCCAAAGCTTAGTGGTTGTCTCGGTAAGATAGAGGTCTTGGGTTCGATCCCCAGTTGATACCTTTCTATGTTCTGTGTCTTGTTCTGTTTCATGTTTAGTTTAAACCTATTAATATTTAGGGGATATATAACAGCCGATATCAAGCGCGCGAAACGAACAATGCGCGCGATGTTGCCACTCTGTCGTAGCTCCTCAACGGTCGTGAGAAACGACAATGCCGTGCGCGCCGCATTCGCCGGCCACATTGCACAGCCAACCAACCCCCCCGCCCCAGTATTTGCCAAGCTTTGGTTGAGAGATATCATGTTTCGCGTTGATTTACGTGACATCGCCGCTATTTGTTCGTGATTCTTTCTGTTTTATTTTCTATAAAAGAAAATGGCAATGCCATTAAAACGTACAAGTTCTATCTGGAAACATTTTCAAATAAAATAGGATGATGACACTAAAGCAACTTGTTTATACTGCAATGTCAGCGTTTCTCGTGGTAGTAAGGCAGTTTCCTCGAAGGGCTTCAAAATGTGGACACACGTGAAGCGTTATTATGAAAAGGAGTTGGAAAACGACACCCCATCTACCTTGATAACTGAGACAAGTCCGCCACCTAAAAAACAAGCAACTTTAGAACACATTTTGGACAAAAATGTTATGTATGATACTGATGACCCCAGAACAAAAGCGATCACGCAAACAATAGCTGAACAAATATGTGTAGATATGGAACCGTTCGATATAGTAAATAAGCAGGGGTTTCATCGCACCATTAAGCAGTTGTGCCCGAAATACAAAATGGTTTCCCGTCCATATATTTCCGAAAACATAATACCAGACATGTACTGTCGTGTAAAAAAAAAAATAAAGGAACTTTTAAAAGAACTTCCGCACATAATTGTCACGACTAACTTATAAGTCTGACTACTCATGGAATTGATAAAAATTTTGAGCTTTAGCTACCGATCAGTTACTGCCTAGCAGTATTTCTTTTGAAGGCGAAAAGCATAGCGGCGAAAACATAGCTCAAAACTTAGATCAGTTGCTTCAAGATTGGGGTATCAACGAACAGGTACGAGCTGTAGTAACAGATAATGCACCGAATATGGGCCTTGCTGTAACACGAGTGGGAGTGGGAGTGCACTCTTTACAATTAGTACTGAAGGATGTGTTTTCAGAAGAGAAAATAAATTAACTAATTACAAAGGCGAGGTCTATAATTGGCCTTTTCAGTCATTCAACGTCAGGTCGTAAAATCCTTACTGAGATGCAAAAATCTCATAACGTTCCTTGTCACATGCTCATCCAGGATGTCAACACTCGCTTGGATTCTACTCTTCACGCGCTTAGAAGACTTCTTAAGCAGCGAGTTGCAGTTCAAGCATCTTTACCTCATGTGAAATGTAGAACTGAATTGACTACAGAAGAGTGGGTACTTATGGAACAGGTTGTCTCGGCCTTAATTATTTTGAAGAAGCTACAAAGTCTATAAGTGAAGAGTCTGCCTGCTTGTCCGACGCTACACCGCTGATCAACAGTTTGTGAAAAGTCTTAGAACGGATCAAGGATAAGTACACCACGGCCACGGAGGATAATTATAGCCCAGAATATAATACTTTTGTACTGAATTTGATATCCGGAATCAATGATAGATTTGATTGTGTAGAGAATGACAATTATTTTAGCAACAGCACTAGATCCGCGCTACAAATTGCGTACGTTCAATCTACAGTCTACAAGCATGAATGCGAGAAAAATACTGATTTCATTAATTACAAATACAAACAGAGAGAGTCCTAATCCTGTAGAGCCACGAAGAGATCAAAATGAGATTTTCTCAGGTATCTGGTCTGCTTGTGACAGTTTGATTAAAGAAGCAGAAGAAGATGCACCTTTATCAAACATGTCTATTCAGCCTGAGCAACATGAGGTGGAATCTTATTTAAGATGCCCAAATATTCCAATTAAACAGGATCCAAACAACTATTGGCACCATGAAGATAAATTCCCAAAATCAAAAATGCTTGAGCAAAAATACTTGTCCTGTCCAATGAGCTCATTGGCTTGAGAATGTCTTGCTTCAACTGCAGGCCTGATACAAAATGATTTGCATAACAGATTATCTGCTGCTAATTTGAATAAACTTTGTTTTCTTAACAAAAATCTACCAAAAGTAAATTTTAATTACTAACTTTATGTATCTTTCTTTTTTATAACTACGTGATTTATTTCATTCCAAACAAATCATTTTTTTTTTCAATTTAATTTCTGCTCTTTATTGATTATTTTTCTTTCACACTCCTGAAGGCAATCAATATTAACATCACTATCGGTATCGCCGATTATTTTTGTTAAGAATTGGTATCGTATTGACAAAATCATGAATCGTTACATCCCTAATTAATATTATCTTCTCAAAATGTTAAATAATTGCGGTGCCCAAAATGCTCACTGAAGATCACAAACAACAACGGGTCGAAGCAGCCCGCGAATTCCTTGAGTGCTACGACATCGATGGCGAAGAATTCTTGGACTCAATTGTGACTGGGGACGAGACCTGAATATAATATATCTACACGACACCAGAGACAAAGGAACAATTCCAGTGGCGTCATTCAGATTCGTCGAAGCAAAGTTTAAAAACGAATTACAGAGCGTAACTCACACCTGGTGGGTGCGACGAGTGGAAGCTCTATCGCGAACGGCTGCTACGCCGAGACTAAGCGTCACAGAGGGTGCAACGTGGTGGAAATTTAGCAAGGGGAAATCAGGCTTCACGCCAGTTTTGCAGAATTGCGCAAAAAATCGTTCCTCGCAACCGCAGCACCTTGGAGATCTTATTTTACGGACAGCCCTCGTACTTTCATTCCAGCAAAGTTGTCCTAAAATCCGGCTTTCAACTACCAAACTAAATCGCTTATGCTGTCTAATAAAAATAAATAATAAAACCTTTCTAGATAAATGAAACAATTTAACTTTGTTTGAACCACTTTTATATTTGAGTAAATTCTACCGATTTCAGAACGAACGTTCCTTCTTCAGGGCAAATGTATACTGATTTGACAGTTTTGAAATATGGATGGGAACAATGTATTATTATGGTAGGGGTGGAGCCGTTGCTAGGTATTAATGAAGAGTGTGTGGGTAGGGGAACATATCCATGATTGGGCTATAAGACAATATTTATTGTTTGTTGATAATAGATTCATTCATAACCTTTCTATTCCCTTCTCAATATCATCAGCCTCACAACATTTGGTATTTGCCATAATTCCAATAGTTCCAGGCATTTGAAACTATTGTCCGGTATCACGTATAAAAAACAGCTGCATGATCATCAGTAGAGTAACAATAACAGAATGTTTGAATAAGAACTTTAAAAAAATGAATGTATTCTTACAACGATTTGACCGAACTTTCATTAACCGATAATATTATTAAACAAGTCGTTACTTAGGTTAGTCACTTTGGTTTACAGCAATTTCCCCCAGGAGAAGACGACCATTATAGTGGAGTAGGAGTGGAACAGGCTGTCCTGCCCCGGCTTGGCGCGGCGTCGGTTGGGTAGGCTGAGAGCAGGCAGGGGGGGCGCCAGGGAGGGGTAGCAGTTCAGGCCCACCTCCTGCTGGCCGTAGCAGCCGGTGAGGGAGGTGGTGGGGAAATACTTGCTGAAGAGCTGATATTCCTGCTGGTCTAGGTCGGTGCGCCCCACGCAGCTCAGCTTCAAGGCGGCGCTCGACTCTCGGCGGGGAAACTCTGATAGCTGAAATTAATGTTTTAAAGATAAGTGGTTGCTGTTAAAGTATCACTAGCTTGAAATATTGCACAGTGAAAACGATCAGGAAAGTTTTATTTTGAAATGAAAAGCCTTAAAATTTGGAAATATTTGTATCCGAGAAGCACACAGATGCAAGTCCAAAAAGGTAAATGTTCAGTAGAGCCAAAAAAGTATATTTTCTCTAACTATGGTCTCATTACTTCTTCGGATATCCATGCTCATTATTAAATCAATTAGTTTTGTTTTAAAAACAAGAAAAACGAAATATTTTATATGTAAAGCTTTTAAAAATATTGTTTACAAAAAACGCTGACTTGAGTCAAGGAAAAACACGGACTTGCGTCCTTCTGCTTCTTTTTTTTTTTACATTAGCCCTACACAGAAGGCCCCAAAGAAAATAATTCCCCTCAGGGCCTATGTCATCTTTGGGGATGCTGTGTAGTGGGTTTTTTAGGAGAGGAAGTTCTGGGAAGAAAAAGGGTAGGTAGATAGGAATCTGGGGGTCAGTGTGTCCAGGAGTGACAGACGTATGACTCCATCCCTCCCATTGCGGTGCCAAGTGATATTCCGAGAGAGTACAGCTGGAGAAGTCAAAGGGACTCCCCCAACCGTTCTCTCTCGATCCGGCCTGCTACGTGCCAGATGCGTCTACCCACTGTCAGTGGGCAGACGCAAAGACCCGGCAAACCTCATCCCATGAACCCGGGCACCCCTGCTAAGTCAGCAAATGTGGCGAACCACTTGGTGGTGACCTATGGCAGAGGTGTTGGTTATCCAATAAACAGTTCCCGGGGCGGCGGTACCCATGCCCGCCTCCCAAATTGAGTGAAGTGAAGTGGAATATTTTGTTATGACATGTGGTGTATTATGAAAGGATCAATGTTTAAAAAGTTTACTTCCATAGAGAGCATAGTAATGTATAATTTGAGTCATAATACATCCTTCTGCTTCTAAAGCCTCAATAAGGAACTCTAGTGAAAAATATAATAGCTTTAAAAAAATATGTTCATATAGACCAATAAACGCTGATTCTGAAATATATAAGTTTTATTTAATAATATTTAACGCAGAGTTTTTAAAAAATTATTAAAAAGTTTCATCGGGTCTTAGAAACACGCCGCCATGTTGGTATTATTAAAATATTTAGTGGTAACGTCACTGTTCATCGTGTCGTGACATCACCGTAAAGTCATTGTATGGGAATGTAGGTATGACACAAGCCATCATATTAATTTATTCGTTTATATACATACTGTTTATAGAGATTTAGTTTAACTCCTCCGAAATTCGCCATTTAAGCCCTTAAACTGTCTCAAACGAAATGACATTTTACGAAAACTTTTTGTTATTACCGCTTGACAATTAAAGCTCTATATATGAAACATTTCTGAACATAGCCGAATAGTAAAAACTGTTTTAGAAAGGTTACAAAATAAGCTTTCAAATTATTAGCATTTGTAAATATTAAAATTTAGAATGCAAACATTAAAAATAGGTAAAAATGACTCACGTGATGCTTTTTATGTGAAAAAGGTACTAAAATCACAGATTATGTAAACAACAATACTTATTCTATTGTATATATGTGTAATAAACACTTTTGTCACCTCACTTTTTTATCATTTCATATAAAAATATTTAATAAAAATTAAAAATGTCGAGAGCGGACGAGCCGCCGGTAGCAAATTTGCGCAGGTAATTATTTTTGTCAACCACGCGACTGACAGCTGATTCCTGTTATGTATTTCTAAAGACAACTTGATAGGGATGTACAGCTTGATCTACTATCGAAATTTTACTTTTTGGTTTAGGGATGTAACTAAAACAATAACGGAGTTAGAACGATTTCTATGGAAACACACGCGCTGACGTATAGACACGCTTATTGTACTTGACTGCTGTCCTATTTCTAACGCTTATATCAGCCTATGTTGCGGAGGGGTTAATAATGTTTCAAAAATAAAGGTATCTCTTATTAGTTTATCTCTATTATTGAAAATATTCAAAAACTACCGCACAAAAAAAATAGTAATGCTACTTCTAGGGAGAATACTTCGAACACCGAATTTCAAAATAGCGGCAGTTGGTCCGCTGATTGTCCGATCTTATAGTAACTTTTCATGAGTGATGACGTCACACGATTCACTATACATACGGTGGTTTTCGGGGATCTTGAAAAATTAAAACTTTGACTATTATTTTAACTATTAAAACTAACTCTAAAAATAAATAAAAAATATGCAGTTATAAGTTAGAAGGTCATTATTCATTAAAAAAAATAAAAAATTGGACTGAAGTTCTCTATTACATTGAGCTAGTTTACAAGCTACTATCTACTCAGTTTAAAAGCGGGTGAATCGGCGAGTGAGATTGTCATGATGACACACAAAACTGTCCTCCCGCTCAGCAGCGCCAGTAGCAAGAATAACGATGCCTGCATGAACTAATTCTGTCAGATGTTTGACAGTCGAAATCAGCAGTTTATTGGCAACCATATTGAAAACATAAATAAAGCAATCAGTGTAGCAAGTAAAGTTGACGACCTTTCAACTTTTTTCGTAGATTGTCAACAATCTGCTAGTTAGCAAGCAATACGATTACTCTGAGCGAGTTTACTAACAGATAGTGAATTTCCCAGACAGTAACTTGTAAACTCGCCCAATGTAATTGACTCTTTACATCCGTGGTCGTCAAACTGCAGCCCGCGGCAAATGGCGTTTTCTTTTTAAATATTTTTTTTTTCATGTAACATCCGTTTTTTTGCGGCCCGCACAAATATATGCCATTTTCTTTTTAAATATATTTTTTTCATGTACAATTATACTATCCGGTTTTTTGCGACCCGCACAAATATCTGCCGTTTTCTTTTTGAATATATTTTTTTATGTACAATTATATTATCTGTTTTTTTTTCAAATATTTTGTGTACGTATACCCATATGATTTTAAAACGTTAATTTTAATTGATTGACATTTGATTTTAAAACGCCCAGCTGGTTTTTGAACACATAGTGTACGTCATAGGTTCTCAACGTGGGCGATAACACCCCCTTGCGGTTGTTTGAGACTTTCAGGGGGGGCAGTAGAAGACCCAGAGAATTAGACGGCGTAGAGATGGCACAGTGAGGCTGTAGGTAGGTTAAAAAAAAAATTGTCTAAAAAAGACCTAAAAAGCACGTTTATACGTAGGCACTAATAAAGCAAAGTAAACTCTAATATTGGTTAATTTTTGTTATTGTAATCATTTTTATCATGTGTGCGAAAATTCACACATTTCGATAGTTCGGGAAGTGGATGAAAATTGAACTGACAGATACCATTACAGATCTATATAAATTTTTTTAAATATAATATTATGATTTTACTTGTATTATTATTATTAAGAATTGACACTATATCATGAACACAAGAACGAAGGAGGTAGCAACCCGGTACTTAAATACAAAAGAATTGCTTTTTTAACTTGCTAAACAAAAGACCAGAAAAGTGTGACGACCGCTGCTTTAGATAGTTGTTGCATCCATATAGATTTTTGAAAATCCTACTTTTTCTTCAGGGCCTGTATCTTTCTGCCACTGATAAACATGATTATTTACTACAAGTCCGCATCAAAAACTCATTTCTTCAAATTTTGGACTTGCATCCATATGCTTCTCGGGTACAAATATTCAGGAAGGTATATATACAGGTGAATCTTTTTAAAGAGACCCTTGCTTCTGTAGTGGGGGTCTGGATGGATTAAAAAGGATAAAAAAGACCAAAAAAAAAGAATTGATAAATGTCGCTACGCAGCTAATATCTTTGGGCATTTTCGAGGTAAGAGGGAACTACGAGCATTGGTTGGAAAAACTTTTTTGAAACTTTCAATACTACCGGTGTGCATAAATACCACAAATATATTCAAACGTGTCCTCTTTAAAAACTTTGTACACTTTTAAAGTGATTTGTCTATACAGACAAATCATTGTTTGAATGTATCCTCATAGTTGGGCAGTCAAAACATTTTATAAAATTATATTAAATGTCTTATATTAAATCTTGTAACAAATAAAAAAATAAAAAAATTTGTGCACACTGATTACAATGGTTACAATTGGTTTAAAATTGTTTGAAACTCCCGCCCGCAGTCCCCTCTTACCCCGCAGTAGTCCTATGATACAGTACACCACTACACAAGCAAATATTAAAATGATTCAAATGTATGTACAAATCTATTTGTGGGAACAATTGATGACAGTTTGTAAGGGAACGTACCCATACTACGTGACACGTTTAGGGGGGGGGGGTCTTCAAAATGTCACACTTGGTACAAATGAGCGGCGGCGGGCTTAGGTTTTTGGTCACCGGGGGGGGAGGGGGGGGGGGGGGGGGTTAAAAATTGCAAAAAGTTGGTCACATAGTATGGGTACGTTCCCCAATATAAACAAAAAATAATGTAACCTGTTTCATTTTGGATTCTATGTCGTGATCCTCCAGGAATACAGCGGAGTAGCAGTGGAAGTCCACCTCCTCCTCCGTGTCCTTGTCCACAGAGAAGATGAGCACGCTAAAAGGCTCTCCGTCTCGCTTGGACGTCAGGTTGAAGTTCTTGTGGTAGGACGTGTTCACCCGGCACCCGCCCACTGCTACCGGAGTGCAGGGCTGGCTGCAATCATCATTCCATTATTATAATTAAATTATAATAAAATCACCACAAAGGCACTTCCAAAAATCAAATGAAATAATTAAAAATCAAGATGCTCAATTTTTTAAAATCAATTTGGGAGGCAGGTACGCCGCCATGGGAACCATTTATTGGATAACCAACACCTCTGTCATAGGTTACCTCAAGTAGTTTGCTACGTATGGTGACTTAGCAGGGGTGCTCGGGTTCATGAGGTGATGTTTTTCCAGGTCCTAATGGTGGATGTGTTTGCCCACCAGCTGTGTGGCGGGCCGGTTTGCAAGTGGCCGGTCAATGGAAACTCTTTGACCTCTCCAGCTGGACTTTCTCGATCTAATGCCTTGCACCGTAGTGAGAGGAATGGACTCCTGGACACACTGACCCCCAGATTCCTACCCTTTTCCTTCCCAGAACTCCCTCTCCTTCCTTTACTTGAAAAGACCCTCCACACAGCATCCCCAAAAATGACATAGGCCCTGGGGAAAATTATTTTCCTCAGTTCCTCTTGTGTGAAGTTAAAGTAAAAAAATATATGTATAAGATGTCTGGGGGCAAAGTTCACAAACTTCGGGAGTTGAATCTACATGATAGTATAAGTAAAAAGATAAATAGCTTTTTCGAAATTCTAACATTTTAAGGTAGTTTTTTCGGGTAAGAAAAGTTAAATTGTTCGTACGGAAGAAATTATATTCTTTTATGGAAAAATATTTTTGTATGGGAAAATAAACATTGGAATTTCAAAAAAAGTCATTTATCTTTTTTACTTCTACCTTCGCAGAGAATCACCTCCCGAAGTTTGTGCACTTTATCCGCGGACACCCTGCATACATATTTCACAGCCTTTTTATTACCTTTTACTGACGTTTTATAACCAGTGATTTACTGGACTTGAGGTGTGTGTAAATGCAAATATGAATGACAAAATTATAACCTATTTATTATACATGCCGAATAACTGTTTCCATTCAAGCTTTCTCTTTATATATATTTTTCTATAGATGCAAACGTGTTTTTTTTCAGCTATCCATTTTTTTCATTTAACCATCTATCTATCTATCGCGCAAACGATAAACAATATAGCGAATTAGGAAACGAACAATATTATGTCGTCTTACAGTTGAATGGGTATTTTAAAGCTTCCCACGTTCGCGATAATAATGGCACAGCGAAAAAGCTGTAATAATTTCACAATCCTAAAACTCGCGATTTGATAACTAAACTACAAAATGTAATTAATACCTGTGCCTTATAGTCTGGATGACCGTAAAGAAGTTGGTTTCCAAATGCTCGTACTGATTTCCAACAAACACCAGGATGCACTTGATAATCTCGGTTTCCATTATTTTGGAGATTTTCCTAATCAATGGTATTTCTGCCTCGCACTCCAGCTTGCTGTCCACGGAGTGAACATGGACTCCGGGAATCTTGGGCAAGATGACACCGCATGTGCAGGAACCTGGAATAAAATCATCATTTTAGATATTCAGCTTTCTTTACTTCAAACAGGTATTTCTCAATAAACAAATGTAATGTCACCACTCAATAGTGTTGCCAGATGCATGGTTTTTACCACGTTGCCACCCTCCATTGATATGCTTGGTTTAACTAGACCAGTTCTGGGGGCCTACTCTCTATCTTCCACAACGTCCGTATGGCAGGTTTAGCTATGTCACAAACGCGTATTAACCTAAAAACTTCCTAGCGTTCCGGAACCGTACTCTCAGTAAATATTTATATGTTAAAAAATCATATCTTTATTTATATGTTGTAATAAACTCCAGTGAAAAATATTATGGCTTTAAAAAAAGTATGTTCATATAGACCAATAAACGCTGAATATATAAGTTTTATTTAATAATATTAAACGCAGAGTTTTTAAAAAATTATCAAAAAGTCAATTTTTAAACGGGTTGGAAAAACATGCCATCAAGTTGGCATTATTGAAATTTTAGTGGTGACTGTCCGACGTGTCGTGATGTCACCGTAAAGTCATTGTATAGGAATGTATGATATGACACAAGCCATCGTATTAATCTATTCGTTTATGAACATACTGTTTATAGAGATTTTGTTGTGTTTATTGAAACATTATTTAGGCCTAAATAATGTTTCAAAAATAAAGGTATTTCTTGTTAGTTTATCTCTATTATTGAAAATATTCAAAAACTACTGCACAAAAAAAATAGTAATACTTCTTCTAGGGAGAATACTTCGAACAACGGAATTCAAAATGGCGGCAGTTGATCAGCTGATTGACCGATCTTTCAGGAGTGATGACGTCACACGATTCACCATACATACGGTGGTTTTCGGGAGTCTTGAAAAATTAAAACTTTGACAATTATTTTAACTATTAAAACTAACTCTAAAAATAAAAGTAAAAATGCAGTTATTTAAGTTAGAAGGTCATTATTCATAAAAATAAAAAAATTGGACTGGAGTTCTCTATTGTTTGATCCAATACATAAATGTATTGCGGAGGAATACCTAAAATATGAACTCTACTTTCAGTATATTTACAAAGATATATCAAATTATAGACCGTGTCCGCTTAGTTGACAGCACCCGCTAGTGAAGGTTAAATCACAAACATGCTGGTTTGTGAAACCGAAAAGATAGAGAGTAAGCCCCAAAGATATAGTTTACAAAGATATATCAAATTATAGACCGTGTCCGCTTAGTTGACAGCACCCGCTAGTGAAGGTTAAATCACAAACATGCTGGTTTGTGAAACCGAAAAGATAGAGAGTAAGCCCCCAGGTACGGGGGCTCCATCGAAGCCAGAGTTAAGTTAGCCTCTCAAAAACTGGGCGTACTACTGTACAGGGCCTGCAGATACTTTAATAGTACACAACTGCTAACCCTGTAAAAATCGCAAGTGCGCCCCACGAATTTTGGATAGAATTTGGCAGCCACCTCTGGTCTGGAGCACCAAAATACCTGAAAAAACCTCGCCTCTGTGCAGAAACGGGCGGTTCATTTAATGATTCTCCCACATTAACAAACGGATTGAAATTCTACCGGTATTTCAATGGAACATGCTCCGGGGTTCTACATATGTACACGGTTGACATCTGTCACATGAGAACAGGACGTTTCGAACGATTTGCCGACCTCTGTGGTTCCTCCTTCCTACAGCATGAATCTATTCAAGACCCATGTTTACTACTTCCCCTCCACACATTATCACACTACCACACTTTTTTGGGTTATTTATACCTTGGCTTTTTGAAAAAACCAACAAGACATAGTTTTTTACCGGTCACCAAAAATGTAATACAATATATTATACTTTTTGGGTGAGATACGATTTTTTAACATCCCGAATTTAGGAATGTAGTTCTTAAACATCAGTACCAAAAAAATGAAATAAATGTTATATGATTTTTTAGCATCAGGAATGTAGTTCTTAAACTTTAAAAGTTTTTAATAAAACATTATAGATAATTTACTTAGGTACTTACCGTTGTTTTCTTATTTAAATTATCAATAAAAAACTTATGAAAAACATTTCAGGGACCATTTCCCCTGTCGCATAACAAGACAGAGAATCCTTTAAAACGGACGTCAAGTCCAATAAAATATTGATAGTAAATAAGACGATAATAAACACGACTCGTTGCCCGACGAACCTTGAAGAATCATTGAAACTGCTGATCATCAGAATTGTATTGTTCACCAAATAAATTATATGTATGTACTGATCTAAAAAAAACTATATTATAATGTACCCCCGAGTCGTTACTGAACAAGCCTGATGATTCCTGTCAAGGATTTGATGGAATAAGGTTGCGGCCGACATTCCTGGGTAGAGTTTCCCTAGCTGAGCTAGTCACCTGATTGCCCTTGAGGTAATTCGGGGATCCTTTGGGTACCTACAGAGCTAGAAGTTTAAGCTGCAATTACATCCAGCTCCTCAATTAACAGATGGTCGTTAATCAGCGTAGAGAGTGTGGCGAACCCATCGCTCAGGGAGTGGAAACATAAACCTGCAATAGCCATCCCAAGCCAAGGTGTGAGCTACCGTGCTCAGGCTGAATATCCTGGGGAACAGCGTCACGAACGGTGCCTCCGAGAAACAAGGTCGCATCTCGGAGTATTTAGACCTCACTCCAGCACTCAGGGCTCTGCTGGAGTGGACCTTCTATTTCCCTGGTAACTCGTGGGACAAAAAAAATTGGACCGTTCGAAAACTAGGGGCCTTTTGGGAACCTAGGAGTGCTGAGGCCACCTCTGTGGATTTCCTTACTGGGGCCGTAGGAGGAACCAAGAGGAGAAACTGTGGAGAGGTGAGCTGAGGCCACCTCCATGAACTCTTCCCTTGTGAGACCTTCAAGGAACCAAGGGGAAGGGCACCCTTCCAGCGCGGGGCCTTTGTGGAACCAAGGAGGAGTCAAGTGGAGAGATGATGTCCTCTTCCCATATGGGGCCTTCGAGGAACCATGTAGGAGTGAAGAGGAGAAATGAGGCCATCTTGGTGAACTCTTCCTCTGTGGGGCCTTTAAGGAACCAAGGAGGAGAGACGAAGTTCTCTTCCCTCCTGGGGCCCTCGGGGAACCAAGGTGGAGTGGACTCTTCCCTTGTGGGGCCTTTAGGGAACCAAGGGGAGGTGGACTCTCCGTTGTGGAGCCTTCGGGGAACTAAGGAGTGGAGAGGAGAGATGAAGCCCTCTTCCGTCGTGGGGCCTTCAGGGAACCAAGAAGGAGTGAAGAGGGAAAATGAGACCTGGGAAGACACATTGTCGAACCAGAAGATATAGCTTCATTTCCAATGACAATCCTGGTGAACTTTATAAAAGGGACTGGGTTACTGTCAAAGGAATGAGGTAAAATGGGAGATAGTACAATGGGTATAGACCCATTGTACTATCTCCCATTAGCCCATGAGCACTTAGGCCATAGGGCCTAAGTGCTCACGGGAACTATATCTATGTAAACCGTCTCCGAATAATAAAAAAATAAAAATAATCACAAACAAATCAGGACTTCTCTTGAATGGGAGACGAGAATCAGTAAATATTGTTGAAGACAGACTTTCCCGGTAACATGTAGCAAATATGTATGTGATTAGTTTAGGTTGTTTGACTCACCTTTACTGGCAATGGCCTCATTGAAGCTCGCCCTGTTTTCACGGTTGTCCTTGACAGAGGGTGGGTAGTAGAGGACTCTCTCACAGGACAGTACCACCAGGGAAGGGCTCGGGTAGGACAGAGCTGCGTGCACGTAGTCCATCACTTCAACAACATACACACATAATCACATAATACCTACTTACTACGTAAAACCAAATAAGTCTTATAAATAAGAGCAGTCTTATAAGAGCCTTCGCACTTTGGGAGGCAGGAATGGGTACCGCTGCCCCGGGAACCTTTATTGGATAACCAACACCTCTGCCAGAGGTCACCCCAAGTGGTTTGCTACGTTTGGTGATTTAGCAGGGGTGCCCGGGTTCATGGGGTGAGGTTTGTCTAGGTCTTGGAGGTGGATAACTAGGACACACTGAATCCCAGATTCCTACCCATCCCTTAAACCCTTTTCCTTCCCATAACTCTCCTCTCCTTCCTTTCCTTAAAAAAACCCGCCACACAGCATCCCCAAAGATGACACAGGCCCTGAGGGAATTTATTTTCCGTATGGCCTCCTGGGTGAAGCTCATGTAAAAAAAAAAAAAAGTCTAAGAAAAAAAAACTTGACAACTGAACTTTGCGAGGGGACTGGATAACCAAAAGGAAGTGTAGCTTATAAAGATTTTGGTAAATATACAGAAAATACGAACAAGCTTAATACACACATTTAAAAAATAAAACACTTTTAGAAGAAGTTAGATAATAATGAGAAGTACCTAAGTATTTCAGATATTCGGAAATGGAAAATAAAACACTTTTAGAAGAAGTTAGATAATAATGAGAAGTATTTCAGATATTCGGAAATGGAAAATAAAACACTTTTAGAAGTTAGATAATAATGAGAAGTACCTAAGTATTTCAGATATTCGGAAATGGAAAATAAAACACTTTTAGAAGAAGTTAGATAATAATGAGAAGTACCTAAGTATTTCAGATATTCGGAAATGGAAAAAAAAATCATTTTATTGGTGTAAAAGTTTGAAGGTTAGTTTTTTCTTCTATTATTTAACCCAAAATATGAACCTAAATAACAAAAATAATCCTTAAATAGGTTCTTAGTTTGTTTCTTTTTACCTCTGCAGTACCAGGGCAGGTATTCCGTCAGGCCCACTAGCTTTATTAACATCAAGCCCTCGTAAAACATGGAGTACTTCCCGATGCCGGATCCTCAGATTTTTCATACGAAAACCGCAGTGAGGAACCGACGTCGGGACAGCACCTTGGTCATCGAGGGTTGAGTTATCCGCAAACATTTTACCTAGTAAGTTAGCCTTTTCGGTGGTGGTGTTTGCTAATGAGCCGTCAGGTCTGGTAAGAGGCGGCAGACTGGATTTGCAGAAATTGCGACCTATTGAGCCCGCAAGCGACCAGAATTGCCTGCTGCCATGCAGGCATGCAGTCAGCTTTCTGCTGATCTGCTGGTCGTGCTCGAATTTTGACCTAATTATGATTCTCTTGGTTTCCTTCGCCATTTTGTTGTAAGCTGTTCTGTCTTCGGATGTTCTAGATGTGCTGTAGGCTCGGTAAGCCGCGTTTTTTTGTCGCACTACTTCAGCGCATTGTCGACTGAACCACGGCTTTGAGCCTACACCAGTTTCCTTAACAGTAGATTGGATGAAGCCATCCATCGCGGATGTGATGACTTCACCAATTTCCTGGGCACATCTTGAGGGATCCGAAGTCCGAAAACAGACAGCTGACCACGGAAAAGCATTAAAATGTGCCCTAAGACCGAACCAATCTGCTGACCTATAGTGCCACACTTTTCTCTTCAGCCTCTCGTTTGGTGGTCTGAAGTTTACAGGGATTGTTGTCGTCACCAGGCAGTGGTCGGACGATCCTAAAGGCGCTGTGACTTCAATCCTGTAACCGTGTGGCACAGTAGTTAAAAATAGGTCTAACAGATTGGAACGGTGAGTCTGGACATCAGGAACCCTTGTAGGCTCCTGAACCATTTGCTCCAATCCGTAGCAAAGGGCAAAGGATTCCGCTTGGCGTCCAGCCGAGTCTGTTGATCCTGAGAACTTCAACCAAGGTTCGTTATGAACATTGAAGTCCCCCAGGACCACAAACTCTGCCGTAGGGTAGCGGGGCAAGAGGTCATCAATAGTGTCGCTTAAGTGTTTGAAGAGCTCGGACGTGTCTGATTCGCTAAGGTTCAGTGAGCGGTATAAACACGCATCGAATCTTACCGTACTGGCAAGATTGACGCATACCCACATTACGTCGAATCTGGAGTTTTCCAGATTCAACAGTCGCACACAGTTGATGTCAGCTCGACTATAGAGACAGACACCTCCTTTAGGTCTGAACTTGCCTGCGAGGGTGAAGCCCGGGCAGTCCAGATAGGAGGTGTCTACAGGCTCAGCTATCTGAGTTTCAGACAGGAAAAGTAGGTTTGGGCGTTGAGAAAAAAGGTGGTGGTGGACCGAGTTTAAATTGGTGTGCAGGCCGCGAATGTTGGTGTAATTCACCAACAGTTTTGGCCCGCACCGGGGACGCCTACGTCTCGCCGCTGTAATGACGTTAATTATTGTAGGTTGCAAGTTCATGATTTTAATTGTTGGTTTTTTTTATTTTTTATATGAGAGGAAGGAGGGTCTGGGAGGGAAAAGGTATAAGGGGTGGGTAGGATGCTGGGGTTCAGAGTTTCCAGGAGTGACGGACGTATGTATCCAACCCACCCACTGCGGTGCAAGGCGATGGGCAGGGAGAGTCCGGCTGGAGAGGTCGCCCAATGCGCCCCAAACGCTACTGCTGGGTCTCCTCCGGTCACGAACCGGCACAACAGCAGCGGCGGGGTTTTTACACTCGTTGATGGGGCAGCCCACCCTCAGTCGTGAGCCTGAGGGTCGGGCCCCTGTACTACCGAGCGGCCCGGACAGCCGTAACCGGTTGTAAAGGGTCTCCCTCAACCAGCATCTTATTTATATAACATCATTGCAAATTATCAGTTTTTTTTTAACGAAATAAATATTTCATTTTTTGGAAATTTTTTCAGTTTCAAAACATATTCGGAAACTGAAATACTTACTTCTCATTATAATCTAACTGATGCAAAGTGTTTTTAAAATAAAATATGCATACTGCCTGTCTAGGGTTGCCATCTGTCCGGCTTTAGCCGGACATGTTTGGATTTTTTAAATCGTGTCCGGCTAAATTTTTATATGTCCGGCCTGTACGGCTTTTGTTAGGCTTTTTGTTAGTGTAAAGCGGTGCACGCAGCGCCTGCTGAACGAAAGCAACGCAAGCTACGCAAGGCGCAACGTGTTAAGAACGAGGCGGGGGCGGGGGACAATGGGTTGCGCGGGTTTTGTCTTCCAAACTTCTGAAATTGGCGGAATATTACTTTGCTATTCCAGGCCATAACGGCAATGTTCAAAGAATTTTCTCTTTAATAAACGCCCACTGGACCAAGGAACACAATAAATTGCAAACAGAAACAATTGCTAAGATGATGTACACATTGTGTAATTTAAAAATGACACCTAAAGAATTTTATTAAATGATTTCCAAAGAAAACAACGTTTTGGAAAAAGTAGGTGAAAAAGCCAAATATACAAAATTGTAGATTTACGTAATTTTTGAATAATTTGGAGAAGTCGAGATTTCATTTAAATTTTTTTTTCGTTTTCGTCCACAAAGATAGACATGTTTCATTTTATATTTATTTAATTAAATTTTTTAGTCAACTGTTTAACCAGAAAAAGAGTTATGTTTTAGTTGTTTGTTTTATAAGTTTATTTTGTTATGTCGACAGACGTGACTCAATATTTTTTATTTTGTTATTGACATATTCTATATAAATGCCAAATGATGACAAGAATAAGATTGATTAATGATTGTTGTTATTAAATTGGTCAATGTGTGATTATTAAATAACTGTAACATGTAACAGATTTTTTATTATTATGTATAAATGTTATGTCCAAAATTACGTACGTATGTCCGGCTTTTAGGGCAAAATGTCCGGCCTAATACAGCACGGAGTCAGGCTTTTTTATTTTAGAAGATGGCAACCCTATGCCTGTCCCTATTTTCTGTATATTTACTAAGGTGTTTAATAACAAATTCATGGTTAAATGATATTCCACCATAAAGCAACAGTTGCAAAAATAGAAATACATGATAAAAAGTATGGTAAATATGCAGTTAGTCCAGCTCAAGGATAATACGGAAGGTTCGTGTTGTCGAAGTTTGATGCACGGATAATACAGAATGTTCCTTTTTTAACTAATAGACAATCAAATATGACATTTGTCGGAAGTACCAATCTTATAAAATAAATTCTCTAAAATAAACTCGCATTTCATCATACTTTTAAACAACATCCCAGGTTTTGTCAAGCAGGGTTTGTCTAGCGGGTTTGTGTAATTATTTTAATACATTTATTTCCATGTTCTACTGTTATAAATACAGGTACAAACTTGTCAATGATGCATTCACTTTGTTTTACGCAAAAATATTTTTTCTATGATTGGCAGCATTGGTGAAATGTCTATGAAATGTTAAAATAAAAACGATGAATAAACATGGCGTTACGGCGCGAGTGAATTAATTTTAACAAAATTAAAATGTTAAATGCATATTTTTTGGTCTCCCCCGACATAAATACTCACTTTTCGTAATAATAAAGCTAAATCTAACTGTTTGGATAAAAAGTATTCCGTATCCGAGTAAGCAGTGCATAAATAATAAAAGTACTCACTTTTGTGTTTGGCTTTACAGTCTGGGTCGCACGGGGAGTCGGGGTATTCATTGCAGGAGTACTGGAACTGCAGCGACTTGGAGTTGGCAAAAGCCAGGATCAGCATTGGCTCAGGCTCGGCTCGGAGATATTCCTTTTCAAATGTCACTCCCTCGATCCAGTACAAACAGAATACTTGAGATTTAATGCAGTGTTTGGTTATGTTCTTCACCACATCCGCCCACGCCTGGCAAACATAGGACACCAGCTTCAGGTCCTGCCAGGACACCAACTGTCCCAATATCTCCTTCAGAATGATGTAGTTTGACATGGCCAGATCCCTGATGGCCGCATCTTGCTCGCTCAGGGTGTCTTCCTGTTCATCCAGAGCTTCCAGAGCACTCTTGGATATTTCACTGGCATTGCTGTTCCATACCTTTTCGTAATGTTTTGGTACATTCATAAGTGGACATAATAATTTCTTTTTTCTTAAATATACATTGAAAGAATCGGTTGCCATTATAAATAATAAAAAATAATACTAGATCTGCATTTACAATTCAGTAATGATCTTATCTTCGTGGTGCCGCTGAATCGGATCCCCTTTAAGCAGGGCGATGATCAGACAGTACAGGTAGATGAAGAAGGAGATGAGATAGTATAGAAGGTAGACGAGCACGTCTCGCATGTGCCGCCACAGTTGATCTTTGTTATGGATTTCCGTGGGATCATAGACTCCAAGATTTCCTTGGCGAACGCACAGGTACTCGTACAACAGATATATCAGCAGCGGCAGAGAGAGGGCAGTGAGCACCCACTGACCGTTGAGGAGGAGGAGCACGGAGAGCAAGCCGTGGGCGATCAATTTGGTAGGCACGAAAAAGTTTAACTTGGAACAGCACTCGAGAGGGTTCAAATAATCACACTCCAAGTCGGATAAAGTAATAACATAATACACCAATATGAATAGCAAAGCGCCGTTGTCTAACAAGGCAAAAGAAAACAGTAAAACTTCTGGTATCATGCTGTAATTGCCTATTATTTCAACACGCCACAGACAGGATACCGTTTATTTGCAAGTTTTCCCTGTAAATGTGTATTTATGCAGGCGATTTAATAAGTCATAGTGTAACAAGAACTGTTTTTATAAATTTTACAGAAACAGGAGTAGATTAGGCGCCGATTATAAGCCATAATAGCGATGTAAGAATATCCGAAAAAGGCTAAAGCAGAATACGAATTACGAATTGACGCGAATCTGACATTTGTGGATTTGTGCAAAAACTGCATAGACAATTTATTGTATGTAGTAAGGTAGGTACCAGAAGTAGAATACTATTTAAGAAAATGAAATTATAGTCTATGGAAATTGTAAACAGCGATCCTGGCAATATCACGAACCACGAACCTCGACCTCGCCGGGGATTGGATTTATGGTTGCTACTCGCCACATGATTGGTTTATTTATGCTCATGCTCACCACCAACTACTGTCAATGGTCAATGTCAATAACACAACAATAATTATCACTCCTGTCAAAAATACCGGCGAAGCATTGACTAATATTTATATGCCTATGCGAAGAAGAAAATCAACTCCACCGGTATGAATAATGAGTTAATGATTTATATAAGTAAGTCTAAAGTCATGGTGTTTAAAAAGAGTATGTAAACAATGTGCAACATAGTTGGAGCAGGTGGGTGAGTTTGTATATCTGGGAAGTATTTTTACGAGAGATGGGAAGGCTGATAGAGATATCGAAAGAAGGGTAAATGCAGATAACTCCATTAATGGAGGACTGAATGCCGTTGGCGTCAAGAAGCGAAGGATGATTGTCCAAATAAGCGAAGCTAGCAGTCCACAATGGGGTGCTGGTACCTAATCTGACGTACGGCAGTGGGGCGTGGAACTGGCAAAGGATGAAAGTAGACTGAATGCTGTAGAAATGAGATCCCTGAGGCGTGTGTGTATAAAACCATGTATGATTGTGTGAAAAATCTCGAGATCCGCAAAGAATGCAAGACTGATGTAAGCATACTAAGTTAAGAAAGGAACCCTCAGATGGTTTGGACATGTAGAGCAAATTAACGAAGAAAGTAGAATGGGTAATTATCGGTTCGGACTGGCCACGCTTATTACGAATAATTTTTAGAAAAAAACTTTAGATTCACCTTAATTACTATAAAAGGAAACTTTTTGGCTTTGGGGCGGCGGAAAATAATGCATTTTAATTTTCAATTGCATAAAACCAAAATTCACTTCGCGAACCGACATAGCGAAAATCTGCAGCCGTACCTGTCACTGTTATGTTGGTATCCTTGATAAATTAACAAGAGCTAATACGACTGTAGCCGACTTCGTGGGATAAGGCGCGTAATTATGAAATTTGTCTAGTGGGCTTGTTTGTGTAACATGGTCTGTGATACAAAAGAAAGTGCCCCTTTATAACGCCTACTCGCGTCAAGGCAAGAAAAACATCCCAGTTTTCAAGTAGTTTAGTGGCTACGCTAGGTTTGTGTAACATGGTTTGTGATTCTGGCATACAATCTCACAAGACGAAAGCTAATTTTAATTTTACGTATCAAGGATACCAACATAACAGTGACAGGTACGGCCGCGGATTTTCGCTGTGCGGTTCGCGTGAATTTTGGTTTTATGCAATTGAAAATTAAAATGCATTATTTTCCGCCGCCCCAAAGCCAAAAAGTTTCCTTTTATAGTAATTAAGGCGAATCTAAAGTTTTTTTCTAAAAGTTATTCGTAATAAGCGTGGCCAGTCCGAACTGATAATTACCGGAGAATGTATGATGCAAATGTGAATGGTAGAAGAAGTCGGGGACGCCCGAGGAAGACATGGCACGATCAAGTGTATCAGATAGATGGTAAAAGGTGCATTAAAATTCCATTTTTATTCAAAGTTCAAAATTTCCTCTATGAAACGATTCCTTTGCTGCCATTTAAATTTGTTTTTAAATGACATTTGCGTGAGTTTCAATTCAATCTAAATACGCATGAATTACTTAGTTAACCCAAACTATGAACCTATTAAACTATTTTGTGCAAGAAAATAATTGTTTCTTGTAGTAATTGTCAAAATGAAGTGTAATTTCCACAATATGTGCCTAAAAGTGCGGCAGTTAGTAGAATTATTACCCAAAACACTAATGAACTTTCTACTGGCAGAGCCAAACACGGTTTAGAGTGGTAAATAATTACATAATACATATAATAGGCGGGTTAAGAGAGGGGCTGAAGGAAGGGATTTATTAATTCAGGTTCTGAGTAGGCCTGGATTATATGAAGGAGGAAAAACATATGTATTATGTAAAATGATTATAGGAACATTTAGCGTGTTTGGTTATACATTCTTCCCTTGTTATCGTGAATAATTTTTGGGTTACTACGCCGTGTTGTGTTTCTTCCTTCTTTAGTAAACATTTTGGACATGTCCATCATATGCATAATAGCCCAAAAATGAATCAAGCTAATACTTTTGGCTGTGAAAATCTCAAATCATGGGCAACCCCTCCTGCGGGAATATTTGCTTTCTTTATTAGGAAAGAGTCATTGTAAAAAAAGGCTTTTCAATTAGTAATATGTAGTATATTTTACACTCCTAAATATGTAATATAATATAATATATTGTGCTAACATAGGTTGTATACAAGTAGCACAAACACAGATGATGTAAGCTGAATGACAGTGCTAAACTTACACGGCGTATCACTTCTAATTGATAACATACTCTTGCACTACACTTCCATCATACGTAACCTACTTAACTTAAAAATGAATGAAACCTTTTTAATGCTAACAGCATGTTCAACAGCATGTTTAACAGCATGTCACAGGAGTAACAGTCATTATTCTTGAATTAATTTCCGATATAACTGTTAAAAATTGTTTGGAAAAAATTCTTATGTACATTTTATATATTATTAAACTCTGTGCTTTTATGTAGTCTGTCTCAATGTATGAAGTATTACTTAGATACATTAACAACTTAACAAAATTATTATAAAATGTCTCACTCGACACTATCTATATACAAAACCTACTCCTAAACAATATACAGAACTGGAAACGCCAATATCTCAGTGCGAATGTATAATCTAACTGTAAATCCATACCAAACTTTTGCAGGAACTCGTGAGCTCTATTACTTTATGTACATTTTAAAATAAGGCCGATTATGACAATAATATATATAATGATACCTGATTACGAATTCATCGATTATGTACCATTTTTGACAGTAATTATCATACAAAAAGCAACTACCTATTTTGCATATTATCACCTAATCTAGACAACTTTAATCACTAACGCATTCTCAATCTATACTACAAGTTATATTATGTAATACAATATGTTTTTACAGACGATACACAGACATAAAGCATAATGTAAAGCATGTTATTTCATATGATTCATAAGTAGTAGGGGTACGTACTTTATCATTTTATCATAATAATTGTATAAATAATCTGATGCCTTGGGAAAAACCCAAAACTTTACAGATAATTGCTGTAAATTTTTTCACATTAATCTCCACTGTTAATAATTATTGTATAAAGTTATGCCTTCAATAGTTAAAGATCCAATTCATGATTGCATGCACTTTGTATAGAATCATGAATTGATGTTCAGACTTTATTGCATATCTCCATCATATTAAGTTTACTTATAACAGTAATCATAATAATATCATAAGTATAAATATAACACATTATATTAATCTAATCGATCGACGATAGATACAAGAAACCAATCCAGTCGCCTTCTGAAAGAATGCGTATATTATGTGAACTAAACAGTTTAACAATTTTATTTTCATCACAATTTAATTATGATAATACTGCGTAGCTATCTAAGGGCCAGTATTATAATGGAGAAATAAATGCAAGCGATAGCTGTCGGCCGATAGGTCTCTATCTCATCGCCTTAGTTCTTATTTGTCCTACGACCATTTTAGTTTTTGTTCAATCTCCACTATAAAATTAAAGATAAAGTTTAAAAAATTATAGTTAATCACTTAACCATTCAGGTATTTTGCGATTATGCAAGTTTTTTTGTCTTAAACGAACTGTCAGATTTATAAAAACTTTGTGTTATTTCCGCTTCGCAATTAAAGCTGAAAAAAATGTTTCTGTAAAACGCAAAATGAAACATTTCTGAATGTAGCCGAATACTAAAAACTGTTTTTGAAAGGTTATGTAATAAGCTTTCGAATTGTTGTATTACAAATAAACATTTGTAAATCTTTAAAAATTTAGAATGCAAATGTAAAAAAGTTGTAAAAATTACTCACATGATGTTTTCATGTGAAAACGGTACTAAAATCATTAATTATGTAAAAAAAAAACACTTATTCTATTGTATAAATGTATAATAAACAATTTTGTCTCCTCACTTTTTTACCATTTCACACAAGAATATTTAATAAAAAATTAACAATGTCTAAAGGTGCGTAGACGATTTGGCGGGTGAAAACTGTTTCTACAAAACAAGTCTTTTTTATGTACTTCTATGGACAACTTTGAATAGAAATGTGAAGCTTGATTCAGTATGGATCTTCTACTTTTTGTTTTAGGATTGTCACTAAAACAATAACAGAGTTATAACGATTTCTGTGGGAACACATGCCTACTACTTGACTGGTATTGTCGTGTAAACACACTTTTACAGGTCGGAGTGGTTAACTAAGAATTATTTAAACTAATGAGACCTTTTCCTTTACAGAAATATCTTTATCTTAAATACCTTTATAAATAATGAAAGAAAATCTTCTCCTCCTATAAAATTTTCTAGTGGTCGTTTGGACAATTAAGAACTAAGGCGATGATCTGTGAGATAAGCTAATATTTGTAATATGAACATTATCAGGCAACATACAATAAGTTACTGGCTAGTATGATTCAACAGCTGTAAAATATTAAACTACAATTTTTGTTTTAGTTCATAACAAACAATAAATGGTGAACAAATAGAAGTGTTTACAAATTGTGTAGAAGATTGCCACAATTCCCAGATGTAATAAATAAGAATACCGATGGGGTGGTTGGAAAAGTTTGATAGCATTGTTATTGGATAAATAACAATATCGGCATGTTATTAGATATACTGAAGATTACACTAGGTATTTACTTTTTTGTCTACAGGCAACCTTCTATGGATATATAATAATATCGGCCCAAATGTTTTCAATTTAAAATAAGTCACTTAAATGCATTTAATATTGGTGTTTTATAATTTATTATTATTATTTAATATTTTCGTTGACTTAAATTAGTACTTTGGCATTATTAATTATTATGAGGGAGCTAATTTAACATCTAACACCTACACAAAAATTAACATATTTTATATTAAAATTGAGCATACATAGTTTTTTGCATAAGGACATAAAATTAGTATTTTAATAAGTAATTTAGCATTGTTTTGCATAATATTCATCAATTATTATATTCTTAAACTGGTGTATTCAATCTTACAATGTTATTATGTTTTCAGAAATAGGAAATGTTTTCCTAGATTTGTCAGCATATTTAATAACATTATTATCATTACAATATCATCTTTTTACATCCCTCATTTATACAGATTGCAATAATCCACTACATTGCCTATCGCTGCCACCAATGGTTCATCCCACTAATCTTCAAATCAATACATGAAATAGTAAATGTACCCAAATAAAGTGCAAATGATGGCGATGACCCAAACCACGCTGACAGATTTGCAGAACCTCACCAGCAGGAACAATAAGAGCTACGGTTGACTAGTCGCTTGTATCATACAGTTCCTCAAGTCCCGGGCGGAGTTGCATACATCCACCACCGAATCCACCATCTCTTGTACGGCAGACACACTGGGGAAGTTTAAGGCGGCATTCTTCGCTTTGGAAACCGTCATTGCCAGGCCATTCGATAGCCCGTCCGAACAAGCGAGAACTTTAGACTTAAACTCGGTATTTTCAATGTTTTTATGCACCGTATCGCCGATGTAGACGAGTCTATGTGCGTGCAGCACTACAAACTTTCCGTGAGCCAAAAAGGCAGCGGGAGGTTGATTGCGTTCAACTGACTGCAAGAAGGCATCTATAGCGGTTGTTAGATATTCAAAATACGTCATCGTCTGTTTGGCGTAATATAAAATCAATTGTTTATCATTGGGGGCCATGTTATTTTCATTCAATTGTACATTTGTTGTTGAATAATCTGCATCCTTTATAACAATATCGAAAGATTTTTTAAGTTCGTTGGGCAGAGAATCTTTTATTTCTGCGTGTTTTTTATCTACAGACTCTCTGGATTCTAGTTTAACATAGTCATATTCCTCGACCCATTCTCCTACGCCGTTGGTTTTAGATTTCTTGAAAAGTAAAGTGGAGTTTCCTTGAATGAAGGATGCGGTCTGCCGAACATCCTCGGTGAGAGCTCGGGCGCAGGCTATCAGCTGGTCCAAGGCGTCTGGGCTAGAAGTGTCGTGGTTCTCGTCGTCTGGCCTACAGAGGAGTTCTATGGACCAATTCAAGGCGTCCAAATTTTCAATAACATTATTTACAAGTCTATCGGCATCTCTCAGTGCCTTAACGAGGGGACGAAGTTTAATGGTCAAACCTGAAACAAATCAAATATAAAATTAATCATCTCATCGTTTTAGGTTTTTCAATCGGAATATTAAGTCAAAACTAGTTTGTTATTGAAAAGTCCAGAAAAAAAAAGAAATTTATTGATTAACAGTTTGATAAATAAGTAATACCTTTATCGTGTGCATTGGCAGCGTTTCCCAGGGTGCCCTCGGTGAACTGTGCAAGGTCGTGTAGGGCGGCCCTCAACCGGGTGGAGCCCAGTCTCACGTCCAGCAGCTGGTTGCTCATGGCAGCGTGAGAACGCCATCCAGGCCGAACAAAACCTGAAAACACCACCACAAGTTAAACACAATTCTAACATTTGAGGTGCTGGAAGCAATAACAACTTAACATAAAATGCGGTTAAAGTTTTTTGAAATGTGTAGTATTCACTAAATTTGTAACTCGTAACTAGAGTTGAAACTTGCGTGTAGCGCCGAACGGCGATATCAAAAAGGCGATAGTAGCAAAAACAGCTTGTGCGCATTTAAGTTATAGCATACACTGCCCAAATTTAGATTTGCTACAGATATTACTGCAATAAAGAGGACAGGCAAGCTCATATTCAAATTATCAAATTATAGTGAAATTCTCTTATAATCTTACAATCTCTACAAAAATAAACTTATTATGTGGGACAACTTTATAACACGGTTTCCAAATTCAATTTTTAAAGGAACCGAAAAAATAGAACTTCTTTAGCTTGAAACTTAGCTGAATTTACTTGCATGCATGTTCCAAATAATTTCATGATGCCAAAAAGTTGGTGTAAAGCCGAATTTACATTATGCCACTAGTTGAGCACAAGTTGATTCACAGCTACTTTCATGTGTAAACATAGTTTCATCATGCATGCATTAGTTGCATGCCACAAAATTAGAATTGCGCAGTAACTACATAATTGCGTATTAAACGTGACGCAAATAGTGTTGCGAAAGCATTTCAGCTGGGCCGGACATGTGTGTTTCTTGAACTGTGTAAGAGTTTTGAATTATCTTTAAATTTGGAAAACACTAATATTTACAGTTATAGAATATTGTCTTTGTATTTCGTCAAACACATCACATTAACCATTAAAATAAGTGGTGGATCCATACCTAATAACCTAGAAATGGAGTCTGTGGCCTCCATCTGCAGCCTCTCCAGCATGTGGAGGGCCTCCGCCCACTCCAGGGGCAGCTCCTTGGGCAGCGGGTTGGGGGGCGGCACGTCGTAGGTCTGACCGGGGCCGGGGCTCTGGTTGCGCAGCGTGTTGGACGTGTAGTTGGATCCCCGTGACTTGGGGATGTCATAGTCCGGCATGTTGGCCAGGGAAGACCTGGAAAGTTTTTAAAAACTCTCCTATTATATAATTTTTTATGTACAGTTGATTAGTTACTAAGTATTCAAATGAAGTAATTAAAAAATTACATTTTTTTAAATTCCTCTATGATATTATTATAAGGGAAAATTATTGCTGGCAATATTATATCAATTAGTGTAAATTTTCAGTAAAATTAGGGCAGTGCGTCCCATACTAAAAAATTGAAATATGAAAAAAAAAAAACTTTTTTTTTACAATATTACAAAAAAAAATCCTCAGGACCTATTTCATCGGAGATGCTGTGTGGAGGGTATTTTTAGTGAAAGGAAGGAGAGGAAGTTCTGGGAAGGAAAAATATAGGAGGGAACCTGGGGGTCAATGTGTTCAGGAGTGACGAATGCATGAATCCATCCCTCCCATTGTGGTGCAAGGCGATGGGTCGAGAGAGTCTGACTGGAGAGGTTAAAAGGTCTCCTTCCATCAGTCTCTCCTGATCCGGCCTGCCACCCAGTAGTTGGGCAAAAGTATCTGCCGCTAAGGCATAGACAAACTTCACCTCATGAAACTGGGCACCCCTAGTAAGTCACCAAACGTAGCGAACCACTTGGGGTAACCTATGGCAGGAGTGTTGTTATCCAATAAATGGTTCCCAGAGCGGTGGTAGCAAATTGAAGATAGAAAAAATTTAAAAGATATGAACAGAAGCTACAACAACGTCAATAATGTCGTATTTTTCAATCTTACCACTCTAGCTCACTGAGAAGTCATATATGCCTCTGGTATTATCAAATATTTCAATCTATCCACCTTTTGGAATAACAAGGTTCCATCTAATGCGGTAATGTCGATTAAGAACTCTAAAGTAGCTTACTATGCAGGGCCGGATTAACCACGTCGGGGCCCCTAGGCAATGCACGTCTCGGGGCCCCTTTACCAATAGCGGACTAACGAGGAGGGGGGGGGGGGGGGTTGAAAGGGCCTCCAACTTGTTCCCTTGATCAAATCCTTAACAAGGCTTTAAGGGGGGGGTAAGGTTTTAAATCTGAATGTAAAACATGTCAGTATGTTGAGTATTGTGGCAAAATTTCAAGTAAATCGGAGCAAAACTAACGAAGGTACAGCGCGAGCGTTTCAAGCGACCAGCCCTCATGCTCGATTCAAGTAGTATATTTCGAGTATAAAAAAATTTTAATTGGTTTTCTCGCAAGCAACATTTCTGAAGTTTGTGAACAACATAACTCAAAATCAAGAACAGATACTAAGTAAAGTTGCAACAAATAGAAGGGAAGGAAAGTAAAATACAACTTTGTTTAGATTTATATTTGTTTTAATTGTAGACTTTTTATTTATTATTTGTGCATGATGTGAACATTAATTATTTATTGGGTTATAACCTAATTATTATAATTTGTTGTTTTCTTTAATGCGTGTACCTAATATTATTAACCTGTAAATGTTCCTAATAAAAAAAATTAAACATCTTGAAAGTTGACTTTTTCCGAAACATCGTTGCTCACTAATTGAAGCAAGTCATTTTTTCTCGGGACGCGGGGCCCCCAGCTGATGCGGGGCCCCTAGGCAGTTGCCTACTCTGCCTTAGGGATAATCCGGTACTGTTACTATGGATCCCATTATCGCACATTTCAGCGTCAGATGGAAACTTGTTATTCCAAAGGACGCTTTGATGAATTTAAAAGTGGAAAACTATTTTTTTTTTTCAAGCGAACTAATTATTCATAAATCCCTGTTATCTTCCATTTCATCCTATACCTAATAAAGGGTTGATTAAAATCTGCATTACACTAAGAAATATATGTTGAAACTTGAAAAAAATTAATACCTGTTACTAGAAGACATGGAATCCATTGTAAGTGAGCTGGCACTGCTTGAAGGTGTCAATTGCTGTTGGTGAAACAGGGTCAGGCTGGCGGGGGCCCTGGGCACATCGTACCAGTCCCCAGAGCCAGGGTTAGCCGACACGGAGCCCGGTGGAGCAGCTCCGTGCCCCTGACCCTGGAACCTCGGCATCAGGGATCTCGGGGCATCATAAGTAGCAGAAACTGGTATGGATCGTGGTACATCGTATGTTTCCATTCCACCTTGCATGTGGGGAGGGAGATGTGATTGATTGTTGTGGACTGAGTTAATATTGGGGTGGGGGGAGTGAAGGGACAGGTGCGGGGGTGTTTGTGTCCGGGGTGAAGTTAGGTGTGATTGGTGTAGGGATATGTGAGTCTGTGAAGGAGAGGGGGAAGGACAGAGATTCTGCGGTTGCTCGTAGATGTACAAGTCCCCCACTCGATGAGGCAACATGACCTGAAAAAAAAGAAGAAAAAAAAGTTGTTAATTACTAATAATGTCTGCATTATAAATCCATCAATTTCAGGATAACAGTCATCTAAAAAAACCTGCAAAATTGGATGTGTTTTAATAAAGGGGTTAGGTAGGCACAAAAAACCATCGCATTTAAAAAAACTGAAAATACTTTTTCTGTTCAAATGCAATTCCACTATTTTTTCTCGTTTATCAATTAAAAAAGGCAAATGCCAGCATTCCCGTGTTGTGGCCATCCATCGTAGTTTCCATTTGCGCAGTTCTGGGTCAGTACCTACTCGGCAGTCGGCGCTACTATCCAAATACTACGAAACGTAGCGTGAGGTGTAGCCTTTCGTACCAAACTTCTGTAGTACGCCTAGCTCCACCTCTAGATGAGTAGCTACTACGGTCGTAGCACGTTCCGGCTCGTGCCCGCGAAGTATGAATAAATTGTAGGCCGTTTCGCTATTCCAGGAGTTTTTTTATTCCACATTCGTAAATTAATACACTCCTTTCCATTTTTCTGCCGGCAGTTTTATCAAGTTTTTCGTAATATTTATTTGGATATACTTGCTGAATTTAGAAAAAAACATGATGTTTTTATACCTACGCGTGTAAATAACATTAAAAAATATATATTTCTTCAAACACAGCTAACTTATTTTGTTGCAGCATTTTAATCAAAATTAATAAAATACTAGAGTAAGGAGAATATATATGACGTAAATGTGAATGGAAGAAGAAGTCGGGGACGCCCGAGGAAGACATGGCACGACCAAGTGAATCAGATACTTGAGTCGGGCCATGTGAAGAGTCGGGATAATAGAAGAGTATCTATGAGACGATGTATGAATGTGAACGAGGCAAGGAGTGTGTGCCAAGATCGAGTTGTTTGGCTGTCCGTCCTCTCTGCCTACCCCTATGGGGAAACGGCGTGATGGTTAGTTAGTTAGTTATAAAATACTCAATTTTAGCTTATTAGTTTCGCAGAAATTCAATCTAACACTGTCATCAAATGGCCTTTCAACGCCATTTTGTTTTTGGATATTTGAAAGGTCCCCTTTAAATGCCGCTTCTATGTACGTTTCAACATTCTATCAAGTTGTAATAATCTGACAATCTTAACAACATGATATTTGTTCTCTTCTACTGATCACAATTTGTTCAAAAGCTGTACGGAATTAGAATCGAAACTTAACGGGAACTTTTCAGCTATAAGTAAACAAAATGGCGCTGAATGGCCATGTAATGACTTTGTCACTCGTGAATTTCAGCGAAAAGACTGGATGCATGTAAGTATTTTATTAATTTTGAATATTTTTTATCCTTTACTTCATCCCATTATTTTTACGTACATTAAAAAAATAAACATTTGTTTGCAGTTCTTTCGTCCGTTTTGCACCTTTGGATTTCCACAAAATCCGTTGTACATAGTTTGAGCAATTTTAATGTTGAATTTCGAAGGATTATCGTAAATCTCATTGGTTTATGAACCCCTAATTATTCAATCAAATATATAGGTATTTATTTCTAGGTTCCTACCTATTTTACCGTAATTTAATAGCTATAAATTCGAAACCGTATGTTCAAGGTTAAAAACTTTAGTTAGAGGGTGGCGAGTGGCGATAATGATTTAAAATGGAAATGAGTTTTCCTGTAGATAATGAATATGCTAATCAAGCGTTGCTGCCTCTGAGTTACAAAATACTGCCCTTTTCTCCATCTAATTTTAGATAATAATTACAGTTGAAAATGAAGAAAAGAAAAACAGTTAGTTTTCCAGGAAAGGCCAGACACAATACTTGCCCCGTAATATGACTAAATATGTAAAACTATTCAATCCACCATTAGACAAAGAGAGACGAATTAAACAAAATAAATTAATGAAACCATTTCATAACATTATTCGTAGGTTGTGCGGATACATTTGCAAGTTGACGATGTTGTTTTAAGAGTGACATATTTGAAAACAAATAAAATGATCTACATTCTGCATAATTTTACATTTTCATTTCCGAACTTACCAAATATAAGAAGGGGTACATAAAATAGTATTTCTCTGATGTTTCATGAATATGTTATGTGTCTATGTTTCTTATGTTTCTATTGTTTATACTTATAATTCTATTATGATTTAATTATATGTACAACCTGACTTCTTACAGTTACCAATATATTGATATTTTTATGTTTTATATATTTTTTAGTTTTATATACTTAATCTTTTGTTTTATTAAATTTTTGGTCTCATACTCCTTTATTATAAATTTTATTATTTCTAATTTTTTTATTACATATGCTGTTTAATCAGAGGTAAAGTAACAAGGAAGTAATCCATAATTTGTTTTATTTCCCGAAAACAAATAAATAATTGACATATTTCGTAATAATTTTCAAACTTATTCGTAGGTACTTAGTACCTACCTAGTCAGAGTTTCGAAAAAAATTGTTGTAGGTACTTACTTAGTTTGTGTTTGTAACACTGATTTACATGACCAGCACAACTGTATTGCGCTTCCCCTTCTTAATGAGCCAAGTTTCGGACACATTGTCCATCACCATCATCACGTTAGATAATCAATTTCTGTTAGAAATTGTTAAACAGAGCGCAGCAACATGGACCCGAAGTACCTATTACAGTGATTCCTGGGCATATTTGGAGCAAAAAACGTGTATGTCATTTTGCTGTATTCTGGTTCTCTTTCCTCTGTCAACGCGCTACTGGAACGAGACGTATTGCGCATCGCGTGCCTCGTGCAGGCTGCACCTAACTACTCAGTTGCGACGTGTGATGGAAAAATGTTTTTAATAGAAAAAAAATATCAACGGACAGCAAAATGACATCTACACTTTTTACTCCAAGTCTGCTCAGGAATTGCTGGTTAAAATCCTTCGGGTACATGCTGTTACACCCTGTCCTGAATAGGTAGGTACACTGAGCCTAGACGCACAGCATGGACCCCACAGAAGATTACCCCCCTTAGGTGTTGTAACTTGAAGGCACAACATATTCATGTTTGCATGAGGGCGCTCATTGATCTAGAATCTAGACGCAGCCCTGACAGCATGAACGTAATATGTGGCAATTTGGGTATACCTACCTACGCAAGTCCGGGGTTTAAACGATATAATTACAAAACCCTTCATCAAAATCTGAAACTAGGCACTCGGAAAGATATTAGCAATATTAATCCTAAACTGTTGTCGGCTTTTAAGGGCGCACTTACATCCCTACTTATCTGGAACAGTTCTTACCCTTCGATAAGCCGGGTCGGCTGGGTGCGGCCATTCGGGCACAGGGCATATATTATATTCAATATGCCCCGTGCCCCCCGAGTATGGTAGGCTGGCAGTTTGGTAGGTGGGAGGTATTTTATATTTCATGGAGATAGCCCGATACGTGATACACCTGACCCAGTTGGGCTGGGCTAAGGGACGCCAATCAAGTTGCCACTTCAGGGCAGAATGGATCACTGTGGGATTACGGTAAATCACGTAAATCCACATTGTATACATAGCACGTAAGGTAGGTACTTGGTACGTATACGAATAACGGGAAATGGGATACTCTGAATGTTAAATATTCTGGGGTAGGTTTATTAGGTACCTTGGTTTCCTGACCAAATTATCTTTGCTGAATAAAAAATTAATAGCATTTTTTTCTTTTCATATTTATTGTTTTTAAATTAATAGCATAATGTATTAATTCAAATCAAATATCAACACATCGGCTCCACACGGTTGGGACTCTTGTATGGTATTCACGTAAAAAAAAACACAAATCCAAATTTAGATTTTTCCCTTTTTAAATATACCTAACTATTTGAATTTCATGTTGATTTCCTGATTGAATTAATATACGAATGAAGTGGAATCTGGGAAGTGGAAATGAACCCACTTTCCGACATTCGATCGAGCTCAAGCTTGGCAGATAGGCTCGTTGGCGATGACAATGCATTCTATCAACTTTTGGTGGCAATCACGCACACACAAACGGATATTCGTATACGAAATAAATGTCGGTCTAATTCAAGTTCAGTTGGGAGCATGGTTAATTCGTGGGTGTTCCTGGGTGGGAAGATTCAATCCTTAGTCAAACCAAATTTTTATTTTTTTAAGAATTAGAACATAAAAGTAGAAATAAACACTTTGTTTTTATGGTCGATTTTTTTAAACAAACTTAGGTAATTCCTCAAATAACTACTAGTGAGAAGTTGGGTACGGCCTAGGAAGACATGAAATGATCAAGTGAATCAAATATTAATGTCGCGTCACAAAGAGTCAGAATTACAAAGAGCATGTAAGAATTTGAATAAAGCAAGTCAATACATAGTTGTGTGGCGGTCTATCTCTCAGGAACCCCTTTGGGAAAATGGCATGATGGTTAGTTAGTTAACTATACCAATATTTCTGTAGTATTTTGCAAAATAGTAAAAAAATAAAACTCTCAAGACACTCCTAAACTCTCCCACGTCCGCCCAAACACCAGAGGTTCGTGGATTCCTGGGAACTGAATAAAGTCCATTTACAAATCTTCATGGTTTACTTAGGATCCCCAGATATTTCCTTATTTATTCTTTCCGTGTTCAAAATCCTTTGATCTCAAATCTTATTACGTATAGGTAGGTACCAACTGGATTTAGGTCGTCTTTTATGTGAGTGTTTATAAGAAATGTTATTTTTATTTACTGATGTTATTTTAAAGGAAGAGAAAATAGTAGCCATAATACATTTACTTTGTTGTAATTTAAACATACTAAATCTTTATGTTTCCTACAAAGCAGAAAATCGGCGTGCTGAACAGTCAGTTCTGGTTGCTCTTGAACAGTCAGTTCTGGTGTCTGATGTGAAATTTGCAGAGGCTTTAAACCCTGGAAATCTAAAAATAGATCAGCACATCTATTTTTAGCTTTAAATTCAACTTTAAGACAAGCTACATTGTTTGATCAAATTTTTTGAGTCTCAGTTGAAAACGAACAGTAAAGTTAGTTTTGTCTATTGTTAGGCGTTTTTCAGTGCAATTTCTTAGTTATTAACAAAACTGCACCATACAAATATAACTTTATTATTATCTGATTGTAAGACTGTGGGAGATAAGTTCCTTTGGAGTGATAATTAAACTTTGTATTTGAGGGATTTACTACACTACGAAGTAATGCAAAATCAAGTGCTTTGAAAATTGGATCAAGCGTCAATTACATTGAGCGAGTTTACAAGCTACTACCTACTAAGTTTAAAAGCGGGTAAATAGGCGAGTGAGATTGTCATGATGACACACAAAACTGTCCACTCGCTCAGCAGCGTAGGAAACTGAGGTCGCTGCTAGCGCCAGTAACAAGAATAATCCAAATACAAATATTTTTAAAAACTACAGGCCACCTCAGAACAGGAAATCCTAGTGAGGAGGTCTGTGAAAAAAAAAAATCTATACTTATACTATACATTATACATACATGTACACACCTTGCTATTGAAACTAATAATAAATAAACGACGCCTGCGTGAACTAATTCTATGATGTTTGACAGTCGAAATCAGCTGTTTTTTGGCAGCCATCTTGAAAAACATAAATAAACCAATCACGAGTAAGCGAGTCAACATTGTCAACAATCTGCTAGTTAGCAAGTAACACGACGACACTGAGCGAGTTTACTAACAGATAGTGAATTTCCCAGATAGTAGCTTGTAAAATCGCTCAGTTGTCATCGACGCTTAGAAATATTATAGATACTTTAATTAAATTCTGCGAGTAGAACACATCTTGTTTTTTGAAACAATATTTTGTTTATATGTCTTTTTATAAGCCCAGAAAAAAAATGTCAGGCCTAAGTACTACTTTAAAGTGCAAAATCTCCTCCTTACGAACCCTTTTGGGTTGTGGTTTTATTATATAATGTAGCAAATTAACTTTTTCAGAAAATGATCGGAAAACATTTTAATATACTGTGCCCGAACTTCACAAAATAGAATAAAACACAATGTTTTTTGGGCATCAATCGAAATAGGCGCCTGGTGTTAAACGGGAATTTAAATGTGCGTCATATTAATATGGGAAAATCGCCCATGATAAATAAACATTACAAGGGTTTCGCTCATTTGCATGCTATCCCTATTAACCGAAGGAACATGTAAACACAACTGATGTGTGACCAGTGCTGGTGTGGTGCAGTCTTGCATAGTAGGAACCTCCTCCCAGCACAGGTAAACAGTACTGTACCTAACACACTATCTACCACACACCAGATACTAGCGTATAGGCGTACTGCTGATAGCACCGTAGTAACACCTTCCTCTTTCTAATAAACGATACACGTAAAAGGAAAGAGAGGTTCGGTCGGACCTTTCAGTATCAGCACAATATATATACAGCAAGGCCTGAAAGCATCATGTTGACGGAACGTGAGGAGAGTGACAAGGCAGTGAGGGTGCCAAGAAGTGCCAAGTTAGTGCCAAGTGAGATAATTAGAACCAGAACGCCGCCGTTACTTGTTGGCACCTTATCTAACACAATTAATACTCAGCACAAACTAATTAAGTTCAGATAAGTTCAATACTGAACTTGTGACTTTCTCTCGAGCAAACAAGAAACAATATTTGAGACGAAGCGTTCTGTAAATTGTTTAAAGTTTGTAATGAAGTGATATTTAATTTAACACATTATAGAGATAACTTATTAAAATATTACATAACATCCATCCATCACATTATTAATAATTTTTAATACGATGCTTATTCAAAATCGAGAAGGAAATTTAACAAAAAATCCGATCTGAATAGGAAAAACTAAATTTGGCAAGTTTAAAACTAACTGGAAAACAGTTCCTACGTAGAAGATCCGACAGTTCAAAGAACTTTTATTAGGCTTTTGAAAAGATAATATTATAAAATAATTTGCTCGATCAAAATTTAGGATAAGATCTGTTTTACTCGCTGTATTTTATAAAATGACTTTTCATTAAATAGATTATTTAGGAAGCTTCAAAAATCACCATATTCTAGATTTTGAAATTCTTTTAACACTTTAAGCATTGCGTTAGCTACGGAATAGTTTCATTAAGTTTATGAGTGCCAAATGCCGAGTCGCCACTTTGCCATTCCTCACAGGAAGCTGGCCGCCATTCCGTGGTTTAATTGCGAAGGCACAAAGGACAACAGAGGGATGTTATTCTTCGCAGAATCCTTAAGTTCTTCAATAAAACTGGATAAAGCCTTATAAACAGCCATTTCCTAGAAAATTTGCTAAGTCGGATCAACCCGGGGGATGATGGAAAATGCAAATAGATGGAAAATGGTAGTCGTTTTAAAATAAATCCAGATGAGGATATAGAAAAGATAATTTGAAATTTCCCTGGAGTACAAGAGATATTAAAATCTCAGCCATCTAAACCTTTATTGTTTGTACAGCATCCTCAAGCACGTGCAACGCTCAATATTATCATCTACCATTATGCATAAAATTCTGAAATCATAAAACTATTCCATTGCATTGAATATTCTGACATATTGTATAGCTTTTTATTCTATTTAAAATAATCTGCCATGTCGTTACATTATGTTCATTTGCCTAAATATAATAAGAATAATGAGAAATGTTATAGTTATTTTTGACGATTGGTTCGGTAGTTACAATGATGATGTAGAGGTAATAGATTATACGGTATTATTAATACGTAAGTCTTTATGCATTCTCAATAGTTATAAGTACATAGTACCATAGAAGGTAGCAGAAAATATATTATAAGAACTCATTTAATTTATTATTTCTATTATATTTTCAATAATATTATTGTTTAATTTATAAAAACAGAGCATTAGTGATTTATTTTCATTATATTATAAGAGTTTATTAATTTGATCGTTCACAAAAAATGGTGTTTGAACAATACCAACTGGCAATATCTACCACAAATAAATAAAAATAGCACGAGTCGCATGTCGCGTGTCGTCCGTTGGTACCTTTTTGCCTATATCAATTTGGGTAGAGTGTAAGAGATTACTTTTATGGAGAATAATGACTTCTTTGAGCTCCAGACATTGCGCCATTTTCTTTTTCCGTAATAATCCCCGGAAAGGGGGGCTAAGTCGCAGTAGAAAAAGCGCAGAGAGATGAGAGTAAGAGAGGAGGAAGCGTGAAGAAGCGGGGAGAAACAGAAACAATGAAAGTAAAAGGCTTTGTAATAAATGGAACTCAATGCGTATAAGAATACTCTGGGGGAGGCTTCACATAATCTCTAAGGTAGTTAGTTAGGCAAAGGCCGAACAGGTAGCAACTGGCAGCTAGCTTCCAAATTACCCGGATTAAAACGGTCGAACGCATTATTGAGAAGTTTGCTTTATTTTCATTCAAACGACTTCAGTTCAAAGGGAAGGAATAACAAAGCTTTCAAAGAGCACGAATCATTCAAAAATATACGGATCAATATCAGTAGTACAATTAATTAGAATAGATTGATTCGCTTATAAATATAGGTAAAACTTTGTTTAACCCCTTAAGCTAATTTGTTGGGTTTTCGGAACAACTCGTACAAGTCTCATAGAAATCGTTGTGTCTCCGTTACTATTATGGTTAGAAATACGATCTATACGGCGTTAGAAAGAGAAAACACTGCGCTTTATATTAAAATTTAACCGCAAAATAATTAAAACGTTTATTTATAATGTACAAACTGGAAAAATGTAAACTCTTGATTTCCCGAAAATAAATAAATAATTAATTTATGAAACCAACGTTTCCGACCGCAATTTGAAAAAAATGGTACTTTGGGACATTTTTATTAATTATTCTTACATGAAACGACGAAAAGTGAGTTGATAACATTTATAATACATTTGCCTAATAAAATATGGGTGTGTTTTTATAATTTATCGGTAATTTTAATCAGAAAAATTTAAGATGAGCCAAGTTTTTTTTTGCATTCAAATATTTAAGAAATTATATGTGTATTTCGAATTATAAAATTTGAAACCGTATTTCATCACCTTGGAAACATTCATAAATATTCCATTTATTTGGATATTATTGTAAAAAGGAAATATTTTCACCTTCCGACAAAATAGGCCCGAGGCCTGAGGGGCTAAATTTAAAACCACTGAAAATATAGATTAAAACTAGCGATGGAAGTGTTTTTTCGAAGGCAGTAAAAATTTTAAGTAAAAATATAGTGGTAGAAAACAAATTATTAGTGCAATAATCTTATTATGGCAAGCCACAATAAGACTAGCACTGCCACTGTTTTTCACGAGCATGTGCGAGTTTTGTATTCAGACTCTTTTGGTTCAATTCCAGTTACTGGTCAGAACTATTTCAACTTTGGAAGAAATCATTGTACTAAAAATTGCTCGTCAGATCCATAAAATAAAGAATAAGTCACATATTACCTACTGTTAATTTAATGTGTACAAAGCGTTCGAAATAATTAAAAGAACATATTAATAAAACAACTAATGAATATTGCATAAACAAATGTAATGCGATAACATTTTCACGTAAAAATCACACAATCATCCATACTTTCTACCTGAACAAAATTCCTCTTTAACGAGTAGAAAAAAATCAGAGACTTTAAAGTATTACTTGACTCTCAATTACTATAAAGACCATATTGAACACATCTTAGAAAAAGCCTACAAACAAATGGACTTCATTCCACACATCACAAAGCCATTCAATAAACCTTTTACACCTTGAACTATTTACTAGAATTGTGCTTAAGATGACATACATAGGATGACACAGTGTTTACATCTGTGAAACTATACGCGCCACAAGTCCCAAAATGTCGTTTGTCGTCCTATATGGCAAATATAAGACCTCATTTCGAATTTGGAATCCTCAACACAAAACTTATATTTTGAAAATCATCAGTGTAACCCTATTTACTCTTTACAAACTGAGAAAAAAAATGTTTCAAGTACTGTTTCTGTATAAGATTGTGAACTGCCGTATTGATTTTCCAGTTCTATTAGAAAGGATGGCATTTCGTTGCCCTATATGCAATACCAGATCGACCGTATTTTATGTACCTACAATATTTCAAATCGAAACACACACAAAACTCTTTTCTCAGATGTATCTGCAAATATTAAATAGCCCTAAGAGATATTGATATTTTCCACTGTACTTTTAAAACGTTTAAAATTAAATTAACCTTACAGAGAACTTAAATCAGTTTAAAAACTGTTATTTCTTTAATGTTTATTTTTTCTCTTATTCATTTTTTACCTAAACTAAGTGATATTTTAACTTTAAAAAATTTAATTTTTTTAAATCATGTGTGCAATTCACACGCGGTTAGAAGAGAAACCTTCAGAAAACTAAAGTAGGCACACAGAGGAGACCGATTATTCTATCTCATTCTCTTGCAGGCTAAATCCTGTAGATGTATGTCTCTATTTAATGTCGCTTTTTCGTTTTATCGAGTTTCAAATCACAACGGTGATAAAGAAATTTTCACTTCAAAAAATAAAATTTAAAAAAGATTTTTGAAATTCTTGTCGAACATTCAGCGGTCCATTTTCCACGGTTACGCGAAGCACTCAAATAAATATTCAGAACAGTTAAAAGTTTGAATTGTGCTGCTCGCTTCGTGCCATTTAACTGACCGTTTCTTTAAGGCAAGGGCAGGTTGCTTTAGGACAGAACTACTTCCAAACTGGGAGATGAGATGCTAGTCGCTACTGACCGCTCTTTGCAGTCTACTGGACCGGGAGAGGCTGCGAACGTTACTCGAGACTAGGGTTTGCAAATCCCGCAATTTTTCAAATCCCGCATATTTTTCAAATCCCGCTGGATTGCGAGATATATAGAAATCCCGCGGGATCTAGAATTTTTTTTGGGGGTATTTTAATTGATATAATGCCAATATTTCATAAACATTTAAAAAAAATATTTGGTACTTTTATCAAAGATATACTCTAACTAAAGTATGTTATGTATTGTTTCATAGTGCTTTCACACAAACGAAGTATTGAATTCCGTAAGTCTAAACTTAAACTTTAGGGCGCACAGTTTACACCTGCGCTGTGCAAGCGGGTTCCCTACAGAGCATCGGACCATCCCATATAATAAATACATTGAAAATGTAACATAGTATGTCATTTAAGGCGACTTTTCGTATCAATCATAAAGTATAATAAATACTACAAATAAATATTGAATAGGTAAATTAATAGGTCTTTCAAAAACAATTAAAAAAAATACTTTGATACGAGCATATAAAAATATACATAAAAATAATCATTTGCAATCAATCAATTCGGGGGGCGGGTATATTACCACCGCCCCGGGAACCATTTATTGATTAACCAACACATCTGCCACAGGTCGCCCCGAGTGGTTCGCTACGTTTGGTGACTTAGCAGGGGTGTCCGGGTTCATGGGCTGAGGTTTATTCGGATCTTGGCGGCGGATGCGTCTACCCACCAACTATGTGATAGGCCTGATCGAAAGGGACTGATTGAGGGAGATCTTTTGACCTCTCCAGCAGGACTCTCTCCGAACATCGCTTTGCACCGCACTGAGAGTGATAGATTCATACATCCGTCATTGCTGGATACACTGACCCCCAGATTCCTACCAACCCCTATACCCTTTTCTTTCCCAGAACTTCTTCTCCTTCCTTTCTTAAAAATACTTTTCAAACAGCGTACCCAAAAAGGCCCTGGGGGGAATTCTTTTCCTCGGAGCCTCCTGTGGGGAGCTTACATAAAAAAAGGTTTTTGGTTCTACTAAGGGAACGTACCCATATTACGTGACCCCCTTTTGGCAATTTTTAACCCCCCCCCCCTCCTCCCTCCTCGGTGACCACGTGTAGTATATTACAGGACCCCCCCCCCTTCCCCTACAGTTTTTACGTAGTAAATCATAAATATGGTTTTGAATCATTTCTTGATAGCAAAAAGTGTAAAAGAATTTATTTGGCTTATATTTGTCTCTATTAATACGGCGCTTGCTGCGTAACGGCAAGAGTGCTTGCCGCAACGCGGCATAACACCCCCAAAACAAATAACGAAAATCTTGAAATCTGACTTTTTCCGAAACTTCGTTGCTCAGTAATTGAAGCCAGTCATTTTTTCTCGGAACGCGGGGCCCCTAGCCGATGCGGGGCCCCTAGGCAGTTGCCTACTCTGCCTTGGGGATAATCCGGTACTGGTGACCAAGTGTGGTATTTTAAAGATCCCCCTCCCCCCCTAAACGGGTCACGTAGTAAGGGTACGTTCCCTAATATTATAAAAAGATAATGAAAACTAAGGTAATAAGTATTTTAAGAAGGCATTGATAAAAGTAAGAGCGCTAAAAACATAGTCTATGGAGAGTCCGGTCACTCATACGTGAACCGTCGACACTGGCGCTTGCGTAAAACGTGATTTGCAACTCGCAAGTACGTGAAAATCAAAACAACATGTTTTTGGTTTAAATTGGGTATTTTTAAATCCCGCAAATCCGCGGGATCATACATAGCTGAAATCCCGCGGTATTGCGGGATTGCAAGCCCTACTCGAGACGAGAGGCATTCTTACACGTCTTCGGGTCACTCGATTCGCTGGAAAAGTAGGTATATGGGATTCAAGCTTTTTCATACGTTGCTCGTACGGTTTGATACCTACACATTCTAATAAAGTTTCTGAGATATTTTTCTGGCTTCTTTTTTATGTGAATATCGCCAAGGGATTCCTACCTGCCTGGAGCCAGTGAGACTAAGTCGTACCCAATTGGGGGTGTTGTGAGGCTGATTGCAGTGGGTAGGGGATAGAGATGGGAAAGTACCTGACTATTCAGACCTGATCGCCAAACACAGCTAAAGCCATTTTAAGCAACGTTTCAATTCTGAATGATAGTCTTTCACGGGCGAATCTGAGAATAACTTCCACTCTATTTAAAAAAATTAAAGTTTAACTCCACAAAGGAGGCCCTGAGGAAAATAATTTCTCTCAGAGCCTATGTATTCTTTGAAGATGCTGTGTAGAGAGACTTTTTGAGGAGAGAATGGAGTAAACGTCTTGAAGAGACCCATGTTGTAGAAGGGAGGAAACACAAGGCCGGCAAATCGTTCCACATTCGAGCTGTTGAACTCAAAAACGCGTGGTAGAAGCGACCCGTTCTCATGTGACAAATGTCAACCATGTAGATATGTTGGGCATGTTTTTAGACGTAAACAGACATGATTGGAAAGGTACTACATAATATTTTAAATGAATTAATTGTGAAACAATGTATATTTAAAACAAAATTTACTTGCGAACGCTGGGATTCGAACCCGCGACCTCCGGATTCGTAATTAAATGCCTTACCACTTGACCGCTAAGTCGTCAATGTTCATACATATATGTGCATTTTTTAAAACATTTTACGTAAAATTCCTTGTTCCTTTTTTGGTTTTTGGTTGGGATACTACAATATGAGGTATGTTCTGAGGCAGAAGGGAATAGGGAGGGAAGGAGACGGGGAAGAGAAAAGCGTTTTGGGGAAAAGAATTTTCCAAAATATCAAAAATTCAAGTCGTACCCCAACAATTAACTTTATTTTACTTTCTGTGATAAAATATTTGCTAATAAAACGGCAGGTTTAACTGCGGGTCGCTAATAATTTATGAGAAAGGACGGCAAATACGAGGGGTTTTCTTACCGTAAATGTAAATAATTGTTTTGCTAAATTTCCTTAGCAAATGCGCGACGTAATAGCATAAAGGCACGTTTACTCACCTACTAGAAACTTTTAAATGCTTACGATTAATGACTCGAAAAATTAAATTAATCTTAAATTTATTAAAATCTGGCTATTTCAAATCCACAATCGCACTTATTGGGCTTCGTATTCAGTAATCTAATAATGATCCTTTATTTTAGAATGTTTATACACCATTTTTATAATAAATATATATAGGCGTTCAAAGGGGGCCCCAAACTCTGTATGCCCATGGGCGTCTTCATGGCTTAAGATTACCTACCCCCTCTATCTTGGAAGCCGGCGACACCCCTGGATAAATATACCCCTGGACAAAAAATTGGATGTTTAAAACTTCCACACGTTGCAAAAATTTATTACCCCTTTTGGACAGCGTATCCGTGATTTTCTACAGTGCCTTTTATAATATCACTGTATTTTTCGTAAAACAAACAAAACACCATCATGGTCGTCACGGCACCATTTTTTTTTTAACATTTGATAAGTCTCATTCTGGGTAGGTTTCAGCTTTCCATCAAATTGTAATAAGAAGTTTAACAATTTTCTTAACAATACGATAATTGTCCTCTTCTGTTGATCACGATTTGTTCAAAAGCTGAAGCGCACATAGAATCAACTATTGAAAAACAAAATGGCGCTAAATGTCCACTTGATGACTCTGTCACGTGTGAATTTCTGCGAAACTATTGGGGTAAAGCGGTTGTATAATTTTTAAATTAATGTTCAATAATGCCCCTCGTCATCTTTTTTTTACCTTATTGGGCTGTGTGTTGAGCGAGCGCCTCCGGCTGTGCCCCTTGTACAGGGTGTGCTGACTGGCCGAGTGCGGGGGCAGCGGCAGTGGGCGGGCGTGTTGGGCGGGGGCGGCCAGGGGGGCGGGGGTGGGCGGCGGCGAAGGCGGACACCCGCCCGTGTCGTACACGCCGGCCAGTAGACGCAGGCGGTTTCCTGGGCAGATTCCCTGGAGGAAGGAAGATCTTTGTTACAATAATTGGTGAAAAAACAAGCATGATGTTTTTTCTGGTTGATAAAATGTGTCGACGGTTGAAACGGCTGACACGCAATAATCAATACGACAAAAATCAAAATGTGCAATTCACAAGCGATAGAAGTAAAACCTTCAGAAAACTAAAGTAGACAAGAGTGGGGAGGCTGAGGAGACCGATTATACTATCTCATTATTTCGCAAGCTAAATGCTACAGTTGTATATGTGTTTGTCTCTTATTAGTGTCGCTATTTTTCGTTTCATTGAGTTTCAAATCAAAACGGTGGTAAAAAAGTTTTCGCTTCAATAAAAATACCTATATCTGATCTTAATAATAAAATAATATCCTTATTAATTTTTACAGATTTTGTAATTGTTTAACTGGGCAAAACTCACAAATTTGTAACTGTAAGTGACAGAGGATGTTTAGTATCACATGCATTCAAAGCAGATGCCATTATCACTCTCTGATGACTTTAAAAATCATCTGTAAAAATGTTTTATTAATGGGTTTTAAAAAATACTCATCAAGTCTATAATATAGAAAGTTTATAATCCAGCAGCTAGGAACAAAAACAGTCGCTTCATTTTAACTTGAAGGTGGTTGTGTTGTGTGAGATGGCACTCTCCAAAGGCATGCTAAATGAATTGTCAGTGAAAAACGAAAGGAAAAAGTGGTGGTACGGAGTACCAAGGTTTATTTTATAACTTACGCGAGAGAGAGAAAGACGATATAATCGCCAACACAGACTTTTGATTCTTCCCAGTTACAGAAACGACTTACCAACGGTGATGCCTTTGGGAAGACTTACTAGGTTAATTAATGCCTCGCAGTAAATGTTGATATTTTCCACATGTCCTACAACGATTTTAAAAGTATTATTTAAGCTTTAACCGTGTGTAGGTACACACGGTAGCCTAAATAATTTCCTTGCCGTTTTTGCAATGTAATGTTTTTTATACTGTTTTCGCAAATAAATAAATAAGTATACACAATAATATGTAGCGTTATTTGTAATCGATAATGTTATTTACTAAATAAAAGCAAACATTTTCTTTTCGTAGTTCGTGTTATTTGCAAATTTCCACTGTGCAGAATAATGATACCACGATAAATAGAAAATAAAGTTATTTATGTCCCCATATGAGAATACTTTGGTTAAATGTCAGCGGTTGACATATTTTATAAGAACTGTGACATTTATAAAGTTAGAAGGTGAACACAGAGTTTAACTTGAGCAAATGAGTCCATTTCACTTCACACAACAGCGATGCTATGTAGGTTGCGTAGCGTGTAAATTCAGGCGCTTGGGAACAAAACGGTACTTACACCTGCTTATTATTAGAGAAATTTTTGTAATCGACTTTAGGTAAATTGGTAAATAATGCATAAAAAAATATAATTTTATAATAAGGAACTCTAATTTCTATTTTTTTTAATGAATAATGACCTTCTAACTTAAATAACTGCATATTTATTTTTATTTTTAATGGTTAAAATAATTGTCAAAGTTTTAATTTTTCAAGATCCCCGAAAACCACCGCAGGTGTAGTGAATCGTGTGACGTCATCACACCGGAAAAGTTACTATAATAAGATGGTTATAATAGATAGTTACTATAACTAAGATCGGGCAATCAGCTGTTCAACTGGCGCCATTTTGAAATTTAGAGTTCGAAGTATTCTCCCTAGAGTAGCATTACTATGTTTTTTTGTGCAGTACTTTTTGAATATTTTCAATAATAGAGATAAATTTATAAGATATACCTTTATTTTTGAAACTGAATTATTTAGGCCTAAATAATGTTTCAATAAACACAACAACTCAATCTCAATAAACAGTATGTAAATAAACGAATAAGATGAAACGTTGTTAATATGATGGCTTGTGTCATACCTACTTTCCCATACAATGACTTTACGGTGTTCAGTGACGTCACCACTAAACATTTCAATAATACCAACTTAACAGCGTGTTTCTATGACCCCGATTAAAAATGGACTTTTTAATAAATTTTTAAAAACTGTGTTTAATATTATTAAATAAAACTTATATATTCAGAATCAGCGTTTATTGATCGACATGAACATATTTTTTTAAAAACCATAATATTTTTCACTGGAGTTCCTTATTATTATAATTTCGGGAGACCAACTGTTGGGGGGTAACAGTCGAGTCACCGCAAATATACAATATTTTCGTTTTTCTTAAGTCATTATGTAAAAAATTCATATTGTTGAATTAATTTTATTGTCCTCGCCAGGTTTTGAACTCGCGATGTTCGGGTCAAGACCTAAAGAGTTTACAGCTCTGCCACGGGGGACGTCAGATTGGTGGCGTGATAATAAGTTAATTAATTAATAACTCCCGGCGAGGAGGTATTTCTTAATTGTGTTCAAAACAATATTAATTATAATTACATTTCAGGCACGTTCGAATAATTGATGGATAAAAGTCTCCCCATAAAGTTGCCGAAAGTAAGATTCATGGAATTCAAAGGGTATTTAATCAACCCCAAGTTGTGTTCCCGGGGCGACCCGAGCTACCTTCGGGGATGAAATATCTAAGAATTTCGCGATTATGGGTAATGCTTGCACAACCAGTTCGATATTAATCTTCAGAAAAGGAGCAGGTTGTATCTTCCTTCTGATTATGCCAAAATACTAGACATTATGTATTTAAATACGGCTAATCAAAATCTATATATAATCATATAATCTGTGATTATTAATTGCGATTATAATACCCCTATAGCTATGGTTGTTTAAAGCTCGATTCGTTCAACTTTAGGGTGGTATTTTTTTATCAGGAAATGTTAAATTATTAGGTAACTGGGTTGCACGTGGTAAAAACACAAATTAACGGCTATCTCACAATTTTTTACATGAAATGAGGGAGTAGAAGTTTTCATATTGCACTATAAAATACATATTTTTAGTGGCCAGTTAAAAAAAACCATGTTCTCCCTCATCCGTGGTAGGAATAAATGATCCAAAAAATGAATACAGGATAAAAACCATGCATCTGGCAACAACGTTTAGTACTAAGATGTGACAGTATTTTGAAAAGTACAAGGGTTGTCGAAGAATTAAAGACCGTTCCTCATTTTCGGCGACGTGGACATCATTTCTCAAAATATGGCGGCACTAGCGTGCAACTCAGACTTTTCCCTAAAAAACGAGCGGTGATCTGACTTGGTAGCTGCTTCAGTGCGATCTTTGTGTCCGTTTGCGGTCGACGCTCCGCTGTCGAATCCAGCTGCCTGCGAGGTGCGCTCATTTAATCACTTTCTCAACTAGAGGAAGTACATCATGTTGAAGTTCGTAAGATTGCAATTTTGTTCCCAGGCGTCAATAGCTCGACCAAACAAATGATTTTGAGGGAATAATAGCGAATTCAAATTTCGTGCTCGTTGGGTTCCCAAAATGCTGAAGAGCAAAATCGTATGGAAAGCGATAGGATTTCTTTTTTTCGGTTTTCCCAACCAAGGCGAAGTTTTTTGGGTTGAGACATGAATTGCATCTTTTTCTACACTTGAAGCAACATTTGGCCGGAAAGCCTTTTAAGACGTGGAGGGAGAAGTGAAAGCGTATGTGGCGGCGGAGTTCTGCGATAAGGGAGTCAAGGACCTTGTGCCACGGCTCGCCAAGTGCATCGATCATAACGGGGACTATGTCGAAAAAAATTGGGGATATGTATCTAAAATTTCATGTGATTTTGTATGAAAATATAATTTTTTCCTGATTTTTTAAATTAGAAGGGTCTTTAATTTAGGATATCTTCACCATAAGCCGAACGATGAGTGCATATTTACGGTTCCATGACAACTCAAGAAAGTGGCATTTCAACACCCCCTTTGAAAAGTCATTATAAGTACTGAAAAAAGCCCACCTGACGCTATCTATTTAACGAAGTTTTTTTCATAACTTTTGATGACTTTTCAAAGGAGTGGATGGAGTACATTGTTGAGTACGGTCATCCATGTTTTCATATCAGAGCTGCTGGTGAGCTTTGGCCTGTTCCAGTAGTCAAAGTTGAAACGGGCTGTCAATGGAACATTGTCAAGAGTAAGGATGGAGTAAGTCGGTGTTGGTAGGTAGGTACCTGTCTCCCCCTGAGCGCGCACAGCCACCAGCCCTCAGTGCCCGCTGTGTTCTGCTCCAGCACAGTCAGCATGTCCCCTTTGCGGAAGGCCAGCTCGTCTGGGGTATCCGCCATGTTGTCGTACAGGGCGCGAGCCATGCATCTCTGAAATAAATAACAAACATTACCAATTAGTAATTAATCCACTAATACGTAGGAAGTCATCAACACTGTAGAGTAAGAAAAGAAGCAAAAGCAGAAGACACTCCGAGGCGTTGGACTGCAATGTGTATGACAGATTGATGTGAGCTAGCTAGAAAAAACGAGTTCTATAAATGTGCATGTTTGTTTATGGCTATTTTAACATTAGGCTTTCACCCAAAATAAGCTAAAATAGTTATACTCTCTAATTATTTCAAAGAACCGACGAACGCCACAGAGACGCAGCCGGTAAGATCGGTCCCACTACGTTTCATCCCGCGTCAAAATATCCCAGGCAAAACATCCTTCGACAAAATATCCTACGGACAAAACATCCCAAACAAAATATCTACTAAAACCTAATCTAACCTAAATTTGCAGGGTGTCTGTATTACTTTTGTCCCATTTTACTAGTTTCGAACAATAAATTACTGTCTTTACAGGATGTCTGTATTATTTTTGTCCCATTTTACTAGTTTTGAGCAATAATTTATTGTCTTTACAGGATGTCGTATTATTTTTGTCCCATTATACTAGTTTCGAACAATAAATTACTGTCTTTACAGGATGTCTGTATTATTTTTGTCCCATTTTACTAGTTTCGAACAATAAATTACTGTCTTTACAGGATGTCTTTATTATTTTTGTCCCATTTTACTAGTTTTGAGCAATAATTTATTGTCTTTACAGGATCTCTGTATTATTTTTGTCCCATTTTACTAGTTTTGAACAATAAATTACTGTCTTTACAGGACTTCTGTATTATTTTTGTCCCATTTTACTAGTTTTGAGCAATAATTTATTGTCTTTACAGGATGTCGTATTATTTTTGTCCCATTTTACTAATTTTGAACAATAATTTATTGTCTTTTTAGAGGATGTCGTATTATTTTTGTTAGGTTATGTTAGGTTTAAGTAGAAATTTTGTTGGGCGATATTTTGTCCATAGGATATTTTATCGGGGATATTTTGTCGCGGGACGAAAAGTTGTGGAACCCCGCGGCCCTCTATGCGACCACGCAGGAACGTGGATAGTGGAGACGACTAATTGATTAGAGAAGGGACTACGATCCTCAGCAATGAGGGTACTATTAAATATAAAATATGCAGAAGAACCTTATTTTGGTGTGGTTGTTCCGCCGAGAGCGCTTTTATAAACTCTCCTTCTGTTACTTGAGAAGCCTATACAATAAAGACGTTATTAGTTATTACAAAACTGGAAGACATGAGAGGAAGTTCAGGCCTCGACCATATTCTATCAGTAGGTCAAAACATTTCCGTTCTGCATTAAAATCCAAATAAATGGAATATTTGTGAACGTATCTGAAAAATAAAAACTGTTTTTGAAAGGTGATGTAAAAACTGTTTTTGAAAGGTGATGATATATGCTTTCAAATTTTATTATTACAAATAACCACGTAATTTTTTAAATATAATTTTTTTAATGCAAACTTTAAAAAGTTTTAGAAATGGTACACCTTACGTTTCTTAATGAACAAAAATAAAAATACACATGATTTATTAGTATTTTGTTTACAAATGTATTATAAACGTCATCATCACTTCACTTTTTTGTCGTTTCATGTAAATATATATATTTTTTAAATTCACAAAGTCCTATTTTTTTTCAAACTCCGGTCGGAAACTTTGGTTTCAAAATATATAGCGTAGTGGTTTTTGTTTTCTATGCCGTGGAGATTATATTTCACACTACGATAGTAAGGAAGATACAATGATTTCTATGAGACCTATATGAGTTGTTCCGAAAAGCGAACAAATTAGCCTGAGGGGTTAAATAATATTCTAGTCTTGCACTATCGGGGCGTTTCAAATACTTAAAAACAAAATAATTTTTGGGGATCGCTGGCAACGGTTAATATGCACTTTTTTTGAAAAAACCTTTTGATTCACCTTAATTACATTAAAAGGCAACTATTTGCATTGGGGGAAGTGGAAAATATTTCATTCTAAATTTCATTACGTAAAATTAAAATTAGCTTTCGTCTTGTGAGATTGTACGCCAGAATCACAAACCATGTTACACAAACCTAGCGTAGCCGCTAAACTACTTGAAAACTGGGATGTTTTTCTTGCCTTGACGCGAGTAGGCGTTATAAAGGGGCACTTTCTTTTGTATCACAAACCATGTTACACAAAAATATTTTCCACTTCCCCCAATGCAAATAGTTGTCTTTTAATGTAATTAAGGTGAATCAAAAGATTTTTTCAAAAAAAAGTGCGTATTAACCGTTGCCAGCGATCCCCAAAATTTACCAATAAAAAATATTATGTTCTGAGATTTTCTTCGGAAAAAGAACATAATTTTCAAGTCATAAAGTTTTCATATTATTTTATTAATACCTATAGATTAATTTTCAAGTCATAAAGTTTTCATATTATTTTATTAATACCTATAGATACCCGTGTAGCTAGGTACTAAACGTTTTTGTATATGGTTTCTTCGATTCTTAAAACTAAACGACCATACAATGCGACACTAACCTTGCATTTATTGTCTCTAATTCAGCCATAATAGAAACTAAAACAATTTTGTTATAATCGTCATGGTATAGCAAGTTTGATGTAAAGCCGATCCCAAATTTCCACCAATCTGAACAAAGGTATTCCACCATAAAGCACACACAGTAGACGGTACAGTCATGGGGACATTTGACTAAATGTTGCATCTCCTAATTTTTAGGTTCCCTTTTACATTTTCGCAAATTATACCGGATATTAGTGTTGCCAAAAATACATGCTGCCAAAGGTAAAAGGTTCCTACAGTGTTTTATGAGAATATGACATGCATGGATGTGAAAAGGCTGGCGTACCAATAATAGCTACATTGTAACCTCTCCCTTTCTTTTCATAAACGACGCGTGTATTGGAAAGAGTAGTTATAATGAAGCTCACAGTGGCAGAACCATATTATAAATATTCATAAATCTACTCACATTTTATTTTAGGTTAGGTACACTATTTTCAGTCGTTCATACGACTATTCAAAACGAATTGTTAGACTAGCAATGTCACTTTGATAGTATAAACAGTGTTATGATATTTTTTTTATCAAATTAGGGCTTTAATCAGATACTCACTAATTGGATACACTGATAGAGAAAACCTGTAGAAGTGTAGGTGGCGGATAAATTAAAATTAAATGTACATATGATTTTTTTTACATTCGATCCACAAGGAGGCCCGGAGGAAAATAATTTCCCTCAGACCCTCCCTTATCTTTGGGGATGCTGTGTGGAGGTTCTTTTTTATGGAAGAAAGGAGAGGAAGCTCTGGGAATGAAAAAGTTATAAGGGGTGGGTAGGAATCTGGGGGTCAGTTTGTCCAGGAGTGACGGACGTATGAATCCATCTCTTCCACTGTGGTGCAAGGCGATGATCCGAGAGAGTCCTGCTGGAGAGGTCAAACCTATCCGGCCGGTGGGCGGATGAATCCACCGCCAAGACCAGGAAAACCTCACCCTGTGAATTCGGGCACCCCTACTAAGTCACCAAATGCAGCGAACCATTCGGGGTGACCTATGGCAGAGGTGTTGGTTATCCAATAAATGGTTCCTGGGACGGCGGTACCCGTACCCCCCCCCCCCCCCAATTGTGTTGACAAAACAAAGAAAACGATAGAAGTGTTTATATTTTATTTTATTTTTTTAACATTCACTCCACACACAGGGATTTTTTAAATTTTTTTTTAACGTCCACTCCACACACACACACACACCTTGAGGAAAATAATTTTTCTCAGCGTCTGTGTCAAATTTGGGGATGCTGTGTGGAGGGTCTCTTTGATGAATGAAAATAGCGAATCTGGCTCTGTAAGAGATCGGCGTATCATTCAACAGCCGTGCTGTTGAATTCAAGAACGAGTCGTAGAAACTACCCATTCTCATGTGACAAGGTCAAACATGTATAAAGGTCAACTGTGTACAATAGAGATTATTCTAGGGATAAATTGATCAGTGGTTGGATATCATTTTTCAGATAGTAGCAGAGTACCTACCTAATCAATCAATATCTTATTAATTGTTGCACATATAGATTAAATAATGCATTTTTATTGCAACGGGTTCTTCGTATTACAGCCACAAATATCCAAACATATTATTTTAATGATATCAGTAAGTCAACTTGACTGGAGGACGTTACAAAAAAGTGTTTGAAGTACAGTACAGTAATGTAATGACTCATGATTAGAAGTGACGAATCAAGAAGACGCACCTTCTATTCTTTTATATCAGACTTCCATCGTGGATGAAGGTCTCCCCAGAATATTGATACCTTCTATAAACTAAGGATTTGACCGGAAAGCATCCCAGCCCGAAATCTTTTCACATAAAAAATACTTTTTTTTTTACAATTGTTCCACACAGAGGCCCTGAATAATTTCCTCCAAGGCCTATGTCATCTTAGGGGATGCTGAGTGGTAGGTTTTTTTTAAAGAAGAGGAAGAAGAGGAATTTCTTGGAAGGAAATAGTTATGGGAGGTGGGTAGGAATCTGAGGGTCAGTGTGATCAGGAGCGACGGACGTACGAATCCATTCCTTCAACTGCGGTGCAAGGCGATGGCGATGGGTCGAGGTATTCTGGCTGGAGAGGTCAAAAGACCTCATCAACTAGTCTATCTCCATCCGGCCCGCCACGCAGCAGGTAGGTAGACACAACAGGCGCCAAGACCTTGACAAGCCTCACCCTTACTAACTCACCAAAAGTAGCGAACTCCTTGGGGTGACCTTTGGCAGAGGTGTTGGTTATCCAATAAATGGCTCCCGGGGCGGCTGTACCCATACCCGCCTCCCAAAATGAAAAAAAAGAACAAATTTTTTTGGACTGAAAAAATTAGAAAATACACAGCTTTAGGAAATGAGATTAAAAGAATTTGGCATTCTCGGACTATAAAAATATTACCATTTGTTATTTCGGCTACTGGCATTATACCTAGGTCTCTAATTCAAAATTTAGGCGTATTAGATTTGACAAAGAATTTATATATAAAAATGCAAAAATCGGTAATTTTAAATACATGTAGGATTACAAAAGATTTTTTAAATATTTATATTGAGGGATCAGTAGGATTTATAGGGTCAATTAGGAGTTCCACAGAGCCGAACCCTCTGATATGAAAATATCTGGAGTCGGTGAATTATTTTCCCATCTGGTCTCTGGTAGGTTGACATGTTGTTCTTGTATTGTTTTGTAATTATAATACTTATATAGTGCAATTGCATAAAGTGGATTGACCAGATGATCATTTGGGAAGTGTGTGAAAGGGTTTAGTTTTTCCTGTGGGGAAAATTAAACCCGGACCTTTAAATCTGGTGCGTAAATAAAAGCCTTTTTATTCAGGACTTCTGTTAGGTATGTATTAGACATGATCTTATTTGTTATAGTATATCCCCAAGCTCAGTTTGCCACTTGGCATTGGCCTCCTCTAACATTTTCCATTGGGACCTGTCACGCGCTACTCTTCTCCATTGATGTCCAGCAGTGAGTTTTAGGTCATCTTCCCATCTTATGTGTTGACGTCCTCTACTTCTCTTGCCATCTCTGGAATATCAGTCAGTGACATTTTTGCACCATTTCTCTTGTGGATCGCGTATAATGTGTCCTGTCCATCTCCACTTTTGTTGGTCTATTCGGGTAACTACATCGGCAACTTTAGTTTTCTCCCTTATTGTGCTACCTCTCACTCTGTCCTGTTTCCTTGTTCCTGTCAAACTTCTCTCCATGGCTCTCTGGCAGCGTTCCAACTTTTCTCTGTGGCGTTTGGTGAGTGCCCAAGTTTCACATCCATAGGTGATGACTGGAAGTATACACGTGTTGAAGACTTTCCTTTTTATTTGCATATTTAGCTCCTTAGATTTCAAGACTTTTTTCAAAGACCAGTATTTCTTCCATCCATTTGCTACTCTTTTCTCGATTTCTTTAGTGGTTTGATCTTTGTGAAATATTATCTGTCCTAAATAGATGTAATCTGACACATATTCGAGTGGTTGGTTGTCAATTTTTATAGTTACTGGTTCAGAGTTTGTAAGCAATTTTGTTTTGTCTTTGTTCATGCATAGGCCGACTTTCACACTTTCCTCGTTTAGTGATTCTATCATTCTAATTAGGTGCATTGGGTTTTCCTCGAATAGGACTATATCGTCTGCAAATCTTAGGTGGTTAAGTTTTACACCTTGTACGTTGATACCATATTTTTCCCAATGTAGTTTGCGGAAGATACTTTCCAGAGCAGCCGAGATCGTAAAATAAAGCTTTATCAAAATTTCACCAGCTAATTTTTGACAGAGCGTAGAATTTCTGTTTCAATTTTTGTTTTCGTCTATCTATAAACATATTTGCGCGTTCCGTTTCTGTTTTCAGAAAATCTGTTGCATCTGCTTTATTATTCAAGTAAGCCTTAGTTTGACTAGATGGCTTAATTATAGGTCAGATTTTTTTTATTAAATCGGCTCGTTTAATAATTTGGACTTATTAGAATTTTTCCAATTTTATGGTACCTACCTGCCTGAAGAAAGTTAAACATAATGTCATTGAGATAGAGACGTTTCTTTAGACAAATTGTATAATTCCTTATATGAAATAAAACATATGGTTACAATATATGGTTTATAATTAAATAGGTAGGCATTTAAGTACCTACATACTTACAAATTTTATGATTTTAGAGAAAATTTCGATCTTGATTTTGAAAAAGAAAAAATTAAAAATACTTATTTTTACGCGATGTCAACTGTTCACAGTTTACTAGTTTTAAATTCATAAAAGTATAAAAAAAAATTCACTGAATGCATGTACCTACCTAAATCTAGGTCCGAAGGGACCAACCTTTTTCTAGAGTCAAAATCATACACCCTCAACTTATGCGAAAAATATGGTAAACAAAAGGTCAACGTTAAAAAAATGCGAAAAATTTGTTATTCTTCTAGCCCTAAATTCAGGCTTCACTGATTTTGACCGGAGTTAAATAACACGGAAATATAAAAAGGCCAGTTGCTACGAAAAACTTCTAGGGAGAAGAAAACTTTTTGAGGATTTGTAACCGGGAACGCTTGCGAGAAATAATAATGAAGTATAAAAATCGACTTATAACAAATGGGCTCGTAAAACAGTTTTAATGGGAATTTTATCCATTTATTTTTAAAAATGTGTAGGCAGAGGAAATATTACTTTGGTTTATGAGAGAACCTATAAGTGTAATATTGAGAAAATTCAAGAACCCAATGGTAAACTGTTCACATAATGGAACACTGAAATCAGAATGGAAAAACATGTCAAAGTTAGCGAGGAGTCGATAATGGAGTGCTTCAAACCCCGAAGTAGGTACCTATGATAGTGAGGCAATGGCCTGGGAGAGGATGGACGAAAGTGGGTTGAAGTTGGAGGCAGCATAAATGTCACCCCTGAGGCGTATGTGTGGTAATACCACGTACGACCGTATTACGAAAGAAGAGATTCGAAAATAAAGATTCAGTAAAGAGAAGATCATTAAGAAAATGGACATGTATAATTGAATATCGGAGGGACAGAGAAAGGAGTAGTATCAAGAGAATTTGTAACACATAAATGAATGGAAGAAGAAGCCGGACACAAGACATGGCACGATCGAGTGAATCAAATATTTGAGTCGATTCATGTCAATGATATAGCAAAAAAGACGATGTCTTTTGTAGACGAGTTGTGTAACTATCTATCCTTGACTACTGAAATGTTCATCCATATATTTCACTCAAACTCTGAAATAGTGTGGTGGTAAACTAGTTGGTTAGTTAAGTCAATAAGTAAAACGACGCAATTAAGTAAGTCTAGATCAAACGACTGCTGACCTACTATGCATAACAGAATGGCAGCAGAAGCAAAAATGATAAATGGGAACCCTGTCTACAAAGTTAACTAACTTTATAGTTTAATCGAACAAAGTTCTAAATTCGATGTAAGTACACATATTTATGTAAGTAGGCACTACATAGTGTGGACGTCGCGACGTTAGAGTTGGCGCCGCGCCGTACCAACAATTTTGGCTAGCGTCAACTTCAATAAGAATTAGTTTGCTTTCTTGCGTTTAATAGCGCTGTATTTTCAGTACACAGTCAACGATCTTCTTGTTGTTTTATTGTTTTCTTTTGAAAGAAAAGTGCCATCTCTTTTAAAGGTCTATTAGATGCACATTTCAAATTTGTTATCAAAACCCTCACCTAACTTAATGTCTAACCTTTCAAAATTAGGTCCTCCATCTTAAATAACTAAGTTACTCCGATTACGTTTAAATAGTTTTTTTATCAAATTCTTTTTCTAGTTGATGACGGAAATAGAGGTCACTCTTTTGGGACTGCCATTGTCTGTAAATAATACGTATATTGACACAATTTAACACCTCAATCCTCGGAAGGACTTTAGTAGCCACCAAAATCATATTCCATTATAGCCTCTGAGGGACAGATCTGAACGGAGCGTCTATACTCATCAGCCTTACTAATAACAAAACGCCGGTGCGGTCAATTGCATATTTGTTGCTTGCGCGGTGATCTGCGTTTTTACATCTTTACTAATAACACTATCACGTATTTTATGATTTTTATGTTGGTCCCCTTGAATCTCATATAGATCTGCGCAGGGGCCGCGGCTATCTGGTTTTATATTCCTACTTCGCGGTAAAACAATGTTGGACAATGTTCAGTTGTGTTTGCAGTTAATTGTATGTTTTTGAAGATAATTTTCGTTTAAATGATCAATTCACTGTGATATTAGTGTAATTCAACATAATTACCAATGCTGGCGTTACTTTTTTTTCAGTTTTAGTCCTATAAATAATGTTTTGTTGATGATTTAGTTTCGTTAACGATAGGTTATTTCTGAAATATTATTTTTTTAATGATTTTTTGCTTGAATTTAATAAAACTTCCATTAAAGTAATATTATTTAATAATGTAAAAGCCTCATGCATATGTAAATAAAAATAATTCGAGAAATCGACGTATAAATTGCGTAAAAATGAATCCAAGATGTCAGATTTTTTCAGTTATTTTTTCGGAATTATTATAATATTTTTTTATCCTTTTTAATTGTATGAACGAGATAAAAAGTGAAGTGACAGTTTTCTTCCAAATTCATAAAGTAAGAGGTGTACATTTTTAAAATTTCGAATTTTTCCAAAATGTTTCGACCATTTAATAGAATATGTTTACAGTCAGCTATTTTTTTTCAATTTTTTTCATGTTTAAACTTAAAATACTGCAATTTTCAAACACGATTGTATATTTCAGATACAAAAATTTAAAAGGCAATTCTATCTAGTTTCTAAAAAGGTATATGCTTTTACGACATCTTCAAAAATAAGAAATATACAAGACATTTAAAATACGTTGGAAAAATTCCAAACTTCGTTCAGAAATTATGAATACAACAGTCGTACATAACAGATAAACTACCCCCTCAGGGTGTGTAAGCAGTGTATATATCTTTTCATGAACAATTTTTTTAATTAGCAATGTTTTCACATCCGCGGCCGTTTGTCAATTGAATAAAATTTTCACGTGGTTTTTTAGTAAGAATCTATATATTATAAAAGTATTTTTATCTTTTTTCTATAATGCGGAGATTAGTGATTTGTTCGTTGTTGGAAAGAGATGTATACGTAATGGTAATAATTCTATTATGTATACATCTGTCTCTTTCTCTCTATAAGGTACTATATAAGATTTTAATATCATACTTTCTCACTGTTCCTTATTTTTATGTTTTGTCTCTTTCTGTATGTATATATAAGCTCAAATGTATTCTTTGATCAGTTTAATTTTATTCCCTGAAGATGCTTGTGTTAAGCGAAACCGGTCGGTATTAAAAATTAAATAAATAAATCGTGGTTATAAACAAATTAATTGTTTTATTTTATTAAATACGTCAAACCACAAAGTGACTACTTTCTACCAAAATATAAAATATTTTTATTGAGCAAAATAAGAAGTTTTTTTGTTAATATTTTCATGTTTGGTATTATAATTTTATTATGTAGAAATAGCAATGTTTATTTCAAACACAAACACCCGAAAGATAATTTTATCTAGTTTCTAAAATAGTATTTCCTATTTAAAGAACTTTAAAAATAAGAAACCTGTATCACATACAGGGTGTTAAGGGACTTACTTGACTTACTTTAACCAGTGATTCCTGACATTATTTGGAATAAAAAATGTAAATGAAATTTTGGTCTCCGGTGACATTTTTGATGTTTTTTTTTTTTTTTCTACAAAAACATTAAAAAATGGTAGTTGTTGAACAGTTGGAGGCGGGGTAAGGGGTTCGTCGGACACCCGGCTGAGTGACCAGTGACGACATTCGGAAGAATTTTTTTTTTGTTTGATTTTGAAGAAAAAAATTTTGAAAAAAAAAAGTCATCAAAAAAAGTCACCGGAGACCAAAATTTCATTTACATTTTTTACTCCAAATAATGTCAGGAATCACTGGGTAAAGTAAGTCAAGTACGTCCCTTAACACCCTGTATAAAACACCTCGAAAGCATTCAACACCAAGAAACATAAATACAGGATCTTCCCTGATCAATTTCCTGTACAACCATTGTCGTTGTACAAATAAACATTGGCTACCTAAAAACCAACCGTGTGAAGTAGGTTATTCGCGTTCTACTCATCTAGTAAGAAATGTTATCTACATTAAAAAAAAAACAGGTTATACCTACACACAGACACTTCGAATGTCCATTATGATTTATGATTAAAATAATTTTTGTCATTCACGACGCGGGACGGCTAGCCACGGAGCTACGAGCCGGCACTAACTAATTGATTATTGTACAAATATGCAATTTTTTATAGCAAATTTCTTTTAGCTGGAAATCTGACAGTCACAAAAACTAATGACCGAACTTGGAGCACAACTGAACACGGTAGAGCAATTCGCAGTATTCATCTCATCGATAACTCACTAAAAAGAAAGTTGGACGAGGTGCTGCGAAACGTACGTTAGGCTGAACCCTCAATGTATGGAGGCTTTTTTCGTCGAGATAACATTTTTCAGGGGCCTTAAAAGGTACCTACGTTTAATTAGATATAACCACATTTTTGGCCCCGTACCATGGCACGAATATGTGACTTTTGGAGTGACATTTTTTTTACATTAGCTCCACACAGGAGGCTCTGAGGAAAATAATTCTCATCATGGCCTGTCATCTTTAGGATAAAAAGGATAGCAAGTTCTGGGAAGGAAGGGGGTACGAGCGGTGAGTATTAATCTGGGGGTCAGTGTGTCCAGGAGTGACGGGTGCATGAATCCATCCCTTCCACTGCAAGCGATTTCTCCTTCCTACAAGCGATTTCTGAGAGAGTCCTGCTAGAGAGGTCAAATGGTCTCCATCAACCCGATCTGGCCTGTCACACAGTTGTTGGGCAGACGCATCCGCCGCTAAGACGCGGACAAACCTCACCCCATGAACCTGGTCACCTCTGCTAAGTCACCAAACGTGACGTACCACTTGGGATGACCTACGGCAGGGGTGGGTTTCAATAGTCTATGGAAGTTATTATTTTTGTTTTTCACATATTTCGCACGTTTCTGTTATTCGACGAATTTCGTAATACTTTTAAAATTGTGTTCCAATATACCTACTTTCACAAAAATACAAAACTAATTAAATTAAGATACGTGTTGTGGAGGAATATTAGGTCCTTACATATGACATTGGCGTTTTGTATGGGAGGAACATAAAGTCAATTTTTTTTAATACATATAATATATTTATGTAATCAAAGTATGTACCATTGCTCTCTATGCACTTTTGCCATCTTATAGGTAGTTTATCGATCCCTTTACTAAAAAAACCATTCGGACGGGAATCAATAAAATCTTTGAAGGCGGTTTGGACTGCCCCATCGGAGTTGAATTTTTGCCCTTGCAAGTTAAAAAAAGAAGTTATCCAAATTTCGAAAAAAATGGTAATCTGTTGGGGCAAGGTCCGGAGAGTACGGTGGATATCTTAGACATTCTAATTGAATCTCCTCTCATTTGGTAGCCGTCTGTTGTGCAGTGTGTGGTCTAGCGGTCAACGCGCGTTTGTTGATTTGCTTCACTCAATTCATGAGGTACCCACCTTTCAAGCTTTTCCACCTTCCCAATTTGCTTCAAGTGGATTAAAACAGTTTTATCACTAACACCGCAGCTTGCAGCTAACTCGGACGTGGTTTGCGATGGATCCGCTTCCAGAATAGCCTTCAATTCTTCATTATCAACTTTGGTCTCCGGCCGTCCATGGGGCTTGTTCTGCAGGTCGAAATTTCCAGAACGAAAACGTTGGAACCAAAAACGCACTGTGTTTTCTTTTGCGGCACCGTCGCCATACACATCATTAATCCTTCGAGCCGTTTCTGCAGCACTGGTGCCACGGTGGAACTCGTACTCGTAAATAACGCGATATTTCAAGATTTCCATTTTGTAAACTAAGTGATGCAAAGAAAAAAAACAATTAAGGAAAAAACAAATGAATAATAATTTTCGAAACACAAATACATGAGTAAATAGCTGTATAAATTTGAATTTTGAATTCCTAACCAAAGAGAAGATATTTGTGATCAAAGTTGCCAGTACGGCAAAACGCCAATTTCATATGTAAGGACCTAATATATATAACGTTTTGTGTTTGCAGTTTCCGCAAATAATTAGAATCTTTCCTCAAAAAAAAGGTATGGAATTTTTTTAACGATATCAGCTGTTATTGAAAGCGCCACTTTTATACTGCTCATCAGCACCTTCTACTTACTTAAATTAAAAAAAAAAGGACGAACTTTGGACAGCCTACCGTACACAGACACCTTACTAGGTAAGCAATGGTCCATGAGATACGAGAGATGGAAGGTTGCTTGCTGAAAGTTGGGGCAGGGGGGGGGAATTGTGACCTGCCGGGGAGAAGGGGGGTTGTGACCTTCCTAGGCCGCCCGATGCATCACTGGTAGGTGGTAGGTAGTTAACACTCACCTACAGGGGCGCCAGGTACCTACCTGGTACCTGCCTGCGGCCGAAACCGGTGCGTCATAGACGGATGTCAGCATGACCAATAACTAAGATATCTCATGCGGTTATTCAATGAATAAATGCATCTTCGATTATATTATAGCACATATTATATTAAATTATATTATATTAACCATTTGAACAATTTTTTGTATGTATTTAAATGTACAAAGATGTCCAATTAAAATAATTTGGGTTTAAAGCTAAATGAGTGACTTAAAATGGATGTAAATAACAAATTAACTAACTATGTCCGTACAGGGGTAGGCAGAGAGAATTGGACGCCATACAATCCTAAAATCCTAAAAATAAAAAAAATGTTGGAATTATTTCAACTTACAACCACTAAAAATCCCGCAATGCCACATTATTCTAAATACTATCCCGCAATCCTGCGGGATTGCAAACCCTACTTATAAGACGACACAGTCGTCCGGCGTAAACATAACTATAATAATTGGATTATTTATTTGTAGAGCACCGTTTTATGAAAAATCTTATTACGAGTTCTTAGACTCTATCTATTTTTTTTTTCAATAGTAAAACTTTCCAAAACCATGCATATTTTGAATCGCTTATATAAAATTTAAAATTCACGAAGGCCCAAAATTTATTAGGAAAATTGACATTTTTAGTTTTACGTAAAACGATTGCACAATTTTTTTTTGTCGTAATTAAACCTTTTTTATATCACAAGTTTGAACTTCGGCATTTAGAGTCTACTTCTTTTACTTGTGAAATGTTTTGAAGTTGGGTCCATTATCGAAGTTAGGTCCGAGAAATGTGGAAGTCTATAATGAACCGGCTATGTGCGAGGTTCGGGAGTTTAGAAACTTGGGGTTTCTTGAAGTACTTCTCCAACTTTCATAGTAGAATTTAGAAAAACAACAGAAAACAAGAATTAAAACTTTTGTTCTATGTTATATAATATAACGCGAATCTCTTTACTTTCCAGTAAAAAACCTAAACAGTTATTGTTTGATATTTTAGCAGCCAAGAGGATATCATGATTATTTTTTGAGTTATTGTGGAATTACTACTTCTTAGCCAAAGTTTCGGACAGCGTTCCAGTGTTCATCATCATCACATCTGCCCTGATCATGGATACTATAATGCTGTCCTAAACTTTGTCTAAAGAAGGAGGAAGCGAAACACGGCATAATACGATACCAAATGATATCACAGCCAGAAGCACCCCTGTCCCGGTACACCAGGGAACACTGATTTGTTAGAATTTGGAACACGTGCTATGAGAATGAAGAAGCGTAAACCAATATTGAAATTTAGGATGGACAGAAATAAAGGATTTGATTAAGCATTGTGTTTCTTTTTGTCTATCTTCCTTCTTTCAATGTAATCATAAAGAGATTTAAAAATGACTCACCTTACGTTATTTCTGACCAAAATCACTGAAAACAAAAACACACCTAGATATTTTATTAGATAAGGGAACGTACCCATACTACGTGACCAACTTTTTGCAATTTTTAACCCCCCCCCCCCCCCCCTCCCCTAGGTGAGTATTTTGAAGACCCCCCCCCTGAACAGGTCACGTAGTATGGGTAGGTTCCCTAAACGTATTATAAACATTATTATCACCTCACTTTTTTGTCGTTTCAAAAAATAATAATTAATAAAAAATTCACAAAGTTTCATAAATGTTTCTGAAATTGCGGTCGGAAACTTTGGTTTCATAGAAGTGCACATTTAATTGTTTTATAAAGCGTGGTGTTTTCTCTTTCTAACACCGTTAAGATCATATTTTTCACCAAAGTAAAGGTGATAAATATGAAACCTACGTGAGCTGTTCCAAAAGCAAACAATTTATTATTAATTGAGGAGTTAAATTACCAGTAGAGACATAGGACAATGACATGTCATTTTCTTATATTGCTTTAAAAACATTGTGTATGTTCCATTGACGTATATTGGTCTAAGGTATGTTCCTATAATATTATTTATTCGTTTATTGTGCATGTAAGTACGTTTGAGGCATGTAGGTTATCAGCGGAAGTTAGTTGCATTCGAATGCTGCAAATTCCCCTAAACAATAGCCAATGAATCAAAGGTTAGAACTGTGGTCAGTTCACTCAGTGCTCGAGGCGGGCTTCGAAAATGGCTAATAATTATGTATTTAATTTAGAGACTGCCATTGTTGACCTGTACTTAATTCGGACCGGTTCAGAGCCTGACAAAAGTTTAAAATAAAGATATTTAAAGTTTCAATAACAAGAATGCAACGGACAAATCACAATATCACACCATTATTTTATACTCGTATAGTGAAATAATATTTATGATTATTAGCAACGTGCTTTTGCTTGATTCTAAAAGATCACGAAATGGAGATCTGTAAGGGAACATTATTGTGTCAAATTAAACCGTAATTTTACTACTTCAAATTAATTCCAATTAGGGAGACGGGTATGTATGTATAAGGCCACCAGGGAACCATTTACTGGATAACCAACACTTCTGCCATATGTCACTCCAAGTACCCGGGTTCATGGGGTGAGGTTTGTCTAGGTCTTGGCGACGAATCGAGAAAGATTGGTTGAGGGTGGCCTTTTAACCTCTCAGGCCGGACTCTCTCAGTTGGAGGGGTGGATTCATACATCCGCCACTCCTGGACACACTGACTTTCAGATTCCAATCAATACCTCATAGCCTTTTTCTTCACAGAACTTCCTCTCCTTCACACCTTAAAAAAGACCCACTAAACAGCATCCCCTAAGATGACATAGGCCTTGAGGTGATTCACTTTCCTCAGGGTCTCTTGTGTGGAGCTAACATAAAAACAAAAAATATTGTGTGCAGTTCACACGATAGAAGTGAATCCTCCAGAAAACTACAGTAGATAAGAGTGGGGAGGCTTACTAATCACCGCATAAAGAGGAGATCGATAGGCTACGAAGCACCGCACAAAGAGGAGACCGATTATTCTTTCTCGTTTTCTCGCATGCAAAATCCTATGGATGTATGAGTTTAGTGTCGCATTTTCGTTCTATCGAGTTTCAAATCACAACGGTGGTGCTAAAAGAATTTTCAGTTCCAAAATACTATAAAATTTCCTGATCAATCTCGTTCCGCTATCGTTGAATATGATGAAAGCTTGCACATTTTAATGAAATTAATAACCATGTGGTTTGTGTGTGGAAAACTCATCGGACAGAGAATAATAATTTAAGAATGTGTTATAATATTATTTTAAATATAATTGAATTTTTCGTTCATTAGTCAACTGCATTCCATATTATATAAAATTCAAACCACCAATCAACAAAGAAAAATTCAAATTTTAGGTGCATTGGTAAATTGGCATTGTTGATCGATGGGTTGGTAGTTGCAATTTGTCAGATTTAATTTGTTGATGAATAGGTTATGCGTAGATAAGGCGTGTTAGATCACGATTATCCAATTATTATTATGCTAGTATTAACGCAGACCCGTGCAAAACTATAGGATAAAATGTTAGTAAATCTAGTACTTAATTAGTAAATAACTCTTTTTTGAAATGGAAAAGGCGCAGACAAGAAATCAGGAAATTTGACTTTACTTGTCAAGAAACCCTAAAAAGTGTAAAGATAAGAAATACAAATATTCAAAAAATATTTTTATAAAATATTGGTTCCATGAGAACTCAGAATCATGCAACTTTAACACCCCTTTGAAAAGACATCAAGAGTTATGTAAAAAAAATTGAAAAATCGCACAAAAAATATTTTATTACAGAGATAGGTACTTAAACGATTTATCGCTTTATTACGGTGTTCAAATTTTGAAATTTGTTTTAAACTTAAATCCAAAGCCAAAAGCGAGTACTAACCCAACCGAAATTTGTTTGTATGATTGGCGTTTAACACCTAATATTTTCATGTAAAGTAGATCCACGTAACTTCATACCATTTCAACGAGTAAATTGAAATCCTTTCGCTGATCTTATACAGATTTTTTTCCCGTCAAACATTCGTAGATTAGGCTAGATTTTGGTGAAAAGACCTACGCCTTAGCAGCCCGAGATCTCACCCCTCAGATCGCACTCCCAGAGGGAGGGAGGTGAATCCTGTTCGTTTTCAGTCTCCGGGGATTATACAATGTCACCCTCCCCCGGCACACTGTACTAACCGCACTTCTTGAGATACTTTAGCCAGGGCTGGTGGGTGCGCCCCTAACAGCTAGGAAATATTCAACAACCCCTTGAACACGAGCTCTCCCGTCTTTTGCAATTCTATGAATAGGTACACTTTTGAGTATCAAAATAATAATTTGCTTATAAAAGCAAGAAAACGCTGCAAGGACTTGTTAAAAGATAGGACTAAGCACTGAATCCATTGTAAGAATGCTGTAGAAATAAGATCCTGAGGCGTATTTTTTTTTTTTTTTACATGAGATCCACACAGGAGGCCTTGAGAAAAATAATTTCCATCAGGGCCTATGTCATCTTTGGGGATGCTCTGTGGAGAGTTTTTTTAGGAAAGGAAGGAGAGGGGTGTTCTGGGAAGGAAAAGGGTTTAAGGGGTGGGTATGAATTTGGGGTTCAGTGTGTCCTGGTCATCAGCCTCCTAGACCTAGACAAACCTCACCCCATGAACCAGGGCACCCCTGCTACATCACCAAACGTAGCTAACCACTTGGGGTGACCTACGGCAGAGGTGTTGGTAATCCAATAAAGGTTCCCGGGCGGCGGTACCCATTTCCGCCTCCCAAATTGAGATATACATAGAGAATATGTATGGTAAAACCATATACGATCGTGTGAGAAATGTAATGAGTAATGAGTAAGATTAAGAAAGCGACCATGAAATGGTTTGGAGAGCGAATAAACGAAGAAAGGAGTATAAGGAGAGGAGAGGTAGAAGAAGTCGGGGACGCCCGAGGAATACATGGCACGATCAAGTAATAATAGAAGAGTATATATGAGACGATGTATGAATGTGAATGAGGTAAAGAGTGCAAGTCAAGACCGGGTTGTTTGTTGATCCGTGATCTCTGGCTACCCCTGTAAGGAAACGACCTGATGGTTTGTTGGTTAATTATTTAAAAAATATATTTTTTCATTGACTATGTTGAAATGTAAATGTATAAGACTAATGGATTATATAATTTATCACGACCTCGACATAATTTAAACCCATCTATCTTTTCAATCATATCCATATAGTTGAAAACCTTTCGCCTTCGCAGTACGAGATAATGTAAGTAGTTAAATATGTAAATAACTAAGGATTTCTAAGCTTTATAAGGGCTTTTCGCCAAAATTCTCCAGTCCTATTTCTGCAATCTATTCTTGCCACTCATCTTCTAATAAATGTAATCTCAATATTGGAGGAGAAATTCGTGCAATGATTAGTATTTTTAATATAGCGTCCTCTGCAAAACCTTCTCCAAGCTTTAACGTTCTAATAAAAAGTGTGTTAATCTAGATTGACCTGCCCGGTAGCATATTTCCAAAACCTTTACCGATTCAGTCACGGTAGCGACAATTTACATTTTAAATTTACCTCTATATTGGTTATTTTTTCTGACATTGCAAAAACAAAAATTGTTCTAAAAACTAGATAAAATAATCTTTCTGATGTGTATATTAGAAATTAATAATTTTATTTCTAAGTATTTAAATTTTAATATTATTCCCACATATTGTAAATACACCTCTATATTGATAATTTTTTATCACTTTGCAAAAGAGTGCCCTGAGAAAATCCAGTACAAATTGTGCTGGATGGTTTTTAAATCAATCTACGAAATGGCCCCACCTTACATCTCCGAATTATGCGTCCCGGAAAATACCGGTCCGAGACAATTAACCCTTAGATCAGCAACTTCATCTGCTAAAGGCAGACTAATAGAACCTAAACGAAAGCCAAATACTATGTTTGGAGATCGTGCTTTCGGAGTATCTGGGCCCAAGGCTTGGAATAGACTCCCTCCGGAATTAAGATGCATAACAAGCCCAACAGAGTTTAGGTCCAAACTAAAAACCTTCCTTTTTGGGCTCTCATACCCGTAATTTAAATATATCTATTTGAGAGTATCATACTTGTATTGTCTACGATATGTCTTAATCACACTTTTCTTACTGAATTAAAATTACTCGATTCCTTACACATCAATCTGTCTCTTGACGAATCACATTTAGAAAGATCAAATCCTTATAGGCACTACTGCACCACCCACCTTTACATGTTGCTTTTACTTTCCAAAATACACTCGTCAAAGAATACATTACATATTAATATTAAAATATTTTTCAGGATTAAATAACATGTGTTCACAATAATGTCCTCTGCGTGCGAACTCTATCTAAATTTCTTTAAATGGCCAATATACAGTGTTAATTTCAACCGACCTCCCAGGTAAGTATGGTCCTGTTTTCATAAAATTTTAGGCAGCATCGCGTTCATTGGTCAAAATATTGTACACATATTTTCGTATCGGTGATCAATGAACCGATGTATGCAATTTTTAGCCATAAGTTGTTTATAATTGTTTGCCTAGCTTGTAGTTTTTTAGATTTTATAAATGTATTATAAGTTTGTACAGCGCCCTTGAGGTGATTTTTCACAAAAACGGCGCTATATAAATCATCCAAATATTATTATTATTATTATTAAAAACAAAAATTGTTCTAAAATCTAGATAAAATAATCTTTTCATTGTGTAAAACTAACTAACCATCACGCCGTTTCCCCGCAGGGGTAGGCAGAGAGGACGGACCGCCAAACAACTCGGTCTTGGCACACACTCTTTGCCTCACTCACATTCATACATCGTCTTTTACATCGTCATGATCGTCATCGTCATTGTGTATATTAGAAATTAATAATTTTATTTCTAAATATTTAAATTTTGATATTGAAAATGTAAAGAGACTGAACCGGTATAGGTTTTGGAAATACGCTTCTTGGCAAGTATGTAGTAAGTAAATAACTCGTAATTGCAGCGCCGTTGGGGTGATTTTCATAAAAACGGCGATGATTGTTATTATTATCATTAGGTACATGTAATATATTAAAGGTAATTAATCAAATTTTATCCGATTGTTATTATTAAATATGAATGAAGAAAAAGAGCTTGGTAGCGTTCCATTCTCTCTGCCCACCCCTGCGGATAACGTGATACTTTGTTAGATAGAATTCAACATCTTTACAGATGACGCTATGGCAAGAACAAAGCTAAAGCTTTTTCCGAAAATATATGCAACATGATCATCTCGATGCTTTTTTTATGTGATCACAAGAATCCCCAGCTGCTCCCGTCTGGAGCCAGTGAGACTATGGCTTCTCCAATGTTAGGAGTATTGGTCTGAAGGTAGTGGTGAGGGGAAGGAGATGAGTAAGAGGAAAGTGGGGAAGTATCTGGCTATTCAGATCTGGTCACTTAATCCGGCTAAAGCCATTTCAAGCAAAGTTCCAATTCTGAATAGTGGTCTTACACCAGGGCGATACTGAGAGTAACTTCCACTCTGGAACGTGCCGCAAATATACTTATATTATTGATTTATTGGGGGGCTAGAATTCCAACAATCCATGCGCTTGATAGCTGCAAGACGAGTTGTTATCGAGCCTCCTAACTTAAGTAAATTCTAATGTAAAATCCATGCTAATTTGTACAGCGCTCTTGAGGCGATTTTTCGCAAAAACAGCGCTATATAAGTTGTCCAAATTTATTATTATTATTTTTTAAATGAATTAAACGTGAAATAACACAAATTAATCAAATAAAATTTATTGCTATACAGGGTGTCCGGGGGTTAAGTGCATTAACTTCGGGAGGTGATTCTATATGATAGTAGGAGGAAAAAAGATGAACAACTTTTTCCGAAATTCCAACATTTTTTTCCCATACAAAAAGACGTACCTACTAAAAATCCTTAGTGTGAGGTACGATCTTACTTGCTGAGAGCCCGCCGGGCGCTCGACTCGATTGTGATTGGCCCGTATTGTAACAGCGGAAAATAATAAATCTGGCCCCACACGCCGGACGAATTTTATCGTTTTACCTCAAAGCTACCCCTAAAAGTTGGAATTTCGAAAAAGTTATTTATCTTTTTTACTTGTACTATCATGTAGAATCACCTCCCGAAGTTAATGCACTTTATCCCCGGACAGCCTGTATTTTAGGAGTGGTTAAACCTAATTATGGGTTAAACAATCCCTGAGACCTAGAAAGTACTGGCGCCTCTACGAAATACTTATTGTCAGTCTCCTTCTGACTTCTTCCAATTCCTTATTCCTGTAGTTGTTGAGTTACATATTACTTCATGTCATTATCAAAATCGCAATTGAAAATTTGGTCAACAAGCAGGTTCTTACAACAGCGTCAAAGGCTCAAAGGTATACGTGTTGTAAACGGAATGAATTAAAAAAGTTATCTTAACAAAATATAACCTTCGTACGTACTATGTACCAGCTTTCGTACGTGAGTTTCATCGTGAACCCCGTATTTTGTATACAAAATTATGTATTTTTGCAAATATTTAACGGGCATTCATTACGTTTGAATACGCATTCCCCCTTGAAATCATTCCTCCCTTAACAGAATCTAATTTCTTCTTCAGGGGTGATTTTTTCTAAACACATTTATGAATGTCCGCCGCTGCAGGCAGAGAGGGGTCGTTTTGCTGTATGTAGGGGATGCGATGGGGGTGGGGAAGTAGAAATGAGAAGAATCAGATGGCACGCGCTTGGTAATTCATTATATTAACTTATAATCTACTTGTCAGATAAATAATATTGTTAAATGTATGCACTATTTCAATTAAATATCGATTTAGTTGAATTATTTATATACAAGAAGCGTGAATAATAATGGAAAATAAAGTATAAAATGTTTTTTTAATAAGCAGAAAAAATACATGTTTCGGTAGAATCTAGTAAATCTTAATATAGTCGGGTTAGTTACACCATTTATAACTCGAGATAGGCTGGACCGATTTTTATGATCTTTGATTTTTGGATTTGTCTCCGCCCCAAATAGCAGAATAGCTATTGAAATATCTGAAAAATTCTTTTCCTCGTGCATTTTGTATGGAACGAATATTGAAATAAATAAATAAATCTTTTGAAAGAGCTGCAGGAATATTGTGATAATTATAATATTGAGTAGTGAATTCCAAAATTTCAAAAACGTCAAATGTCAATGTGCTGATTGTTTTGTAATGTCAACAGCGAAAATGGGACAAACGGTGAACGTACGTCTGCACCCCTCCAAATGAAAAATACAATAATTATAATAAATCCCGTAAGTAAATGGAAAACTAATAAAATCACAAAAATTATAAATCCGTACAAAACGTCATCTCTGACTGACAAAAACAAAACACGGACAGTTGCGCATCGATAATTGCTTCATTGTGTAATTAGTAACTCAATACAAAAAAGTGAATTCAATTCAGCTAATAAGTTAAACACAATTTATTGATTCTGAAGCGCTACGAAGTTCGCCGGGTCAGCTAGTATAATATATAATTGGTTAAATCGTCCTTTGATATTGTTAGAACCCAAAGGAAAAATGCATGATAATTCGGTATTCCAAATTAAAATCAGACTGAATGTAATCTTTCTTTACTTTCAAATTTGGCTACTTAATTTAAATAAATTCTAAAAACAGTTTGATAAAAATCATTAAATTCCCAGTTTTACTACCCGACTATGCCGAAGATTGCAATACCCTTTTTTAAACATATTCCTTTGTTTTCCTCAGAAATATTGCAGAAAGAAAAAGCTGTGAAAATTGGGCGGAAATGACACTTAATTTCAATACAAACAGCTTTTGTGTTTAAATTTTTGTCTAAAGCGTTATAATTCGCAAAACTACATACACACTGCTCAAAATATTACACGCTTTAAGTTTCGTATTTCTCAAGTTAAACGCCTCGCAATTTAATTATTTCGCCATCTGCGTCCCAAATACTTAGCGAAACTACATTAATGCTACGTAAATTTCCCGAAGAAACATTTTCCGCTTTCTCGGTAAGCACAAAACAGCGAGTAACTAAGCCGCTAGTTAATTCTGAAAAGCTATGAAAATTCCTACATGCTTCCTGAAAGCCGTAAGAACTTTGAACAAACATTATGTTGCAGACTGTAAAATTAGTTTGGAAATAAGACGAACGCATCTGGGAGTAATATGAGAATGCATATTGTACTAGACTGCTTATGCTACTGCTGGTGCATTGTAGATGTGGGCGGGTAACTTATTGTGCTTCGCGGCGCAGCTGTAGCTCTACCCTGGTGCACTTCTGTACTCCGGGGATTTCTTTTCTGATTGAATTACAACTTTGCCGACTTGTTGTTGAGTTGATGCCGGAAAATATTGTTTGAAACACTCACCAAGCCACTATACAATACATACACCACCTATAGGAACACACCAAAAGGTTTCGGTACAGCTCTGGCCTTTGCCAGGACAGAGAGAAACTAATACTTAAACTAATACTGGTAGTTTCTGCACCAACTTTAGGATGTGTTACATAACAAGCGATGAATCATTTACTAAATTAAACAAAAGTAATTTAAATGAAGCTCCAATTACATAAAAACTATAATTGAATTCAATATTAAAAAATGCGCTGCCAAAAACGAATCTGCTAAATAATTAGTTTTTTTACCAGAAACAGAATTTTTTTCAATCAGTTATCCCAGATTTGGTTCTGAAAAAGGTTGTACGGTGTAAAATGACTGCTTTAAAAAATAAATTAAAATGTCATACGACTTAACAGTTACTTCGCCGATAAGTCTGTAATGTACATTCTACACAAATTTTTACCAAATATTTAAAATTCTGTCAATATTTGATTCATCGTGGGCCTAATATTTCCTTACCTTATCTAATCTATTGGGTTTATTACAGCTTAACAAAATTTACCAATAATTTTCTAACCGAGTCTATCGGTGTTCGAGGAATGGGAGGTGATACCTACTCTACATAGATAAGACTAACGACACCGAATATACTATCAAGATTAACGTGTACGACAAAATAGTTCGGGGGTATCTGGGAAGGTATTATGTGTAACGGTGTCAAAAATTAGTTACGAAAAAACCCGCGTGATTTCTGATAACACTGATTGATAAGATAACTGATAACATACAGGAAGTGTCTCAAAATCAAATCCGTTGGCCATTACATACCTTATTGCAGTGTATGTGAATACGCATATAGTTTGAATGTCTATCTTCAGATGTCGTAAGTGTAGATAGTTGTATGTAGTTTTAATGTTACTCAACAGAGGTCAGTAGTTGTACTGTATGAGAGAGACAACTGTCGCCAATCAAAGTCTAAAACCCGAACGGTTACCAAGATATCAGATTAATATAGACTTTAGAACGACCGTTCTAAAGGATGCTCTATATTATAGAGCACGGGTCACCAAATGGCGGACCGCGGTCCGGATCCGGACCGCCGACCTATTTTGTGCGAACCTTGTGTTAACAATACAAAATATTTTGGTAAATATGCAGTTAGTCCACCTCACGGATAATACGGAACGTTCGTGTTGTCGAAGTTTGATGCACGGATAATACGGAATGTTCCTTTTTTAACAAATAGACAATCAAATATGACATTTGTTGGAAGTACCAATCTTATAAAATAAATTCTCTAAAATAAAGTCGCTTTTCATCATACTTTTAAAAAACATCCCAGGTTTTGAATGGTTTGTTTGCCTACGCAGGGTTTGTCTAGCGGGTTTGTGTAATTATTTTAATACATTTCTTCCCATGTTCTACTGTTATAAATACAGGTACAAACTTGTCAATGATGCATTCATTTTGTTTTACGCAAAAATATTTTTTCTATGATTGGCAGCATTGATGAAATGTTAAAATAAAAACGATGAATAAACATGGCGTTACCGCGCGAGCGAATTAATTTTAACAAAATTAAAATGTTAAATGCATATTTTTTGCATGTTTTTTGGTCTCCCCCGACATAAATACTCACTTTTCGTAATAATAAAGCTAAATCTAACTGTTTGGATAAAAAGTTTTCCGTATTAACGAGTAAGCGGCTTAATGCATAAATAATAATATTTTCATTGAGGAACTTAAATCGGAATTTGAAAACAGATTCACAGATTTTAAGGAAATTGAGAATCTCGCTGCCATCCTCAGTACCATTTAATCTCTGGATCCTGGTGATGAATGGAGGAATGAAGCTGCAAATATTTTCGGGAGTAAAGCTGCTCTCCAGATGGAATTGACCGATTTCCAAGAAAATACAGTTTTAAAACACCAAAAACAGGAAGTTTCTTGTCAAGAGTTTTGGATAAAATTTGTTTGTGCTAATAAATATCCAGAATTACAAAAAAATTGCCTTGAAACTTCTCACTCTGGGTCAACATACTCGTACTCGTATGTTTGTAAAGCAGCATTTTCCAAGATGAACTTCATTAAAAATAAATTACGGAGCAGTCTTACCGATGAACATTTCCAAATTTGACAGTGGCCTGCACAAAATTTAGTCCAAACTTCGGACGGATAGTCCAAGGAAAAAATTGTCATTTTTCTCATTAATATTCTAAAAAACCCCTTAGTACTTCTCTTTATTCATAACACTTGTTTATTATTTTAATAAAATATTGTTCCGGAACCTATTCGTTTTATTTGTTCATTGATTTTGTATCTACACATATTTAAATAGTACAGTTAATTATTTAATTATTTTAATTGCCGGGGGGGGAGGCTTTTTCCCTTCGGGACCGCGACGGTCATGTTATTTTAAAAAACGGACCCCTAATGAAAGTAATTGGTAACCCCTGTTATAGAGCATCCTTTAGAACGGTCGTTCTAAAGTCTAGTCTAGTCAGACAATCGTTGTAAATAATGGACGAAATTATTGAATACATCCAATCTTCTTAGGGAATAATTATGGAAGAGTGGAAGATTCTAAGTCTAAGCTTGCAGAATCGCCCAGGTGATACACCACTTACTATTATTATTGAAACGTTGCTTTAAATGATTTTAACAAGCAACCAACTTTTTTCGACCGGTTAGGAGGTTAATTGGTAAATACGTCGGATTCCTATCCAGACGTCGTGAGTTCAATTCTTCTGCTAGCTAAATCATGCACCAGCTCACCAGAAACATTTTCAACTGAAGTTTTTAAAATATTTTCAGGTCATTGGTAGCCAGGGACTGATTGTCTTTCTATGTATTTTTTGTAACTAAATCTGAATAAACATAAGACACTTCCTTACCTTTCTCTTCCCACTTCTTCTTCTTTTACCCAACTTTCTGTAAACTCACCACATTAATAAGTCATAGTTTCAGCAATTGGAATTTTGTGCGGTATCACATTGAAAAAATACAAAGTCAATAGCACGTGCCAACACTACCGAATTAGCAATCAAACTGATTCATCGCCCCATGCATGTATCAAAATTTAAGCCTAATAAGGAACTTTTGTTTATTCTAATTGATGTACAATCGGTAAGCCGCAATGAGTCAACTAATATAATTTAAAATCAACACAGCGAGTAGTAATACAACTCCACCTCGGTGCGTCATCCCATTATTTATAGTAATTCTTTCAATGGGTGATTGCGGTGATTGGTTATGTTACGGCTCATTCCGTGACTATTCAGTTTCTTCAATGTCCGGCAGAGCCGTAAATACTATCAGTAATGGGGATCTCTCGGAACATTCAATATGAATAGTACAATGAAGTGAAATGGTCAATGTGCAATGTGCAGTGAATGTTCAATACATAAATTAAGTTAACCGATTTGATCACTGAGTGAGTACATAGCAGATGAACCCTAATAGAAACGCAATGAAATTGGGCACACTTTTTTGAGAATTAAAAGGGGTAGTGAAATGAATGTCTGATTTTTCGAAAATTATATGCTTATCCGCCAGGTGTCCATAGTGTAGAAGTTCGCCCCTCCATCGTGGGTAGCAAGGAGAAGGGAACCATAAGGTTTCGAGAAACAGAGCTTTTGAGAGCATAATAGAGAGGACATTAGCACCCACGATGTCTTAACTAATATTAAGAGTGAATCTTATTTAAGGGGGAGTTTTGTTTTAATTGTACATTTCAGGATTTCAGTCTGCAGGGTGAAGATTGTCTCAATACTAGCCAACACATCAGAAGAAAAAGTATAAAAAATTGGACCTTCTCACTCCTCGGAAGCATTTTTTTAAATTGTATACTCTATATCTATGTACGTGGTTTTCTCTTTTTCCCATCTAGTCAAACATTTTTAGTAGAACTGGACTCCACTAAGATCCAAAAATGTTAATATTTAAAAAAAAATCATAATTGTTGGTAAATTACGGTAAATATCCATAATTCCCAAAAGAAACTAATGTCAAAATTGACCTTGACATTGGCAAAATGACCAACCTTGTATATTCCACGGCGGTGTTTAGAAAATTCAATACAGTCAGATAAATGTGACGAAGATAATATTCGGATAGCAATCTTCCAGATTAAAAGGCAGACCGAGGGGTGACTCGGCTGGGATCACATGAGTACAGGAGGGTTGCGGGGGTAGATGTGTATCGGACATATTCACCCACACCGCCGCCGCTATTAGGGGAGACTGTAAAAATTGCCTTCTGAAGGTGCTATATGACTGAGCTGCTGTGTGTAGTTCGAAGTGATGACTACCAAAGATTAAAGAGTGCTAATTAAAAACGGGGGTGAGTTTAGACACAAAAGCTTTGATTAGAATTTATTTAAGTGTTCTTTTATAAATGCATTTGAAAAATATAATATATTACCTAAATGTATTATTAAGTAGAAGAATTTACATAACAAAAAACATAAAATATATATTCGTTGAATTTCACCGATTGGAGACAGTTTCAACAGGGACTAGGTCAACCACAATCGGGAAACTTTGTGAAGCTAAAGAAAGTAAGAAAGGGGAAGGAATAGTTGAGGTTTGAAAGCTAATAAAAAAGTAATGAAAAGAGAATTATCTATTATCAGCGTCTTTTTGAGAAAAATCACTTCCAACGGTGGCTTCAAAGTTGTCAAATAAACCAAATACGCTAAGAAAATTAATCCAAACGTAATGTTAGGTACATCAAATACAACCATGAACACAGCTTACCTATAATCAAAGCCAGTTACTGAACTATTTTAAACCAACGTTCTGGTGATTGTTCAGAAGGGCAAAAAACTAAAATACTTTTTTCATTAATTTCATGTCTTCGAGAAATAAAATATTTTGTATGTACTGAATCAGATACGAAAAGATACATAGAAGTTTTCTATTACATCGACTCACACGGCTCATTCCCGAGGGGACTTCAAGGAAGAAGTCAAGCAGAAGGAGAAGAGAAAGGGGAAGGAATGCCAGGAATTTTTATTTTTCAATTACTATTCCATGCAATGACAGCTGCTGTCTCCTGCAGGCTGCGACTGCAACTATGTGCGGACACGGGACGAGATATGCCAGCGCAGTTATCTACATTTCAGATACATATCGCGTGCATTGTAATGTACATGTACAATGTACAAATGAACATTTCATTTGTCAAGCGAGGAGGCACTGTTACGTACTAGATTCAGACACAAAGGATCTACCGTTCGACGACAGTGATCGTTATTTGCAGATCGCAAACTAAATGCAGACACAAAATAATTTAACAAAATAATTTTTTCAATATAATAGCTACGTATCTACATATATTTTTTTATTTATTTATATCCACATTAGAATTATTATGAACTTTACCTTAGACAATTTCATAGAATTAAAAAAAAACTGTTAATTATTTTATAAAAAAGTAAGCGTAAACTACTTAAAAGTGTTTTTTTTTCATTAAAAATGTATGAACGCATTCAAGAAACAACTTTTAAAAAATATAGTTTTATAAAATGAAACAATGCAACTTTGTATAAACCACTTATAAAATGTGCAAATCCGACCGGTTTCGGAACAAACGTTCCTTCGTCAGGGAATGCTTATAAGCATTTTATAAGTGGTTTATACAAAGTTGCATTGTTTCATTTTATTAAAATGGATAACCACAAAGTAATAGCTACATTCAAAAATATATAGTTTTATGGCTCAAATTTTCCGCGACAGTTTACATTAAATAATTTTTTTTCTTTCAAATAAAATAAACCTCAGATTTAATAAAATAAAATTCAATAATAAAGGCGGTAATGAAAAAAATAAGATTTGCAGTTCACAATCGGTAGAAGTGAAAGTTTCAGAAAACTAAAGTAGATGAGTGGGGAGGCTACGAAGCACTAAACAATGAGGAGACCGATTTATCTCATTCTCTCGCAAGCTAAATCCTATAGATGTATGCGTTTGTCTCATTTTAGTGTCGTTCGTTTCCGTTTCACCGAGTTTCAAATCATAATGGTGCTAAAAAAGTTTTCACTTAAAAAATCGGCAAATATTATGAGGTACAGTTGTATGTATACCTTTAATGAAGTGAGTATTGTAATGGTATCGTTTACATGTTTTATGCTGTTACGTAAAATGTTTGTCTTTTTTGTTCTTTAATGCATCTTTTAATTTTGAATCCGAAATGTTTTTGTTTCCCTCATTTTTTATGTCAAATGAAAGATTGTTGAATGCTTTTATTACCTAGCATGTTCAAAGCATGTGTATACCGTCGGATTTGTTACGTTTTTTTGTACGCTTGTCTAACTGGTATATTAATGATAGTTACATACAGGCCCAAATCTACAAGAACCCTTAACATATTTTGGACCTAAATTTTTACGAAAAATACTGGTTCCTTTAATCCTATGTCTAGAATGTCTCGATCATACAACGATCTTGTTAAAATACACAGTTTCATAGATATTTTGTAAATAATATAACATGTTTCAAAAATGTCTCCACAATTTGTGCGCTTAAAAACAAAAAAAAACTATTTTTTGTTGTTGTTTTATTACTTTTCAGTAAATACTTCATAAATACTGTATACTTGTTATTATTATGTATTTCAATTTTGTATTTAAGTTTTCAAGTTATGTATAAATAATACTTGCATTGTTTTTCTTGAGTTTGCTTCTGTGAAAATGCATATCTGATTACTGCAGACACATTAGTCTAGGGATATTACCCACAAAAATGTTGTATGAATATCCTGTTTGTGTCTCAAATAAATAAATAGTTTATGGTTTTCGAAATTTGTTTTTATGGTCTGCTTTTATAGTCTCGATTCCTTACACATCAATCTGTCTCTTGACGAATCACATTTAGAAAGATCAAATCCTTATTGGTACTACTGCACCTCCCACCTTTATATGTTGCTTTTACTTTCCAAAATACACTCGTCAAAGAATACATTACATATTAATATTAAAATATTTTTCAGGATTAAATAACATGTGTTCACAATAATGTCCTCTGCGTGCGAACTCTATCTAAATTTCTTTAAATGGACAATATACAGTGTTAATTTCAAGCGACCTCCCAGGTAAGTATGGTCCTGTTTTCATTAAATTTTAGGCAGCATCGCGTTCATTGGTCAAAATATTGTACACATATTTTCGTATCGGTGATCAATGAACCGATGTATGCAATTTTTAGCCATAAGTTGTTTATAATTGTTTGCCTAGCTTGTAGTTTTTTAGATTTTAGAAATGTATTTTAAGTTTGTACAGCGCCCTTGAGGTGATTTTTCACAAAAACGGCGCTATATAAATCATCCAAATATTATTATTATTATTTAGTAGTTAGTTAGTAGTACATTAATAGGCCTACAAATAGCAACTAGGTGACTCCCACGCATATTACATTAACTACTGTTGGCTCTGTAATTCAAATTCATTTCGAGTTGGTCGGTTCAACAAACCATCATACGCCGTTACACAGTTGACAGTTGATAGGTATAGTTGACATGTTGCGACTTTCTCGACCAAAGCTGAATACCCAAACAAGTAACAGTACATACTCAAAGTAATATCAAAATACTCGCGGTAAAGAACCTTCCTACAGAGATAAGCCTTTATTACCCAGGGGAAATAAATACTGATTATTTGTAATAACATCGTTAAAATAATAATGTATTGAATGAGGCTACCTTATTTTTAAAAGATATGATATATATGTCGCAGTTTTACCAGAAGATAAGAAATGAATAGCCAGGTCAATAAATTAAAGCTCGTAGTCATTAAACATTCAACAATACGCGTGACCGAGGACCTAGCAACACTTGCATCATTAAACTACTTCTTAAATTTTTTACGATATGCTGTCAAATACAAACGTCGTATCAGTCTGAGGAAAATAATTTCTCTCAGGGCCTACGTCATCTTTGAGGATGTTGTGTGGGGAGTCTTTTAAGGAAAGGAAGAGGTGAAAATTCTAGAAAGGAAAAGGCAGGACAGGTGGGTTGGAATCTGTGGGTCAGTGTGTCTGGGAGTGACGTAAGTACGTATACATCCCTTCAATGGGGTATTTCCACAAACGAGAGATTCTGTTGAAAACGTACGGAATATTTAAAGATCATTTTTCTGATTTTAATCATCCTACTAAAAATGTTTGTTTTATATGTTTTCATTCAATATTATTGATTTTAAAAACGGTCTAAAACTGACAAAATCAAAACGGCCCATGGTTTGAAAATCGGAATGTGACGTCACAAGCGCCGCTCAGTTGGACCAGCATAAATTAACACTGTCAGTGATCGTCCACGCTCATGACGTCACACGATACGCCCCAAATTACTGTTTTGGCGGTAATTCAAAAATGGGAAACTTTGACCGCTGTATAAAATTTATTCGTCAACATAAAAATAAAATAAAAATGCTGTAATTTTTTGCTTAATTTTTTAAGCAATAAAAAAACGTGGAAATACCCCATTGCGATGCAAGGCGTTGTACGTTGGTTCAAGAGAGTTCGGCTGGAGAGGTCGAACGATCTCCCTCAACCGGAGTCTCCCGATTCGGCCCGCCAAGCGGTTTGGTGGGGAGACCCATTCGTCCCTAAGATCCGGACAAACCTACCCACGAACCCAGACACCCTGTTATGATGACGAAACACCACTTGGGATGACCAATAACATGTAATGTACCTAAGTAATCTTAATTGCCTACTTAAAAATCTGCTTCAGTTAATAAATAACGGATGTGTAATGTTAACACTACTTCGAGAAGCAATCCGACCCTATAAAATAATTATATGGACTATGTTTAACGCTGATTATCCATTTCCCGTCGTCTTCAATCATGAAAACAAATAAGTTTAGAAATTGACCTCCATAACAAACTAAATGTTTTCAACTTCACAACATGTTCTCAACTCAGTATTTTACTTAGATATACAATTATCATTTAGATATCTTTTCAACGTGAAATTTATTTTACTCATTACATACCTGCCCTTGTGTATTTACTGTGCATCTCATCTTTATCTAAAGTTACTTAGATATATTTTTTTTTTTTTTTTACATTAACTCCACACAGGAGGCCCTGAGGAAAATAATTTCCCTCAGGGCCTATGTCATCTGGGATGCTGTGTGGAGGGTCTTTTTGAGGAGAGGAAGGAATGAACAATGGTCTTGAAGAGACCCATGTTGTAGGAAGGAGGAAACCCAGAGGCCGGAAAATCATTCCACAGCCGAGCTGTTGAACACAAGAACGAGTCGAAGAAACGACCCGTTCTCATGTGACAAATGTCAACTGTGTACAAATGTTGGGCACGCGTTTGGCGTGTTTCCCGACTATGCACCGGTGCCGAAGGGATCAATGATGCTAGTTCCTCGGAGCATCTTCCATTGTAATACCGGGAGAACAAGGATAGCATTCCCACCCGACGCCTGTGCTCTAAAGATTGCAATCCGTCTGTTAAGATGGGAGAATCTATCAAACGGACCGCCCGTTTCTGCACAGAGTCGAGGGTATTTTTCAGGTATTTTGGAGCTCCAGACCAGAGGTGGCTGCCAAATTCAACCGTGGGGCGCACTTGCGATTTGTACAGGGTTAGCAGTTGTGTACTATTAATATTATAAAATAAAATAAGTATATATATTTTTAAGCATTCTAATATTGTTTTACTTAATAGGGATCTCATTTTGATGTGTTATTTACACAAGTAATTACTGTTTTCACGCTCATGGTTTCTTTACTACTTACGAAGTTCTCATCTCTAGTTTATGCCTTATAATATGTTGTATTGTGTAAACGCTGAGAGGCGTAAATGTTACAAAAAAAACAAGGTGTGCATCTCACACGCGGAAGAAGTGAAACCTTCCGAAAATTAAAGTAGACCAGAGTGGGGAGGCTACGAAGCGCCGTACAAAGAGGAGACCGATAGGCTACGAAGCACCGCACAAAGAGGACACCGATTATAATCTCATCCTCTCGCAGGCTAAATCCTTTTTGTGTTTGTCTCTTTTTAGTGTCGCTATTTTTCGTTTCATCGAGTTTCAAATCACAACGCTAAAGAAGTTTTCACTTCAGGCTGCTAGTCCTAGTGAGGTTAATATTTTTGTATGTTAAAAAAAATAAGAACACATGTATGGTGAGAAATTATAAATAAAAATAATAAATAATAAAGAAATGAATGTTGACAACACCAGGGTCCTCGTCTTCACAGAAACAAACGAGTACAGAAGTCGAACTCCATGACAAAATAAAAGTTGACAACACCAGAGTTCCTTCTCATTTAACAGAATTAAACCTATCCGAAACCTAAAGCAGCAGAAAGCACCTACCGGAAAAGTTAATGATACCCTTATCGTCGACTCTGCCAAACATTCCAGCCCCTGCCTCGGCCGCGGCCCGTGCACTCACTAGCCCGCCGTAACTAGCCTAGACTTTCATGCCCATTGATTTTTTATAAGCCAACTGTTACATGATGCAGAAGTAACCAACCTCTGGCGGCCGACTGCAAACTCAGCGCACATTGCACACATCTCTAGGGTGGCTGGGATGGTATTACTGTGAGGGATGCCCCATGATGATAAGCGGCATTAAAGGCAATAAATTCCGAATGTTGACTGGACATTGGACAACTCAGAACCTTCTTTGAAAAGTCACTAAAAATGATGAAAAAAAACATTAAAAATTGGTTACGTTAGGTTAGGCTTGAATCAAGTCAACCCAACATCTAATTGAAAAGTCATTAAAAGCTATGAAAAAATATTTCTAAAAAACCCATAACCCTAACCTAACGTAACCTATTTAAGCATAACTTTTAATAACTTTTCAAAGGAGTTTTCTGAGTTGATTTCATTCTGAGGTGTCAGATCACCAGTCACGCTGTATGTTTATTAAAACTCACTATTTATATGTAAAAATATTGTTCTTTCAATACCTATATTATTTTGTGTTATTTTCATTATGTTATAAAATTATTAACCTCAGGCTGGTCCTGGTAAGGCTAAAAATTGAAATATAAACAAAATATCACGTGAAGAAACAAAAAAAAAATATATCAATGTACCATGGTGTGAAATTTTATTTCTGAAACGCTTCGTAAAACCTGAAATCTAATCTAATCTAGTTAACACTATTTTGCAAATATGGCTTTGGCATATTTAAACCCACTTACCCCATAAAAACTCTACGAAGCTGCTGCTATACTCCGTACCACGTAGAATTACAAAGCCATGAAGTTCAGGGTCTTCCTCTGTTAAAAGTTCCACCAATCAGATCACAAAATCGATCGAAATAAATCAAATATACGCGGGAGAATTTAGAGATTTTTTATATGTGTTTTAGCGGCCATTTTGCAAGAATGTCTTTCTGTATCAAGTTTCTTAGGAGTAATAACACATCCATAGATATTTCATCAAATGGGTGGTTTTAAGGGGAGGAACAGAGCATTTGGAAGTATGGAGATGGCAGACGCCCCCCTCTCCCCTCCACGCAATGCTCATAGCCAATGCCAATAGTCTGAAGGAGATAACACTCCCAACAGTCCATAGCTCCATTGTCAAAGCTCATATGTCTCCGAGAGGACGTTTTACAGTTCGTGCACCCCTATCAACTTCCGACGGACAAAAAATAAAACATCGAAATTTAACATTTTCAACGAAATTACATTTCATGGCAGAGCTTTTACATTCAGAATATTTTGATTCTGTGCAGTCGAATATCTGTTATCTGTTCCAAAATATTTTCACATAATTTGATGTGTCACGTATGTACTCCTACAAGGATCGGCATTGGACATGGCGCTTTCACATAATCCAATTACTTACTGTCTGAGCGATGGTCCGGCCACCAAATCGAAAATGAAGATTTATCAATGCAATAACGCAAAATTTTACATAAATTACTTTAAGAGCGTTTAACCAGCCAGCGGCCGAAAATCCACATTTCGTCGTTGTTCTTACGATCGTGCAGGGCGGTTACAATGAAAAAGATTAATTATTCTCCGTACCAGCTTTTTAAAATTATAACTCAATATCGATTTTATTTCATTCCAAATTTACTTTAATTTACATCCAAAAATACAGAAAGGCGTGATGATAAAACTATTAAAATAATGTACTTTTTGTAATTTATTAATGTCTAAGTTAAATAAGAATGTTAAAAAAACTTGAAATATATTAGTTTGTAAGTGCGCTAATAAATACACAAACCAATTTTCATCAAGAAACACATGTACGTATATATTTTTTAATGATTTTATTTAAACTAAAAATTATAAAACATGCGATACCCAGAAAATGTATTGATTTATTTTACTGCATGATTATATGATTTGAAATGGGTGTGGTATATATAATACAAAATCTTTTTTGAAAATTTAACAAATCTGCCAACGACCTATAATATATATATACCTTATTATTCTAAAACTAAACATTTTTTCTCAAAATTTAAAACATGCGAATGATAGATAAAATAACAATCTTTCGAAATCCATTTATAATTTCTTGTGGAAAAGAGTCAATACGTCTAAAATCTGATTTAAAAATGACATATTTCTATTTTTTGCTGGTTATACCCTCTTAAGGAATACATTTTGTTAACAAAAACTGAACTAATCAGAACCCAGTGTGTAGTCCAGTATAACAAATAAATTAAATCTATTTTTTTAACATTGCTGCCATCTAGCAAAACCTCCTAGATCACCTTGTGATCTAAGAGGTTTTGCATCTAGCTCCTCCTGAAGTATGCATTGTGTTGTGACTTCGCGCGGAATTCAAATCGTCTTCAAGAATTACTTCACTCTTTTTTTACCAAACTTTTTATATCAAGTTTTTCTATCAACGGCGGCGTTAACAAATTACCAATATTCAATTAACCCCTGGAGCCTCTGAAATTTAGCAATGCATCTGTTAAAATCATTCATAATTTGCTCGTTCGGAGATAGTTGGCGGAGAAGGGTTTTTTAATAAAATAATTACACTACTCGCCATCTCTGAACGAGAGGATTATGAATGATTTTAAGTTTACCCGTAAGTGATCTGACAAAATGCTGATTATACGGTAAATATCATTAAATTCGATTCCAGAAAAAAAACGCTGATTTTGAAGGTAGTACTTCAACATAAAAGTTTTTGAAAGAAGACGAAATTTTTGTTTCGACATTCGCAATTAAAAATATTTAAATTAGATCAAGTTTAAAGTCGCTAGCTATTGAGAATTTATCGAGTAAAATGTAATTAATTACCACTTTACATGAAACTAAAAAACATATACAATTAGACAAAGATATTATAAAAGATTTCATAACATTACTTTTTGCCTTTAAATGAAAATATCAAAATATTTCAAACGTTGAAAAATATTTTTCAAATGCTAATTGTGATTTTATAAAATTATTTAAAAATTTTCGGGAGCGTCTATAGTAAACTTTTGTTTGCAATTCAATTCAAGTCAGTTTAATCATTTTAAAAACATTATAAAATTACAATTTCAAAGCGAAAATTAATTTTAAAAAGGCGCAATATAAAAAAAAGAGAAAATATCTACAGATATTAAGATAAACAGATTTAGAATAACAGCAACAAAGCTTGCCGTTTGAATTGTGCTTCATTGATGTTAAACCACGACAGGTCTCCCAACTGCCATGACCATTGGCAAACTGAAAGCGTGGTGTTCTCCATTTCATTGTAAATCGTATATATATCCTACCCTTAGACCAAGTATCCTTGATCGAAGATCCTACCCTAATAAAATGAATCCATATCAGCCAAGGAAAAATATCTCCAAAAAATACTCTACGGCTGCTTGACGCCTCTGAGAAATATCTCTCAAAATTGCTTTAGGGGTTAAATTAAATAACGGAATTAAAAATTTGGGCTGAAAATAGTTCCATTGACCTACACATTTTAAAGAGAGAAAAATGTGCACATTTTGCGACAATCATACTCTGGATTACCAAGAACAGACTTTCTGCTATATTTGTACAATTTCCGTGTAATTTAAATAAATAAAATTATTGCTCTGTGTCGATGGTATTATTCATACCTGACGTTACTTGCCCGACTTTTCCACAAATATTATGACAGTTTTAACCTATATATGTAGGTAAATAACTCACATCTGCATAGAATAAATTCATTTGACAGTAAGACGGATGCAACTCATTGCTAACACAGCATTCCCTGACAGATATGCGCATGTTCGTTTTGCATTTCCGCGAAGTGCAATGCGAAGGCGCACAATGCATCATTCATAAAACTGACTGCACTTGATGCAACTTGTGAGCCGGTAAATGCATTTGCTCAAACGCCAGCAAATACCGCAGTTCTGGGAACACGATCCGCCAATTCTTGAGGTGTGATAATCATTTTAGGCATATTGAATTACAGAGCAGTCTTTACTCCTTACACGATCATTAGGCAAGTGAATGCGTACCGCACGAAAGAGAGAATATCGCCGTAGTGAAATAATGCAGCTTCGTGGAATTTAATATTAATAATGTGGTTCGAAATAGAGGGTAGAATTATTCTACTACTATTAAAGTTGCTGGGTGCAAATTAATATAGAATACCGACCACCACGTCTATAAAATTGCGTTCCGCGGGCTTTACGTACATGTATTCATGAAGGTAATAATTACCGCAATTTATATGGAGACCAGAATGAATTTGGTTGTTGTATTAGTTTGTGAATAAGGCGAAAACATGATTTAAAAATGCAGGTACGTAAATGTCACTAGCCCTCAATAATTTATTAAAGGAAAAAACTTTTCGTACCTACCTATTTTATGTGTTCATATCAAATAAGGTAAGGTCTTAAGGTCTAATCTGAAAATGAAACTTCTGCAATTCAAGATGCGTTTCGAATGACCACAAATAATAATTTACATGCTTGCAAAAATTATGTTTACTTCGCTGATATTGTTTCTAAATCGAATTCTGACTCAAAATTTACTTTAGTTAGATTTATATGCGTAATAATAGTATTACGTGTTACTTGTTATTTCTCGTGACAAGGGAAAAATGAACATCCATTAAAAGCCTAAAAGGGTCTCATACCCTTTTAGAGAGGGAGCTGTTATTGAATTCACATAAATTTAACTTCAAAACATCCTTACTTTTGAACCTTGTCGACCATATTTGTAGGAACAGCGACGTGAGATTCACGAAGTATTCACACCACTAAACTATTCGAATTAACGACCGAGACCACCAAACTCTTCAAATTTACCAATGAGACCACCAAACTATTCAATTGAAAAAAAATGAAAACAGCATATTCAAATTAACCAATGGGACAATTAAACTCTTCATATGACAATGACACCACAAAACCATTCAAATTAACCAACGAGACCAAAAAGCTATTCAAATTATCCAATGAGATTTCAAATTCATTAAAATGGCTCAATGAGACCAACAAACTATTCAAATTAACCAATGAAACCACAAATTATTCAAATTATCCAATGACACCACCAACTATTCAAATTAACCAATGAAGCCACCAAACTTTTTAAATTAACCAATGACACCGCCAAACTATTCAAATTAACCAAATAAACCACAATTTGCATACTTGTCAGCCTGCACAGTTTTCATCTAACCAAGTTCATTCATTCATAGAGAGCCAACCAACCTGTTCCTGTTTCGATAATGAGATAGTAACTCATAGTTTCCACTATAAGGGGCGCCAGGGGAGCAGCTGATTTATACACCTCTTGCTTCCTGCCCGCGGTGGCAGGGGGAAGGTCGGGGGGAGGGGTTGGGGCGTTGAATTTTATTGAACTGGTGACTGGGCAAAGCCAAACACCCCTAGAGATGCAGCCAACAATGTCATAAACCTTTCATCGATTTACCAAATGAACACGGACAGTGAATTTATCAAATTAGAAATAAAAGATAAGAGAATTTGAGCTTCGAAAGGATATTTAGCATTTAACAACTTAACGTTTTTCTTATTTCATTTAATTATGAATTCGATATCACATAGATAGCGGAAATTTTAAATGCTGTAAAGGTAAAAAAGTTAATTGTTCAGGAGAGCGAGCAGAAAGTTTTTTTCTTCATAAAATTATATCTCTTGTTTTTTTAGATCTACAATTATGAATTTTTATTATAATACAACATTGAATAGATCTTTCAGAATACTTAGCAATTTTTTGATAATGTAATTTAATTTATATTTAATTTAAAACCTCTTAAAAAGCATCTCATCGAAAGAGAAAAAAATGAGAAAATGGACACGTCTAACTCATTTTTGGATTTCTTGTCCTTTACAGCATTTCAAATTTCTGCTATCAATATTTTACATCATGTTTTGCACAAATAGATAAGAAATTCAGTAATATAATTATTTTGAAACACCAAAGTAAGATAAAAAAAATCTAACGCATTCTAAAAATACATGTTACAATAAACGTACATTCGCAATCCGCGTATCGTCTTCCAAAATATAAAAAAAGAGTTAAAATAAAAATAAATATGAAAAAATTAACACCGTTATTAAATTTAACACAGCCTACTTTAATTGCGGTATATGAAATTCATAAATTATATAAAAGCAACAATAGCATCATTGGCCAGTGTAGTTGCTGTGAAATAATTGAAAGCTTACGGTTATTTATTGTTATCAAGTTTAATTTGAAAAGCTCCATTTTAATTTAAAAATTTTCTATTATATATTCAAAAATATTATTATTCAATTTATAAAAAGCAGTTTATTTATAATGACTTTCAAACAGCTGTCACTCGTAATAATAATTATACAGCAGAACGTTTCTAAAAAAAAAAAAATATTATAAATTGAATAATAAGAATAATATCATTGAATATGTAAAATAAAAACTTGAAAAAGAAAACAATAAAAAAATATTTAAAAAAACTTACGGTTATTTTTTTGAAATGTAAAAACAAAGTGTTGTTTTGAAGAAATATTTTTTTAAGAGTTGCGTAATTTTTAATTCAGCTAGAAAAATTAATTCACTAGACATGTTTTTTTTTTTAAATAATTCGTACAGTAGTTGGTACCATGGATTTCGTTTTAAAAATGTCAATTTATTCAAATCACATTTGTACAAAGTTGATATTTGTCACAGGAGAACGAGTCGCTTTTACGACTTGCTCTTGAGTTCAACGGCTCGGCTGTGCCGTGTTTCCTCTCTCCTACAACATAGGTCTCTTCAAGACCCAGATTCACTCCTTCCTTTCCACAAAAAGACCCTGCACACAGTATCCCCAAAGATGACATAAGCTCTGAGGGAAATAATTTTCCTCAGGGCCTCTCATGTGGAATTGATTTCGATATTGAACACAATGTTGATCACTTGGTAATATTAGATACCTGGCAAAACTAAAAATATTTATTGTTGTATGTAAATACCTATTTTAATTGTAAATCTCTAATTTTAAGTCACGGTTGCAAATATTTGTATGTCACCAGTTTTAAGTCAGTTGTAATAAGTCTTAGTTGTAAGTCACTAGCTACATATAAGTCTTAAATGTAGGTTCCTAGTTATAAGTTTGAATCCTAGTTGTAAGCCTATCGTATTCATTTTATTTTATTGTATGCTTATTATATGTACAGCGCCCTTGAGATGATTTTTCATGAAAACGGCGCTTTATAAATCAGCCAAATATTATTATTATTAATGATAAGAGGAAGGCATCTTGGGTGGACCATTACATGAAGAATACCGTCAACTCAAATTAAATTTGACGGTAATCTTTTAGCACGAGAAAAACTTCATTGAAGGCGATAGTAATTGGTAGGGGATAAGTACTTTTATTATTTATCTGAATTCAACAATAAATTATTCATTTTATCAATAAATAAAGACTGTTTGGAATATAACTGTCACAACCCTAAACCTTAACAATTACTTTCAAAAGGTGTGAAATAAATCACACCATGACCGGGCAAAACACACAAAAAACGACGTAAAAACCAACGCAATTCCAACTCAATAGAACCGCGGTGAAATGTATCAAGACTTGAATAGACTAGTAACATTGTTGTTATATTTTATAGGGTTGTTTTCTTGGGGTGGGGGGAGGGAGGGTTGATGGAATAACACAATGGAAATATGTGGCCACACTCTATTCTGTTACTCATTTTGTGGCCGTGTTGAACAGTATAAAATGTCTTCTTTATAGTGTCAACACTATGAGTGATGGTATGAATTAGGTATTGGGTATGATGGTACCGTGGAGAATTAATTAATTTTGACGTGTTGACGAGCTAGAAAGAAAATTAAAAGTTTAACATCTCCCCCGAGAGGTAGAGCCTGGAGCTAGAGGCTAGGCGAGACGCAGTATGAATAAATGAATATTATGGATTTTTCATGAGTTCGTCACGCCGAGTTTATTTAACGCCTTTTGATAGTTACCAAAGTAATTTATTTGAAATTCTCTGTGTTATTTGCCACCACTTAATATTATCAAACCATTGTTAAAAAATACAAAAAAAAATAATGTCAACATTTTTTATTTTATTGTCAATATTGCAATTTGGGAGGGGGTTGTGGGAAGGGTTACCATTTAAAAAATTTAAAAGTCCTGGCAAAAAGCCTGGCAGTCCAAAAAAAGTCCGGACATTTTAAATGCAAATATCAGGTACGCACTTCGTAACGCTATGGACGTGGTAGCGAACGGTCGCTTTATACATATAGATTTATATTTTGTTTTTAGATGAGAATGAGGAAATTTGATATTACTTATTTAAGTTTTATTACTCATATTCCAACTAAACTAAAAAATCCGGATAAATTAAAAGGCTAGAAGTCCGGACATGTCCGGACTAATCCTCACGAATGGTAACCCTAGGTGAGGGAAGCATTTATTAGATAACCAACACCTCTTCCATAAGATAGGTCACTCCAAGTGGTTCGCTTCGTTTGGTGACTTAGCAGTGGTGTCCGGGTTCATGGGGTGAGGTTTGTCCGGGTCTTGGCGGCGCACGTGTCTGCCCACCAGCTGCATGGCAGGTCGGATCGGGAGAGACTGGTTGAGGAAGATATTTTGACCTCTCAAGAAGAACTATTATGGAAAATCGCCCTGCATCGCAGTGGGATGGATGAATTCATACGTCTAGACAAACACTCCTAGACCTACTGACCCCCAGACTCCTACCCACCCTTCACAACTTAACCTTCCAAGAAATTCCTCTCCTTCATTCTGCTTTAAAAGACCCTCCACATAGCATCCCTAAAGATGACATAGATCCTGAGGGAAAATATTTTCCTCAGGGCCTCCTGAGTGGAGCTATTGTAAAAAAAACGTTTATTCAATGGATAAGGGTGACTTACTTTCACCGGTGATTCCTGAATTCCTGACATTATATGGAGTTAAAAATGTAAATGAAATTTTGGTCTCCGGTGGCTTTTTTTCAACTGACAAAAATATTGTTGAAAAAAAAAGACACCGGGGAAAAAAAAATCATTTACAATTTTTACTCCAAATGGTGTCAGGTATCACGGGGAAAAGTAAGATGAACCCAGTAACATATTAATCTTTCTAAGTTTTCAGTATTGTGTACAATGTACAATGCGTTTTATTTTATTTTAAATGAATGTGTACAAGTGTTATTATGTCTTCTCAGGTTGATATTAGTTTCCAGCTAGGCAGATTGCCTGTTTTAAGAAACGAAATGTTCGTGAAAATGCCAAATTAATTACGCTGTAAAAAAATATTGTCTTTATCAAAACTAACTGCTAAGTTTTTACTAAGGGTGTCTTTAATAGGTAAGTATGTATAATACTTTTGAATGTAGCTATAACTTTGTGGTTATCCATTATAAATAAATGAAACAATTTAACTTTGTTTGTACCACTTTTACATTTGAGTAAATCCGACCGGTTTCAGAACGACCGTTCCTTCTTCAGGGCAAATGTATACTGATTTGACAGTTTTGAAATATGGATGGGAACAATGTATTATTATGGTAGGGGTGGAGCCGTTGCTAGGTATTAATGAAGAGTGTAAAATTTTGTATATTAATAATTTTTCGGTTCAATGTTGCAAAAATCTCCCTTCTAATATTAAACCAGCTTTGTATACAAGAAATAATATTGGTAATTTTTTGAGAAATGCTAAAGATAAAGACCATAAATTGACTAATTCCGGAATATATAAACTCAAATGTAATGATTGTCCCTCATTTTATATTGGAAAAACAACTCAAAAAACATTTAAGGTGTCTTAATAATAATAATTTTACTGAGTTCGCTAACCATATCATTGGATAATAACCATAGTTTTGAATAAAATACGGGGATAAATATTCTTCATATTAATCATAAAGGAAAACGTTTAGATAACTTAGAAGCCTAGGAAATAAAAAAAAATCACTTAAAAATAATGAATCTATTATCAACAAACAAAAAATATTGTCTTATAGCCCAATCATGGATATGGTCCCCTACCCACCCACTCTTCGTTAATACCTAGCAACGGCTCCACCCCTACCATAATAATACATTGTTACCATCCATATTTCAAAACTGTCAAATCAGTATACATTTGCCCTGAAGAAGAACGGTCGTTCTGAAACCGGTCGGATTTATTCAAATATAAAAGTGGTTCAAACGAAGTTAAATTGTTTCATTTAAGTATGTATTTAATTAACAATATTTACCAGTTTTTCCTGCATGTACGAGTAAAAAGACACATACTATTTATTACTTACCAGTACACACTTCCCAGTCCATCACAGCGAGAAGATTTGACAAAATATCAAAAATTTTGTTTATAAATTTTTTGAACTTACCTGAAACAAAAGAGAAATAAATTGTTAAAATTGAAAGATCAAAACAAAAGATTTCGTTTTATAACGAACAAAACAAATACGTTATAAAATATGAACAGTTAACTATCGTTCAATATTAAATGAACCGTTACAGTAATAACTAATAACTCATTTGCAATGCCCAAAACTATTCGACACAACATTATAAAAACAGCAAAATTTATCACGCTGCTTCATGTACACAAACCACGAACCGGTCTAAGCAAAAAATGAATATTTATTAGCCTAAACAAACGTTTTTCATCCAATGCACCGCTGCTCCTATTGCCATCACCCAGAGCCAATTTCAGATGAATGATAAACTTCGGTTCATGTCTGTCGTTAATTTAAATCAATTTCAAATGATAACGATATCGTTAAAACATGCTCTTAAAATGGGGCGCTTGACTTTTTATCTGTTTATGTATGTACGGAATAGGGGTAGAGATAGATTGGTTCATAAAAAATATACATAATATATTACGAAAAGCATAAAATTAAATTAGGTTTCAAGTGGTTTAGATTTTGTAGGCGATATTATTATGTAAGTGTTTTTCCCAATTTGGGAGACGGTATGGATACCGCCGCCTTGGGAATATTATTGGATAATCAATACTTCTGAAATAGGTAACCCTAAGTGGTTCGCTATATTTCGTGACTTAGCAGGTGTGCCCGGGTTCATGGAGTGAGATTTGCCCAGGTCTTGGCGGCGGATGCATCTGCCTCGAGAAGGGCCGGATCGAGAGAGACTTGACCTCTCTAGCCGGACTCTCGAGCCATCGCCTTGTACCGCAGATGGTGGGATACATCCATCACTCCTAGACGTACTGACCCCCAGATCCCTACCCACCCCTGATACCATTTCCTTCCCAAAACTTCCTCTCCTTCCTTTTCTCAAAAAGAATCTCCACATAGCATCCCCTAAGATGATGAAGGTACTGATTGAAATTAATTTCCCCAGTGCCACCTGTGTGGAACTAACGTAAAAAAGCGTAATTTCAAGAAAAAACTTCTAACTTCATAATCAAACATACAATTTCGATCATGGGTCTGTCTGTCTGTGAGTGATTGTAGCTAATGCTAATAACTGTGTAACTACGGTTCAATGAACTCGTAGGTACTTGTTTTTAAATTAAAAGTGTCATTTTACAAATTGGAACTGATTTTGTGAAGAAAATCAGACAAATTTCTAAGATAAAATTCCTAACTATGATATAATATTTTTTTAACTAACGAAATATTTAAATTTTATATTTGAAATGTGTATTTCTTTTGGTTCAATCTCACAAAACATTATGCTATCCCGTGATTTTACACGGGTCTGCGCTAGTGTATATATTTCTTAATGACAAAAATACGATTTGTGTGTCTTTCTTCTGTGCCTATTTTACCTCTGATCTTGTTTTTATTTTTTTACAGAAACTATTCATAACATAATATATTCCAAATTAATTGGAATGAAGTCATTCCTAGAAGGAAAATCTTACGGAATCACAACATAAATCAAATATAAATATAATTTTTAGTATCTGACTGGAATAAATACGAAGAATAAGAAGAAAAACAACAAAAGAAAACATAGCAAAAGAAGAAAAGAGTAACATTTAAGTGCCATTTAAATAGGTAATGTTGTGCTGGGTTCTTTTCAGGGAGACAAATAAATGATCTTGGGGTCTTGAAAAATACCCACGTTAGAGGACAAAGCTGGCGTGTCGTTACCGAGCCCAGATATTTACCATAAAAACGTTTGAGAAAAGGGTGAACGAAATTGATGAGATGGAAATGAAAATGTTTATTTTCATTTTTCTGCGAATACTGCTCCCAACCATCTGGAGCCAAAGAGACTACGGCATTTCCAATTGGGGTGTGTTGTGAGGCAGAAGGTAACGAGGAGGGGAAGGAGATGGAAGAGGAGGTTGGGGGAGTACCTGGCTATTCAGATCTGGTCACAGAACGCGGCTAAAGTCACTTCAAGCAACGTTTCAATTCTGAATGGTGGTCTTAAACCAGGGCGATACTGACAGAATCTTCCACTCTGGAACCACTAACCAGACAACTCAAAAATGTGCAACGTCCTCACTCCTTTGAAACGACATTAAAAGTGACCACCAAAAATAAAACTTGGTTAAATAGGGTTAGGTTACGGGGTGTGATTTTTTTCATAAAATTTAATGACTTTTCAAAGAGGTGTTTGAATTGTCACTTTGTTAAGTTTTAATGGAACCAAATATAACACATAAATTTTTAATTAATTAATTTAACAATTTAAAAAATAAATTTACTGCGGACGTCGGGGTTTGAACCCGTGATCTCCGCATTGCGAGTCGAAAGCCTTACTCTCATTGTGGCATCTGACATGGCTATTCGTATTGGCGTTTTTTTTGCATAGTTACATAGCGCGGACAGTGTGTTTTCTATGTAACAATGCCAAATAAGTCAATACGAATGGCCATGTAAAGTGCCACTATAAGATATAGCCCCGTTTGTGTGATTTTGTATGATAGAACTTTGGTGGCGATTTAAAGTACAAATTTATGACAAATTGCCAATTCGAATCAGAATTTACTAACACCGCTAACAAGAAATGATAATATAGAAGAATAGCTAAGCTATTCCAAAATACAAAATAACTGTCCAAACCTTCAAAACGTTTCCTAAGATAACTCTTGCTCATACTCTTACATTGTCCTTGCGTGCGTATCGAATATACTCATTCATATGGGCGGCAATCGTACATGGATTTCCCATACGGACGCCAGAGAGATCTTAGTACTAGGGAATGCAATCTCGTTCTCGTTTTAGCGAGATTGATCTCGGCCGAAAAAAGGGCGAGATCTCGCGAGTTTAACGAGATTGCACTCGACCATAAAAACGTCTTATTCGAAGCGCGGACTGACACGGACGGAGTTGCGATCTGTCGATGTCGTTCGGTGCGCGTGAGGCGGTGGCCTAAGGTAGCCTGAGATCTGTGGTTCCAACTAGCGTTGAATCCGAAAGGGCCTTCTCAGCGGCTGGTTAAGTGGTTATCTGGCCAACAAAATAAGAAGCCGTTTAGCAGACGATTCTTTGGAGATTTTGTGCTTCTTAAGGAGCTATTTTCAAAATAATTCGTAATAATGGCTTGTGATTTGAACTGAACAAATCTTTCATTTGATTGGTATATTTTGTTAATTAATCTGTAATTTCTAATAGTCTGACTAATTGGTAGATTTTGTTAATCACTCTGTAATATCGAATGGATCTACTGAGTAGATATATTTTTATTTAATTGATAAAAATATCTCAGTCAACTCAACTTAGATAATAAGTTTAATTTTTTTTTACTTCTCGTTGTTTTGTTTGTTATAAAAGAACTGTTTTATTACTAAAATATTTTTGTTTGATATTAGAAGAGAAGACTGGTTGTTTCTTTCATTTGTTATTTGATAGATACGTACGTCAAAGTTTACTACTTAGAAGTTTATTAAAAAAATTATAGACAAATACTTCAAACAATGTTTGGTGCATAAAAGTCTATTGAAAAATTCGTGAAAATAAATGTTTATATTATAATACTTATAATTTTTATTATTTTTTTCCTAATTTATTCAAATATTGTGATTATTTGCAAAAAAAAAACACACAAAACTGCCAATCTCGCGAGATCTCGAAATTGGCGAGATCTCGCAGTATTGTTATTCATAAACTCGCGGGATCTCACTTGAGCCCCAATCTCGCGAGATTTGCATTCCCTACTTAGTACTACTTCACTCGGATACCTCACTGTTACACACCAGCACTCCATTGCGAACCTCTAGCCTAGCTTCTTAGGACAACTATTGACGACAATTGCATTCATACCCTACTCTTGCTGCAAATGTCATTCGTGTGTGAGTTTGCTTCTAATGGCAAAGGGTTCGTAACAATAGTAACCCCCAAAACTTTCCAGTAATCTGAAAACGTTTCATATTTAAAAGGGCTCCATTTGTGAAAGGCAAGTGGATTTCCCTGCGGTACCATGAAGGAAAGCTCGCAGTAGGGAAACTGAACCCTTATCCTACTCCACGTGCTAACACGCGTGTATTGTCACGGGTGAACACGTAATTAGGACAATAAACATTCAAGCAGCATAATTCCTTTGATTAAAGTACAAAGAAACACTCAATCAAAGCAAGCGATTTTGAAACGGGAAAATAAAAGGAATTTCACCGTGCTAATTCCACGCTGTTGAAGCTAAGGCGCACACCCCAATCATTACGTCACGTTTATAATGAAACAATATAAATAAATAAAATTATACGGATTACGAAATCCAACAGGAAGGTAAGTTAATGTCGTTTGTGGTTTAGATTGCCGGGAAATTACGTTAACCGGGAGCCTGCCCTAATACATTGGGATGTAGACGTAACCTACTAATATTTTTAACTCATTTTTCTACTAGTTTTGTTAGTATTTACTGTATTATGTCCTCTGTGTGCGAACTGTTTCTAAATTTATTTAAATAAACAATAAAAATTGTTTATTTCAAGTGACCTCCCAGGAAAGTATAGTTCTGTATATTTTCTGTCTGTACAGAGTATGAATAAAACATTGGTCAAATCATTGAACATATATTTTCGTATCAGAGATCGATGAACCGGTGGATGTAATTTTTAGCCATAAGTTGTTATAATTGTTTGTCTAGTTTGTAGTTGGAAGTAAAATTTTAGAAATATAAGTTTGTACAGCGCCCTTGAGGTGATTTTTCACTAAAACGGCGCTATATAAATCATTCAAATATTATTATTATTATTAGTCCACGATGACCAATAAACCGTATACAATAAATATTAAAAATCATAAAAAGTTAAAATAATATTATATTTTTTAAATCTGCTAATAAGTTGTTTTGTGTGTAACGAGCTTTACATTCGTTAATTGGTGCTAAGCGTTTATCAGCCATGTACACAACACACCTATATTCATGCTCGACGGTATGGCTCGATCAAATGTGTTGATTTGGAACTATGCTCGTCGCTGCATCCACACGCTCGAGCAGCTCGACACAAGACGCCGTAGATATATCACCAAGACGCTCAGGAAAATCGTAAATTTCTGTCGAGCATCGAGCAAGAATTACGATCCTTAAATCATTTTCGCATCGAGTCGTTGGCTCAATAGTTCGATATAGAACAAAAAAACATCGAGCGAGACGGTACACACGTGGAGACAAGTTCGAATGAACGTAAAACCAACGAGCATGGGTAGGTACTTAGGTTATGGTTTTATTAATTTGTAAAGCGCGATTCATGAGAGCCAAGAGCGGTAAAATAAAAGCAGTCCCAGTCACCGTCTAGGCCAGCGGTCTGGGCACGCGGCATGCTTCCCGTGGTGTGGAGTAAGGAGCGTGTACTGTGTAGTATTGATCCGCCCCAGAGAGGAGCTACATACAGCCCGGGAATTGCGAACAAACAATCAAATTATTCGCTTTTTATTTCCTAATTTTGTTTACAGTCACCCATTTTATGAGTATCTAATCGTAAGCTGCGGTTTTGAACCGGTACCTACTTAAAGACATGAAAACAAATTATAATAACAACTCTAAATTTACATGTGTAAAACTGTTTTATTCTGATGAATTCGGTTCCTACTTTGCTGTCCCCCAGATATGCAAATTGATTATTATTATTGATTGGAATAACTTAAACTAAATATAGCATTAATCACACTCTTCGAAGGTTAATTACAAGATTCAAGTTATGAAGAAAAAAATTCATAAGCAAAGGTAGTTTGTTTTATTGATTTATTTATTCAGCGTGTCACTAGTGAGAGTTATTATAGAGTAATAAACAACTCGACATACTACGCTGTCAGTTTCCTCTAAAAATGAATACGAGTGACAGGTAGTAAATTTATATTTAATAGATTATCTATCCATATATGTACATGAGTACTTATAAAGAAAAGTGCTGTGGTTGGGTGGTTTTGTTTTTACTATTCTGTTTTTACGGATCTTCAGTTCTATTAAGAGATTAATGAATTTTCGCAAACTTGACCTTCTAAACAAGAGGAAGGTCACTATCTTCCAGAGATTCTGAAAAACCACCCCATCACCTTTTCCCAACCCCTACAGCAGAATTCTGATACCTCTTGATGAAAATTAGAATAATTGAAGTTCAAATTAAGAGAAAAATTACTGTCTACATCTGATTTCGAAATATTCTGCGTAAAGCACGGGCAACGCTGGGAATTCAGCTAGTTATCCACAAAACTAAAAGAGAAAAGCAATCTCCAATAGGGATGTCGAAAGTGAAAAAAAAAATCGATATTTATTAAAATATCAATATCGACGTCGATATATCAAGGAAAAAATATCGATATATCGGTCAAATTTTCAAGAGATTTTGCGTTTTTAAAATAATAGTAATATTATCAATAGTAATTTTTGTACACAATTTGCTTTTTTTAATGTACAAACATCTCAATAAAAATGAAGGTATTTTAATACGCACCAGATTTAAATGTCCGGGTTTAATTTTCCCCACAGGAAAAACTAAACCCTTTCACACACTTCCCAAATGATCATCTGGTCAATCCACGTTATGCAATTGCACTATATGTATAATAATTACAAAACAATACAAGAACAACATGTCAACCTACCAGAGACCAGATGGGAAAATAATTCACCGACTCCAGATATTTTCATATCAGAGGGTTCGGCTCTGTGGAATTCCTAATTGAACCTATAAATCCTACTGATCCCTCAATATAAATATTTAAAAAATCTTTTGTAATCCTACATGTATTTAAAATTACCGATTTTTGCATTTTTATGTATAAATTCTTTGACAAATCTAATACGCCTAAATTTTGAATCAGAGACCTAGGTATAATGCCAGTAGCCGAAATAACAAATGGTAATATTTTTATATTCCGAGAATGCCAAATTCTTTTAATCTCATTTCCTAAATCTGTGTATTTTCTAATTTTTTCAGAAACAGTTTTTTGAATATTACAGGAATTTGGAATAGCTACATCAATGATATAAGTTATTTTTTTAATTTTGTCATGCAAAACCATATCAGGTCTATTATGACTAATTGTTCTGTCTGTTAGTATAGTTTTATCATAATATATTTTATAAAATTCATTTTCTAAAAATGAATTTGGTTCATATTCATAATATGGTACTATATTACGGCAGTCAATCAAGTTATGTTTAATAACCAAACTTTGGTGGATTATTTTTAAAACCTGATTGTGCCTAAATGTATACTCGGACGGCGCTAATATAGAACATCCCGATATAATATGTTCTATAGTTTCCGGAAAAGCCAAACATTTTCTACATAAATCATCAATTTGATTTATATCTTTGATTATATGCTTCCTATAATTTTTAGTATTAATGACTCTATCTTGAATGGCAAGCATAAATCCTTCTATTTCTGCGCTCAACTCTCCAATACTCAACCATTTGTTTGACGAAAGTTTGTCAACATACGTTTGGTTGAGATAATTGAAGTGTTTTGCATGAATAATTTTATTTGACCAGGAATCTAATAATTCCTGGTTAGTATTTATAAGAATGTTGGCATTCTCGTCATATAAATTTAAAGGTGTAATGTTTCTATCTGCCTTACAAATTATTTTGTGCATTTCTGAGCTATTAGCTTTCCTATGGAAAAAATTTCTAAGCATTTCTACCTGATTGTGTTTCAAAGATGTTATTTTGACTACACCTCTACCTCCTAAATTTCTAGGTAAATTAATTCGTTCTATAGCTGAATTTGGATGATGGCAATTAAACTTTGTTAACGTAGTTCTAATTAATCGTTCTAAACTATCTAAATCTGTATTGGACCATTTAATTATGCCAAATGAGTACGTTAATAAAGGTATTGCCCAAGTATTTATTGCTTTTACTAAATTTTTAGCAGATAGATTGCATTTTAAAATTTTTCTGATCCTAGTTTGAAATTTAATCCTAATATCATTTTTAATACTAGTGTGATCTAATCTATTCGATTGCGGGTATCCTAAATATTTATAAACCTCATCCCCTTTCATACTTTTAATTTTGAAATTTCTAAATATACCCTCGTCTCCATCTACAATTTTGCCTTTCTCTATATGGATCGTTTTACATTTATCTAAACCAAAAGTCATTTTAATATCATCTGAAAAAATTTTAACTACCTTAATCATTTTTTCTAAATTTGATTCAGAATTTGAAAATAATTTTATATCATCCATATATAATAGATGTGAAACTATACTACTCTCTCTTGTATTACCCTTAATTTTTATTCCAAACTTGCTTTTAATTAACATTTTATTCACTATTCATTTTTATTGCGTAATAATTACAAAAATATCAAAAAATAAAAAGCTGTCTTCTAACTTATATGTAAACTGAGACGCATACAAAGTTTTTATGCGTCTCAGTAACATTCTATTGGCGTATTAATAATTAATCTGTCAAAAAGGACTTTTGGAACAAGGTATAGTCAATAATCATAGACAATTGGGAACCAACACATAGGAGTGGCTTAGAAAAAAATAGCATACATTTCTATGTATGTACCTACACACATGGGATAGTATTGGTGATCACAAATACTAATGCAAAGAAAAAAAGATTTGTAAGTTAATTTCGACCGCCAGAAGATGTCATGACCCAATACAGATACTTTTTTCTGTTTGTTCCTATACGGTTTTGGATTCTAGTGACTTTAAATACATGAATTTAAAAAAATATCGTTTTGATACAATTTTCGATATTGGATATTTTGTATCGATATATCGGATCAAAATATATCTGCTAAAAATATCGATATATTGAATTAAAAATATCGATATATCGATACTTTTTCAACAAGCCTAATCTCCAAGCAGATCTGTTGTAGAGACAGAGAAACTACACCGACACAAAGCAGGACAACTTTGTTAGGTTTTGTTGTATTTAAAGCGGATAGAAATGTTTAAAAATTATGCGCCTCGGTTTTTGAAAAAGAAAAATTATGATTTTTGACACGGAAGTTAGTCTAAGACTAACTGAATTGTGGGTGGTGATGGTTTGGCGTCGATGATATTTTACTAAAACGCAGGTCTTGAAGTTGTCAGGATCGATAGATCTCGATCTTATGCTGCTGACATCAACTCTAAACGGGTGGTACTATGAACGAACAAATAATCAGGGTGACTGTAGAATTAAATTGAACCCAAAACAATTTAAACGTGAGAGTTGGCTAAGTTACTAGCCTCTCCAGCTCTCAGTGGAGGTAGGCGTGGCCCGCCCATTCACCAGCCCAGAATACGGGCGGCTGGACCGAATTTTTCCAGTCTCCGGTCCCCCTTTCACCCGCCCACCTCTATCCACCCACCACCCCTTCTTCCACTTCATATTCTCATATTATTACACTACCCTCCCCGACCCGCGAGGCGTTTCCCGAGCCGAATGGGGGTGATTCGATAAAAATAAGGGTATTTCAGTGAGATTTTGTCGTTACGCCAAATTTATTCGTCACGATTTTAGGTTTTAGCGACAGATAGGGGGTGGGGATATTGTATCGGATTGCCACTGACAGCTTTCCTCGATCGTATCAAGTTAAATCAGCGTTTATTTTATTATACTCATTTTGAGATAACCGAAAAAAAAATATTTAGCTGATTGTAAATATGTCAAGCAATAGATTTTCCTAGATGTCTAGGTCTTTTTTGATAAATGTAATTTCTTTATTATTTTTTTATTACGTAGGCATTGATAATTAATAATTCTTAGTTGTTGATTGCCTGTATCCATTTGATTAATTAACAACGAGTAGTCTTTATTTTAGCAAAAATCGAATTATAAATTTAAGACATTAAAAACCTTTTTATACAGTTAAGCGAAATGACACCAATCGATGTTAAGGGGCATACATTAATTACGTGAGCACAAAGGAGGGCGGGTCCAGCAAAATCTCACGTTACTTGAAAAGTATATACGAAGTGGCCCAAATTTAGCTCACCAGGGTGGGGAGGGGTCTAGATTGGAAGAAAAACGGCTCACGTAATTAACGTATGCCCTCTTATGTTATCATACATAGGCACTTTTCGTTGCATAAATAGATTTAAACGCATATACATTAAGGCCCTGTAGTAAGCGTTCAAAAAAGAAGAAAAACGGGAGAAATGTTAAGGCACCGTATCCCCACTCAAAAAGAAGAAGATGGAGAATTGAAGCGAAAATTGTAAAAATGTTTAATAAAACACGACTCGTTTAAAATCACTTGGGGGCTGTCTAAAACAGCATTTATAGAAACACTGTGAATATTTTCATATATATAACTTGTAAAATAACTGAAATAGACGTGAAAATAATTATTTTCGGAGCATACTTTGCAATTTTTTTCTATCAAGGGAATTTCATATAATTTGCGTTTCGGAATGGGGAATATATAGATCTTATCTTCAAAAATAACATTAATTTTTTTAAGAGCTTCAAAACTTCAAATGTTTAAGGGGGATATGTAAGCAATCGGTGTAAATTCGGGTAGCGGCGGCTTAAAACGAATGTTAGAGGGAGCTAATATTAAAAACGAAAATAGTGAAAATATTTAATAAAACATGACTCATAAAAAATAGAGCAAAAATCTCTTGACAAATGCTTATTTTGCATTTAATGATATACTGTGATCTTTTTCTATCCATAACATGTTAAATAACAGAACATAATGTGTTTTTAATAATTTCCTTTGCGATTTTTTCTTTCGAGGGAATTTCATTTAATTACCGTTTCGGCTCTACAAATAGATATCATCTTCAAAAATAAAACATATTATTTTTTAAATTTAAAAACTTAAAGTGTTCAAGAGAAATTATGTTATAAATATGTTATATTAGAAATATGTTATAAATATGTTATATTAGAAATATGTTATAAAACGGTAGAAATTCGGAATGACATGGCAGGCGATGAATAGCATAGTGTAAAATTCGGTTCTTCTTCTTCTTTCGTATGGTGGGGGGTCAGAGGGGGACATCTAGGTCTGCGAGCCAGTCTAGGGCCTCAGGCGTTGCCCTGTGGACCTCATCAATCCCGCCGGGGAATGAATGGAGCGGGCATTCGTTGACCACATGTTCGGTGGTCTGCACCGCACCGCATCGGTATCAGGCCGCTAACAATAACACTCCTTACGTGGATGGCGATAGGGTTTAAATTCCCCTTTAACGCCAGCCAACTACTTTAATTTATTCCAGAAAAAAATCATCGTAAAAAAGTGTTTTATTTTATTTGACGAAGCTCGGGTAATTTTCTAAAGAATTTAATTTCGTACGTTATACAATAAAACGTAACCGAAAAGGGATTCGTAAAAAGGAAATTTGGAACTTTAAAGTAGTTTTCATAGGCCTGATCCTTAATTTATTTTGGGATTATAAAAAAAATAATTAAAAAAAACTTTATTATTTCAAAAGGCAAATATATGTTCTACTCACAGTATTTAATTAAAGTAGGTATCTAAAATATTTCTAAGCGATCTAATTTTCAAACCAACATCACATAATTTTGCATTACTTAGTATTAGTAGTGCATTAAGTGTCAAAATCCTCATAGTAGCAATTAATAAGGCTACGGGTGGTTGCAGCTCGTAGCAGCCTCAAGGAATTGAGTACCTACTCGGCTAGAGTGCAGCCCTTAACTACTGTCAGTAGTTACCTAGTACCGACGGTGATAGGAAAGCACGTCTTAATGAGGAGAACTCAAAGCTAGAGACTTTATCAAAAGCTACTGGGAATAATTATTAATTAGCCTCTTTCATAAGTGCACTACGGTTTTCAATTCAAAATTTGAGAATAACTCGTAAGTAAAAAAAGCTGTTTATTTAGTTTTTTTTTCGCAATTCGGGGGCATAGATTAATTGCGTGAGCTCAAAAAGGGAGGGGGGGTCAAGTAAAATCTCACGTTACTTGAAAAGAATATACGAAGTGGCCCAAATTTATATCACCAAGGGGGGAAGGGGTCTGGATTGGAAGAAAAACTGCTCACGTAATTAATGTATGCCCCCTTAAATCTACACAGGAGGCCCTAATGAAAATAATTTGTCGCAAAGCCTGTGTCATCTTTGGGGATCCTGTGAGATGGGTCTTTTTGAACCTGGGTCTTGAAGTTCAAGAAACGACCCGTTCTCAAGTGACATTTTTTGCATTAGCTCCACGTAGAAGGCCCTGAGGAAAAAAATCTCTCAGGGCCAATGTCATCTTTGGTGGGATGCTGTGTGGTGGGTCTTTTTAGGGAAGGAAGGAGTGGAAGTTCTGGGGCGGAAAAGGGTATAAGGGGTGGGTAGGAATCTGGGGGGTCAATGTGTCCAGGACTGACGGACCTGTGAATCCATCCATACCACCGCCATGCAAGACGATGGGTCGAAAGAGTCCAGCCGGAGAGGTCAAGATCAGGTCTCCCGCAGTCTCCCCCGATCCGGCCCGCCACGCAGTAAGGTAGGCAAACGCATTTACCGCCAAGACCTAGACAAACCTCAACTCATGAATACGGGCACCCCTGCCAATCACTTGGGGTGACCAGTGGCTGGGTTGTTGATTATCCAATAAATGGTTTCCGGGGCGGCGGTACCGATACCATCCTCCCGAATTGACGTATGTCAACTGTGCATAAAAGAACAAGGACCAGTATTAAATTTAAAAAAAAAAAAACAAAACAATATATACCTACATACCTGCTGGTATTGTACGTAGGTATCCAGTCGTAAGTTTTTTTTTAGAAGAAAAAAGAAAGTTATTAATTTCATAGTTTTTTATCTATTTTTTTTTGCTTCTTGTACCTAGAGCGTAATATGTATAGTAATAAAAATTTGATAATTTATATAGCGCTGTTGTCGTGAAAAAAAAATCATTTGAAAGGGTAGCAAACAATAATAATGAAAGGTGATACTTAGCTGCCAGCGTTAAGTTGTCAAATTAATCAAGAACGGGTTTCAAAGAACTTAATCAAAAGTTAATAAGTTTTGGAAAAAAATAACGAGGTGCCAAACGTAAATTCAATCTAATTTAATGGTCTAATAATGATATACCTAGACGATATACCTACTAATAATAAATAATATTTGTCTCTTTTCATAGCGCCATTTCACGATTGTATCTCAAGGGCGCTGTACAGAAAATAATTAAGAGGAATATAAAAGCAAGAAATATTTCGATTCTCATGCCTGCAAAATTTAAAATCGAGAGTCGTATTTGCACAAGGCAAGTAAGCGAAAAGGCGGTTTTTATTTATTTTGTGTATAATTTTATAAGAACGAAAAAAAGTTAGAACATAGAAAACCTTAAGAGCGTTTAACCAGCCAGCGGACGAAAATCCACATTTCGTCGAAAGTTGTTCTTACGATCGTGCAGGGCGGTTACAATGAGAAAGATTAATTATTCTCCGTACCAGCTTTTTAAAATTATAACTCAATATCGAATTTATTTCAATCCAAATTAGCTTTAATTTATACCTTCATCCAAAAATGCTGAAAGGCGTGATGATAAAACTATTAAAATAATGTACTTTTTGTAGTTATTTTTTGATTATAAGTATTTATCATTTTTCAATAATGTCTAAATTTAATAAGAATGTTAAAAAAATCTGAAATATATTAGTTCGTAAGTGCGCAAATAAATACACAAATGGACCAATTTTCGTCAAGAAACACATGTACGTAAATATTTTTTAATGATTTTATTGAAACTAAAATTAAAATTTTAAAACATGCGTTTGCTAGATAATGTATTGATTTATTTTAATGCATGATTATATTATTTGAAATGGATGTGGTATAAAAATCTTTTTTGAAAATTTAACAAATCTGCCAACGGCCTATGGAATAACCTTTTTATACTAAAAATTTTAAAAAATTCTCAAATTTTATTACATGCGAATGCTAGATAAAAGAACAATCTTTCGAAATCCATTTATAATTTTTTGTAGAAAAGAGTCAATACGTCTAAAATCTGATTTGAAAATGACATATTTCTGGTTTTCCCTCTTAAAACTTAGCCATAAAGGGGTATTTTTTAAAAATTGATATTTTTAGTGCTTCATAGTTAAGTCATGAAAAAACATTTTTTTTAAATATTTTTTGTTATGTAAATAATAATTTTATTGTAATTCCAATACACAGAAAAGCTAGTAAAAGCTTCAATTTATCCGTAGCATATTTTTTTGATGTTCATAATGTAAGCCGATTCGTCGTAAAGATTAATCTAAATAGGATTTCACGTATAACTTCATCTTAAAAACTATACGTAAAAACACTAAGATATTATAGATATAATTAGGTAAATATACCTGCACGTATCATACTACTACTAGTTTCCGTAGCGTAGTGGTATAAAATTTTGTATTTGATTAGTGAGGTTATAATAATAATAATATTTGGATGATTTATATAGCGCCGTTTTTGTGAAAAATCACCTCAAGGGCGCTGTACAAACTTATAATACATTTCTAAAATCTAAAAAACTACAAGCTAGGCAAACAATTATAAACAACTTATGGCTAAAAATTGCATACATCGGTTCATTGATCACCGATACGAAAATATGTGTACAATATTTTGACCAATGAACGCGATGCTGCCTAAAATTTAATGAAAACAGGACCATACGACCTGGGAGGTCGCTTGAAATTAACTCTGTATATTGTCCATTTAAGGAAATTTAGATAGAGTAGATTTCCGCGCAACTCAAAGATTAGGGTGTTGATTTAACTAACTAACTAACTAACCATCACGCCGTTTCTCCGCAGGGGTAGGCAGAGAGGACGGACCGCCAAACAACTCGATCTTGGCACACACTCCTTGCCTCGTTCACATTCATACATCGTATCATACATGCTCTTCTATTATTCCGACTCTTCACATGGCCCGACTCAAGTATCTGATTCACTTGGGCGTGCCATGTCTTCCTCGGGCGTCCCCGACTTCTTCTTCCATTCACATTTGCGTCATATATTCACCTAACACTCCTTTCCTCGTTCATTCGCTCTACATGCCCAAACCATCTGAGCGTTCCTTTCTTAATCTTACTCATTACGCTTACATCAGCCTTGCATTCTTCGCGGATCTCCACATTTCTCACACGATCGTACATGGTTTTACTACACATACGCCTCAGGGATCTCATTGCTACGGCATTTTTTAAACTAGATTTTGGATTTGAAATTGGCAAATAATGCAAAAAAATTATGTTAATATTTGTAATAATTTTAATATCCTGGGGAGGAGGGGGGGCAACTGTCCTTGATCCTTTACAACACACCACTTTTATTGAATTAATAAATGTCAGCCAACCGGGTTTCGCTTATCTCAAGCTTCATCAGGGATTATTATTAACTAATTATAATTAAATAGAGACACCTTTCGTACACACAAACAAGCAAATAAAAAATAATCTTCATTTGTGAGCAACTGAAAATGATATCCTTGAAAAATCTTTAGTGAAATCTCACCCTAAAATCACCGAGTAGACAAAATCGTGTGGAGTGTATTTTGGAAATGTTCGGGTGGCATAGGGGGGAGTGGTGTGGGGTTTAGGTGTCGGGATCACAATGTCTCGCATTCTATCCGCGTATATTAGAAGAAGAACAAAGAGTATTTTCGAGTGACGTAATTGAATTACATACAAACATAGAGGGAAAACACTCTACAGCTTAATGTTGGCATATTATTGCCGTATATTTATTTACATTTACAGTACACGGGCTCATGTTAATTCTTCTCAAATTACTCTCATTATAGCGTTTCCGCGACAAATTATTCTACTCTCGAACACGTCATATCGATTCCATGACAGTTGTTCCCCGACAGTTTGTCCCCGGGCATACTTATATACAATATGCAGTCGGTTTAGGGAAATTACGGTATTGGTACCTACTTACACAAAACGAAGTGTCCCCGGGGTACAGAGAGGATGTACCGCCGAATAACAAAAATATAAAACATATTTCGTTCAAATGCATCAAGGATAAAACTACTCGTTTGTGTACTGTATATTCCAGCGTATAAGTACAAAAAATCGACACTGTGAATAAATTCGTTTGACATCCATACTAACTAATTATTAAATGTATTTTTGAAGTCGATTTTAGGTTTGATTTTGGTAAGTAATGCACACAAATTATCATCAATATGCAGGGTGTCCGGGGGTAAAGTGCATTAACTTCGGGAGGTGATTCTACATGATATTATAAGTAAAAAATATATATAACTTTTTTCGAAATTCCAACTTTTAGGGGTTTGATTTGTTTAAAAAAGATAAAAATAGACAGGCGTGTGAGGCGGTACGATACGGGCCAGTCGCAACCATGCAATGTTGCCACAATCGTGCCCGGCGGGCGCTCAGCAAGTAAGATAAGGTACCTCACATTAAGGATTTTAATAGGTACGTCTTTTTGTATGGGAAAAAAATGTTAATTTCGGAAAAAGTTGTTAATCATTTTTCCTCCTACCATCAAATAGAATCACCTCCCGAAGTTAATGCACTTAACCCCCGGACACCCTGTATATTATAAAAGAAAGTGTACAATATGCGTGCAATTAAAACTCAGAAACGAGTCCCGGTACGATGAAGGGAGTTTTATGGTGTGGTAGGCTTCTATCCCCCATTCATGAAGAAGGTTCCCGTTTTTACCTGAAGGGTGGGCTTTTGAAGATACAAGGGCTGGAAGTTTCGCCCTCTAGAAATTTCTAGAACAGTCCAGAACATTCTAGAAATAGTTTGAAACATTCGGGAACATCCCGGAACATCCCAGATCATTGTGGAACATTCCAGAACACTCTCGAATGTTGTGTGTGGAATGTTCTGGAACATTGTGGATCATTCGAAGCCTTTTTTGTATGGGTGGGGCTACTTTTGGGTTAGAACTGAATATAAATAAAAACAAAATACACGGTCATTAGCAAAAATAACACATTGAATGAAAATCTTTATATTGCTGGAACGAAACTAGAGATGGTACAGAGTATTGTATACTTAGGGTGCAATTTAAATGATAGACGGGAACCTTCGGTTGAAATCACATGCCGCATTGAGCAAGCTCGTGCAACCTTTATCCGCATGAAAAAGATGTTCTACAATCTTGGATTACGAATGCGAATGGTCAGATGCTACGTGTTTTCGATATTATTTTATGGAGTTTTTCAGTAAGCATGAACGCTTACTGAAGAACTAATTAGGCGACTTGAGGCATTCTAGATGTGGATCTACAGAAGAATACCTACTTAAAATAAGCTGGATGGACAGATGGACGAATGAAGATGTTATGGTTCGGATGAATAAAGAAAAATAAGTTATTAAAACTATAAAACACCGAAAACTAATATCTTGGATATGTGATGAGACATCCAGAGAAGTACGAGATCTTGCATCTCATAATGCAGGGAAAGATTGCCGGAAGACGGGGCCCTGGAAGAAGGAGAACCTCATAGCTGAAAAACCCGAGTCACTGGTTTGGCCAGTCTACTGCAGAGCTGTTCCGGGCATGATAGCCAATGTCAGGGAATTGAATGGACAGGGCACCAGAAGAAGACTACCCATTGGCTACCCATTGGTAAGAAGGGCTACCCATTGGTAGGGGTATATAAAGCAAGATCCGTCGAGGATTCGAACGTCAGTTCAATCTCCAACTCCCTGAGCGAAGCCGGGTACGAATCTAACTGATAATAATAATACATGTATTGCTGAAATTCATTGAAATTCATTGCTTCAATACGAAAATACTCCACAAGTCATCGTCTAAGTGGAGTGCCTTCATTAAATTATGCAACTCCGTTATTAAATTCGAGGGGAGTGCTGTAATACGAAGATGCCTACCACGTTCATAAAATTCATAGATATAGAAGAAGATAGAGAGCATAGAACTGTACCCAGTAGATGGTAGACGGTGTACTTATTATGATTTAGTGCAGCTGAAATGGTTTGGGATTTGGAGAAGTGCCAGCCCAAGTCGCAGTTCCCGGGGACCAGAGGTGGAACTGCAAATTAATTGCACTTGGGATCTATTCTGTAGAACTGTAGATGAATCGATCGCGACACTATATGAGTATGTGTTAAGATTAACGATTTCGAATGTAACACCCCAGCCAGGATTATTTCTAATACCCATTCTGTCAAAGGACAACCGGTACACCAGGACTTGCTGACTTACTGGGAAGAAAGATGAGAAGGGGGTTGGAGTTTAATAGAATGTATAATGCACAGGATCAAGAAAAGATTAAGAGAAACGGCTGGGCGGCGTTTTTTTTATACAAACAATCAGTATTTTGTCAAAAGGTAAAAATATTTCCCGGCCCGGCCACACGTTGCTGTGGCTAACGAAACACAACGCCATTACCCAACCTTTATAAAATCCACACCACCCGCTTGCCAGCTGCCCGCTGCCTGAATTGAATATTTGAATTTCTCGGCTTTCTCTAGTATAATAAGCATGTATTATACATATAAACCTTCCTCTTGAATCACTCTATCTATTGGTGAAAACCGCATGAAAATCCGTTGCGTAGTTTAAAAGATCTATGCGCACATACATTTTGAGCGACTTCATTTTATACTATGTAATGATGATGATTCCAAATAAATGGTATAGTTGTGAACGTATCCCAAAACTAAAAATTGTTTTTGAAAGGTGATGAAATAAGCTTTCAAATTTTATTATTAGAAATAACCATATACTTTTTTAATATAAAAATTTTGAATGCAAACATTAAAAAGTTTTAAAAATGGCTAACTTTACGGTTTTTCTAATTAAAATGACTGATAATTAATTTTTAAAAAACACACACATATTTTATTAGAAAAGTGAATATCATCACCTCACTTTTTTGTCATTTCATGTAAAAATAATTCTTAGGAAATTCACGTTTCATAATTTTTTTTTCAAATTGCGGTCGGAAACTTTGATTTCATAAAGGTGTACTTTTCATTATTTTGTTGTTAACTTTTAGATTTGAATATTATAGCGTGTTGTTTTCTCTTTCCAGTACTGTTTACATCATATTTATGACTATGATATTAAGGGATCTCTGTGTGACCTATGAGAGCTGGGACAAAATTTTGAATTAAAAGTTCAAAATACCCATCCAAAATTAAATAATTTTTTAAATAAAAATATATAGGAGAATATCTAGTGGGGCTTTACACAGAGTTTTTCTGAAATCAGATGTGGACAGTAATTTTCCACTTATTTTAAATGATCAATTGAGCAAAATTTCGTCAAGAAGTATCAATCTGCTGTGGGAAAGGGGAAGGGAAGGGGAGGGTTTTTCGAATTTCATGTACACAGTAACCTTTCTTTTGCTTTGAAGGTCAAGTGCATAAATTTTCATCAATCTCATAATAAAACCAGATTTGTATAAAAATCAAACACAAGCCGCACACCCGGTGTCCGCCCGCCACAGATAATCTTCTTTCATAAATAGATTACAAGTAATAAGGGTATTAAAGGAAAACAATCACTTTGTTTGTAACCACGATTTATTGATTTAATTTTTATTTACCGACCGGTTTCGCTTAAAACAGGGTATAAAATAAATTATTCAGGTATAAATTAAAGTTTTAATTTATACCCTGAAGATGCTTGTATTAAGCGAAACCGGTCGGTAAATAAAAATTAAATCAATAAATCGTGGTTACAAACAAAGTGATTGTTTTCCTTTAATTAATATGTCAAACCACAAAGTGACTGCTTTCTACCAAAATAGTAATAAGGGTAGTTTACTAACAGAAAGTTCTTTAAAATAATCCAGTTAAGGGATGGGTAACTATGTCTAAAATAATAAAGAACATAAGTACATAGATATACAAACCTACGCTGCCAAACAATATTCAGTTCTGCGATATTCTTATGCAGTTTCTGTAAGGTCGGTGTTAACTGTCGGGGTTTCGCCGTTATGAAGTAATTTATTTATAATAATCCAGGAAGTAACATAATGGTACACATATAAGGTACCTATTTGTAAACAAGTTAATCTTAAAGTGTCTAATGATAATAATTAATCTTTAAATTAAACCGATTATTCGCGCGCAATAAAATAAAACGATATATTATAAAAGTGGATAAGTAATGTGCAACCGGATTGCATTCTATTCATGGCTAAAATAAGTAATCACAGGGCGAAACCTACCAAAAGTATCATTAAAAATTGATTAATAACGGGCATCAACACAGAACAGACTAGAAAGCCCCTTTCTTGAGAAGAATCCTTAGGTAGTCGTCATATTTAATTAATAACGGGCATCAACACAGAACAGACCAGAAAGCCCCTTTCTTGAAAAGAATCCTTAGGTAGTCGTCATATTTAATACATATTTTTTAAATAAATGAAACAATTTAATAAAATAAAATACTTTTTTGTTTAAAACCACGAGATTTGTTAATTTATGAACCGACCGGTTTCGCTTTATTCAAGCATCTTCAGGGTACAAATTAAGACTAAACAAGAAGTACATAATATGTGCTTATATACAGGGTGTTAAGGGACGTACTTGACTTACTTTAACCAGTGATTCCTGACATTATTTGGAGTAAAAAATGTAAATGAAATTTTGGTCTCGGGTGACTTTTTTTGACGACTTTTTTTTTTTTTTTTCAAATATTTTTTCTTCAAAATCAAACAAAAAAAAATTCTTCCGCATGTCGTCACTGGTCACTCAGCCGGGTGTCCGACGAACCCCTTACCCCGCCTCCAACTGTTCAACATCTACCATTTTTTTATGTTTTTGTAGAAAAAAAAAAAAACATCAAATATGTCACCGGAGACCAAAATTTCATTTATATTTTTTACTCCAAATAATGTCAGGAATCACTGGTTAAAGTAAGTCAAGTACGTCCCTTAACACCCTGTATAGGTAACAATAATAGAGGGAGACAACATGATAGAAATATAACAAACACATAGACAGCCATAAAATACATTAACATAAGTACTCAAGTAATGGGAAAAACCGAAAGATAATTATGTAGACTAACGGGTTATGATAATAAATTTGGAGAAACAAAGCATCAACTGTCATGGAAGTAAGGAGCACTGGGAATTTTATATTGGAAATAGACCTAATATTGGACTACTTGATATGTCTAATTGATTATTAAGTATATGACTTTTGGTTTTTACAGCTTTTTATTTCTAGCGCCTCTAAATTGTTTAGTCTGTTACCATGCCCGTTTTTATGTAAGATGTGAGCACCGGTGCTATGACAAAACGTATGATCATTATCGATCAAATGATTGGCGAATTCTGAAAAACCGTTATTATTGAGGTAACGAAGATGCTCCTTTATCCTAATATTAACATTACGTGTTGTCTTACCGATATAGAAAGCCGAACAATTTTTACAATTTAATTTATAAATTCCCGAGTGACTTAATTTGTCGTCCTTATCTTTAGAATTAATTAGAAATTTACCTAGATTGTTATTGGTATAAAAGGCCGGTCTGACTTCAGAAGGGAGGTTTTTAACACTGAAGATAGAAAAATTATTAATTAACAAAATTCGCCGCCATTGATGATTAATATTATTATATCCACCCCTACCATAATAATACATTGTTCCCATCCATATTTCAAAACTGTCAAATCAGTATACATTTGCCATGAAGAAGGAACAGTCGTTCAGAAACCGGTCGGATTTACTCAAATATAAAAGTGGTTCAAACAAAGTTAAATTGTTTCATTTATCTATAATGGATAACCACAAAGTTATAGCTACATTCAAAAGTACATATTTTTTAATTTACGAGTAAAAACCATTAAACAGGTATTACCATTTTTTATTTTCAATTTGGGAGGCGGTATGTGTATTGCCCCCCCGGTAAATGTTTATTGGATAACACTTTGTAGGTCACCCCAAGTGGTTTGCTACAAAGCAGTTTGGTTACTTAGCATGGGTTCCCGGATTCATGGGGTGAGGTTTGTCTAGGTCTGGGCGGCAGATGCATCTGCCTAATTACTGCGTGGCAGACTGGAGAGGCTGGTTGAGGGAGATCATTTGGCCTCTCCAGCAGGACTCTCGACCCATCGCTTTGCACCGCAGTGGAAGGGATGGATTCATACGTCCGTGATTCTTGGACCCCCTGACCCCCAGATTCCTACCCACCCCTTATACCCTTTTCCTTCCCAGAACTTTCTCCCTTCCTTTCTTTTAAAACACCATCCACAGAGCATCCCCAAAGATGACCGGCCCTAAGGGAAATTATTTTCCTGTTGAGTTATGGGAAAAAATCACAGTTTATTCCTGGCATTTCTTATTGCTATATCTAAGGATTGTCAGGAATACAAACAGGGAAACAGGATACTAAAAATTATAACAGTACTTGGTACTTATTTTTCATAAAAAAAGTTTTTCTTTTATGGGAATCAATCTAAATTACTGAGTTTTGTTCTGAATTCGGTATTTTATAAGTTCACGTGATAGCTGATTCCAACGTGGTAACTGGTCTGATCTGTAATTTATATAGTCTAGTTTTCACACATAATAGACTGATGATATGGAGACATTCGTGGTGCAACTGAAGTCAACCTAGTGTCTTTAATACCAATGAAATCGGGAGTTAGTTTTTGTAATACTTTTTAAAGACTCGTGGTCCACAAAGTATCTACTGTCGTGTTTTTTCGCCACCACGATAATTAATAATAATAAATAATGAATCGAATGTTATGCTTCAATGTTTTGCTGTTGAAACTAAATAATGTACCGTAATGACAAATCAAATGTCAAGGCCAATATTTTTGAAAGATTACAAGTTGGATTATTTTAAATAATAATTCATTCGCGCTGATAATGTCCTCAGTAGACACTTCATTATAATGAAGACAATAACACTATCATATTTCATATTGCTTGAAATAATGCAAAATATATTGTAACACAATGCTTTTGCAAACAAAGCACGACATACCTATGTTGTGAGGTAATTGATTCTAAGTATTTCATCGATGAGATAATTCAGATAATTTTAAAACAAATAGTAGGTAGCCTTCGCCTTTCGTTTTCTAGGGATATTTACCGTTTCAAGATTTACCGTAAACAACAGATCTTAACTATTTTTTATTTTTTATTACGTTTATATAATTATCTTAAAGTTTTCACTTTATTTATTTATGGCAATTCTTGAATACTATTTTACAAATGGTTACAGTGGTTTATATAGTAGTACAAAAAACATTAATATCAGTAGCTGTATGAAAAAGATTTTTTATTTTGTTGGGTTTAAGGTAGTAATTAATCAAATAACCCTTGAAAGGTGTCCTCAGTTACACAAGTGAACTCATAGCGTGGAGGATAATATACAATATCTGTAAATAACTAAGAGTATATCGTGATAGCTTCATCTGAAATTCATCAGAAAAAAAACTTTTTTTTTCTGTTAGTAGGCTAGTTATAGCTCGTGCGTGAGCGAAGGATTTAAAAAAAGTTAAAATTAAAGACGTACTGAAAATTGTACCAAAAATTGAACCGGTTTGCATACAACTCATTTTTTTAAAAATCCTTCCTTAAGATCGTTGAAGCACGAGCTATACTAACCTACTAATAGAAAACAATATTTTTCAATTTCAGATTTATCATGTATTACCCTGTTCACCGCAAGGACACTTTGTAGCCTTAAAAAGCTGTTCTTGCGGGTCCCACCAGCTGATTTTCAAATTTTTATATAAAAAATTTATAAAATATTGCCACCTAGCGAGGGATTTAACTCTAACAGTCTCTCTCTCGCAAAAACTAAAGTTGGTCGTTTTCAGGTGGAAAAAATATAATAAGCAATAATTGTTGAATGAAACAGTAGTATATATTGAATCATTTGGCGGGTATAAGATAAGCCGCCATAGCTCAATTGGGAGAGCAGCTGACCGGCAATCAGAAGGGCACGGGTTCAAGTCCCGTTGGCGTCATGTATCTTTTCTCGGAAGATTTTTCAATGTGGATGAGTGTTTCAGGCTGATAATTATTGCTTATAATAATTGTTATAAAATATTATTTAAATGTTGCACTTTTATACGGTTAAAATTTTAAATAAATCTATTTATTACATAACCATCATAAAAATAGAGAAAAAATACATTTTTATAACCTTCAAAACCCATGTAACCCCTTTTGATCGTTTATAGATGCATTATCGTACAATATCGAATAAATGTTAAAGGAGACAAGTAATTATTTTATTCAAATTATCAAAAATTAATAACTTTCTGTTTTTTTTTTCTTTTTGTGAAAATACAGTAAAATATATTCTATTGATTTCATCATTGTCTGCAAAATATCACAATTTTTATATCAGTAGTATCTTAGGAAACTTTCTAAACTTGGAAGTTCATTTCCTCCATTCATCAAAAGCTACAAGGTTTCCTTTTGCTTAACTGCAACCAATCTTTGTATAATAATTTACTAACGATTCCAGTTGTTTGGACGGTGCTCGAAACACGATTGAGAGCAATCAATTGAGAGGACTTATTTTATAAGATGGAGTGCTCCTCTCAAATCATTCAATAAATGTGTCCCTTCTGAAAGAGCAGCCATTAACTGGAGGTACCTAGTCAGTACACATATTCAATATCCATATAGATAAATAATGGGATACACACCAATAATGATTGGACATACACATTTTCAATTGCGTCTGTAAACGTCACCCAAGCATGGCGCCAATTACATGGTCCGATTGCGCAGAACATCAATTATTATTACTGTAATAACAATGCCAACTGCGCAGGCCGCATCGGTATTAGAACCACACAGAACTCAGAAAGACGGTCATATGAATTAACCCGTGATTTAAGCAATAAATAATAGTTTCCAGCGAATTGCAGAGCAAACCAATTGACATAACCAAAAAGTTATAGAAAAGTTTCTAAGAATTGGCCGACTGACTTGGTGGCTGGTGGGCGTTGGTATGATTGCCTGGTTCGTTTACCGAAATAATATTACTGCACCGACACGTCATCTCCCCTAATTATCTATATGATTATATAGAAAGAATGCAGAAAATTGTGATCATAAAAAAATTGCTACTTCGTTGTGCTTTCTTTGTGAAACCCTAAGCGCGTTGCACAAAACAGGATCATAGGGGTGATTTGAGATTTTCACGGCCATATTAACGTGACTTATTTTTGGGGTATTGTGTCGATATTGCTTCTTCTCTCCTTTTTCTGTGATCATACTTTAGGTATGCCACTCCCATAGAAAAAAAAAGACAACAAACACTATTGGTTGTTACAAATATACAGATGTCAGTGGTGAGAAAAGCTTTCTGTGAAAAGTAAGAATATTTAAAAAAAAAAATACAGATTTGAAAATTCTCATAAAATTAAAAAGATAAAATTTTCGATTTTAGAAATCAGAAAGATTAGCGTTTTTATAGCTCTTACTAGGCCTAGATTTGTCATTGTTTTTAGTGACGTAGCGTATGCGTAGATACTGAGATAAAATTAATATTTTTTTAAATTAGCTCCTCACCGGATGCCCTGAGGAAAAAAAATCCCTCAGGGCTTATGTCATCTTTGGAGATACTGTGTGTAGGGTCTTTTTAGGAAAAGGAAGGAGAGGAAGTTCTTTAAAGGAAAAAGGATTGAGGGATGGGTAGGAATCTGGCTGTCAATGTGTCCAGGAGTGATATATGAATCCATCCCTTCCATTACGGTACAAGCCGATGGGTCGAGAGAGTCCAGCTGGAAAGGTCTACGTTAGGTCTCCCTCAACCAGTCTCTTCCGTGCCGGACAGCCACGTAAGTGGGCAAATGCATTCGCCGCCAAGATCTAGACAAATCTCACCCCATGAGCCCAGCCAGCCCTGGTAAATCGCAAAAAGAAGAGAACCACTTGGGGTGACCTATGGCAGGGATGTTGGTTATCCAATAAATTGTACCAATATCCGCCTCTCAAAATGGGAACACAATGGATAAAATGATATGGTGACTGGACAACTTAGAATGAAACCAACTCAGAAGTACCTCAGAAAGGTCATTAATAGTGATGATAAAAAAAAAATTAAATTGGTTAAATAGGTTAAGTTAGGTTAGGGTTACCGGCTATTTTAAAATTATTTTTTCATAGCTTTTAATGACCTTTCTCAGGTGTTTCTGAGTTGGTTTCATTCTAAGTTGGCATGGAACCAATGAAATAACTAAAGAAAAGTGCAAATGTTGTAGAACAGGTATGAAACAACGGGTAGAGATAATATAAATTAGAAAATAAAGTAATAAACAGAAAACAATTAGAGAAATTCTAACCCACGTAAAATGTAAAGTAGATATTATAGAGTATGACAAAGTGGCGAGTCACGTGTTTATTAAAGTACTGAGAACAATGCGGAGTGGTCCTAACCCAAATAATACTTAATAACAATAAGCCCCTATTGTGAATAAGGAAGGGAGTATTAATTTAAATAAAGAAGGGCACGCACAGAAGAATGCTAATTATTAATTATGTTTCATAAACGCAAGGCTACAGTTCGCAGCGGGAGCTTCCGCTGAGTGTGGCGAGCGGTAAACTCTACAAAGGTTAAATAATAATGAAATAAATTAGGTGATGATTTTATTTTAAATGATATAAGTAGGCATATAAATTACTACGATCGAAAGCGTTCCAAGTTCCAATAGTCGGAAATCGTAGGTGGGTAGTTTTCGAGCTGAAAACTTCTTTAGCACCGTTGTGATTTGAAACTCGATAAAACGGAAACGAGCGACACTAAAAAGAGTCAAACATATACATTCATCTATAGGATTTAGCCAGCGAGAGAATGAGATAGACTAATTGGTGTATTCTTTGTGCGGTGCTTCGTAGCCTGTCGGCCTCCTCTTTGTGCTGTGCTTCGTAGAATAAAATATAAAATAATTTTAAAACTTGTTAACAAGTAACATTATTATAATTAATAAATCCTACAATTATCCTACTCCTGATATTCTGCATTCATCTCACTCTCTCGAAGTTTAGTTTTCTGAAGGTTTCACTTCTACCGCGTGTAAACTGCACACATGTTTTTTTTTTTAATTTTAAATTCAGTTAATAAGAAATGGGCTAGAACCAAAAGAAACTAAGTCAGCGGCGAAATTGGTTTCCTTTCAAATCTGTATGGAAAGCATGTTATATTCTAATCAATTTAATATCAACATATTATGACCTAAAATTAGTTTAATTTCAAATAAAAGTAAATCAAATTAATGTTATTTTTAAGTTCTGCAAATATTTTGTTACGACAGCTATTTCGACGTACAGTTTGATAAGGGCTTTGGTAATGGCTTTTAACAATTTAATAATGACTGAACTCCGAATGACTGCCACAATAATAAAAACTAAAATACTTGCATAACTTGCATAATAATACGAACATCAATAAATAAATTAATTACTTAAAATTTTAAAAATAAATACAGTTCTATGAATCAAGCAAAATAACTAAAAGCTAAATGAATTAAAAGCTAAACAGTTATATGAATCAAGCAAAATAACTACAAGCAAAATAACTATACGCAAAATAACTAAAAGCTATACTCTAAGCTACACGGTTTATTTGCTAATCCATTTCACATATTATCAAAACGCACCTCGCTCCAATAAAAGTGTCAAATCATGCATGCAATTAAAATTAATGCCCTAATTCAGGGTGCAACTAATTTATTATTAGCTTATTCACGCTGCAGCTTTTCGGTTGTTGTAATCCCCTGGAAATGGTATAGTCAATGAGAATAATATTATAATTTGATGGAAGAGTCGTTAGCAGTTATTCCCCCGGACCGTGAAGCCCAGAGGAACACTGAGCTGGAAGTTAATAAATTATATTTGCGGTTGGCCGACCATGGCACTCACTCCTGTAAGCCACTCTGAATCCTTAATAAATATTTTAATTTATTTTAGTAGCGGGATTTTTTATGAAGTGGGGAAATGCATTCACTTTGAAAAGGTAAAAAATAAAGAAAAAATGGATGAACCTTTCCTCACCCTTCTACTCTCGCTTATTCATTTCCCCTAGGCCTCTAAACATTCTCGAATTGGGCGCCATAGGAACACTAGCTTTCGGGAGTGAAACTCTGTTAAATTAAATTAATAATATATATAATTTAAAACGACAAAAATACTTAACGCAGTAGAAAAAAGATTCAGGTATAGAGAACAGTGTGTTAGGAGAATATTATGTGATGCGGAATGAAGGGAAAGTAAGGATGTTCCAGGAAGACATGGCACGAACAAGTGAATTAGATACATTCGGGTCAAGTCAAGAATCAGAATAGCAAAGAGATATGTATGGACAGTGCGAGAGTAAGCCCATACAAAAAGCCAATAGTGCACTGCATATTCAGCACAAGATTTACTGAAAGAAAAGAACTGAAAAAAAAGTAAGGCCAAAAACTAGAAAACGTGATATCAGTAATCATTACATAGTATAAAATGAAGTCGCTCAAAATGTAAGTGCGCATAGATCTTATAAACTACGCAACGGATTTTCATGCGGTTTTCACCAATAGATAGAGTGAATCAAGGGGAAGGGTTATATGTATAATACATGCTTATTATGGTAGAGAAAAGCCGACAAATTCAAATATTCAATTCAGGCAGCGGGCAGCGGGCCGCTGGCAAGCGGGTAGTGTGGATTTTATAAAGGTCGGGTAATGGCGTTGTGTTTCGTTAGCCACAGCAAAGTGTGGGCGGGTCTGCTAGTTTTTAATAAACTTTAAAAAAACTTTAAACCGGAGACAAATGATAAGCACTGCGCAAAATGACTAAAACGTGGTAAAAAAAATCCACGTTTCTTTTAATTGGACCTCCCCAAATATTTATTACGTACATACTCATTATTAAGTTAAAAGTACCTGTTTTAATAATTAAGATAAATCAACTCTAAAAAAAGTTAGATGTAGGTACCTACGTAGAAATTTATACGTTATTGAATATTAAGAAAAGTTTATATGGTGTACAGACAGGCTGTTGTGTGATAGCTTTGTACGATTATCTCTTTTAAACGCCACTATAATAATATGTTTGTAATTATGTTTTTACAAAAAACATGGACTACCAGAGCTGACTTTTGCGACGTTTCATCCAATTCGCTTATTTCTTTGGTACACTGATGGTTGGCTTGGGTTTGAACGTGCGAAGCCTGAGCCAAGCCCCGTCTAAATGTTTACTTAGATATTGATATTTTAAGTAATGTCTCATACACATAATACACAAAAATTCAGCTGCAACAAAATGACCGATAAACTTATTAAATATATTATATTTGCAGGTGATTTAGGGGTAGCTTATTGCAACAATTTATTCAATTTCCTGGGGAAATCCCTTTGCAGCATCCGCATTCGCATCTGGTTTCCCGTTCCCGCTGAATCGACAATCGCAACTCGACTGCGGGATTATGTACTGAATTGTAGAGCCTTTTAGTATGGCGGCACAGGCAGCACACAGCTATTACAGAATCATAATAATGCGGCAGAAACTCCGCCTGGGATGGGGGTTGAGCGGGTTGAAGCAATTAAATCAAAAGCTCGCAGAATTTATATTTCAAACCTCACATCCAGGCGCGGATAAAATGATCGATGTTTTGTACATGCAAACGTAAAAGTACATCGCAAATACAATTAATTTACAGATGTTTATAGGCTGATGCCACAATATGACAAGGCGACCCATTTTCAATAATTGCTGGGTCAATTGTTCACATGGGAACACATGTGACCTATTAATATGCAAAACTGATCATTTTAAAGAACTGTACTTAGAGTTGTTTTTAATCGTAGTTTTAACAATAATTCGTATCAAATGTAAAGCTTTCATCAAAATAAATAAATAAAACACAATTATAATAGTAACTAGGTCGTTTGTAGAGTGCTGTTTTTTGTTAAACATCATCTCAGGGGGGTTGTACAAATTTGATTTCCTATGCTCTATCTAATTATGTACAAACAGTACGATTGGAGAAGATAAGATTTTGTGCGCAGTCGACATAATACTTTTTTCATTTTTATTTTTTTTATTGAGTTAGTTTATACTACATGAATATAAACTAATAAGCACAATGTAACATTTCATTTGATAAATTTAAATATTTTTACAGTAAGCATAACATTTCTTTTTAAATACATTAATTCTTTCTTCATTCTACATACTTTCAGGCATTTCATCATACATCTTTAGTCCTATGTAAATTAGGCATTTCTGTGATTTTGATTTCTTCATTTGTGGCAATCGAACTCTGATTATATGTTTATTGTTTCGTAATTATGAATGTCTGATTTTAAAGCAGTAGATAATAAAACAGTTAGTGTGAAGTACTGTTGTCTTCTCTGGTTAACAATACAACTCTGATGATCGAAAGTTTCAATAATATTTTGGTTCGTCTATATTATTAGTATAAGACCCGAATGGGCGACAGTTGTCTCTATTATATGGTACATCTTACTGACCTATTGAGACACATTAAAACTATATGAAAGTACCCATACTAACGACACCTGTCGAGATACATTAAAACTGCATACATATTCACACACACTACAGAAAGTAGTATCTGATTTTACAAAAAATTGCAATAAAAGATTCAAATCCCTATTTCCCAAATTCAAACTACGTAGGTACTATTAAAAAAACACATGACTATCAACGTCAACGGTTAAAGGAAGTTTAGAATTGCCAGTTCAGAAACTATGTTTGAAGATAGCGTTGTCAAAGTAGCTGACTCTAAAAGTTCGGAATGGACTACCGCACGAACTAAGATAATTTTTTATTGAAAATTTAAAAAGCGGCGATATAAATATGAAAATGTCTTGAATGAAAAATACAAAGATATTATCGTGATAACTTTTTAAAAAAGAATCGAACCAAAAGTAGAGAACATCCTTTCCGGAGACCAGTTTGGCTTTAGAAGAGGTGTAGGAACCAGAGAAGCAATATTGTCGCTACGAATACTACTAGAAAAAAGATTAAAAAGAAACCAAAACACATTCATCGCATTCATAGACCTGGAGAAGGCTTTCGACAAAGTAGAATGGAAAAGACTCTTCGAGATTCTGAAGAGAATTGACATCAAATATAGAGATAGACGAATAATCCAGGCGCTATACAAGAATGAGGCCGCTATAATTAGATGTGACAATGATACAAAAGAAGCCAGTATAAGACAAGAGGTGAGACAGGGATGCTCTCTGTCACCTGTTCTTTTTAACGCATATATACAAAGTGCGATTGATGACTTGAGGGAGAGAATGAGTCACAGAAAAGGTGTAAAGATACACGGGCAAAAGGTGGATATGATAAGGTTTGCTGACGATATTGCTTTGGTTGCTGAAAGCGAAGAAGAACTGCAAGAGGCCTTAACAACCATGCAAAGCATTCTTCAAAATAACTACAACATGAGGATAAATAAAGACAAAACAAAGCTGCTGACTGTAGGCCGAACGCAACATCAGATGAGAGTAGAGATGTCAGGAGTTCCACTAAAGAACACCAAGGAGTTTGTGTACCTCGGGAGCAAAATAACATGGGACGGTCGGTCTAAGAGCGAGGTCGACAGCCGTATACACCAGGCTAGGCTTGCATTCAATAAAAGGTCGAAAATAATAGAATCGAATAATATAGACCTGAAACTGAGAATACTCCTCATCAAGACCTATGTATGGAGTATCTTGATGTACGGCTGCGAAACATGGTGCTTATCCGAAAGAGATAAACGGAGACTAGAGGCTTTTGAGATGTGGTCCTATAGAAGACTACTAGGAATTTCCTGGAGAGACCACATCACAAATGAGGAGGTTCTCCAAAAAATCGAAGGAGGAAGGCACCTGCTCAGGACCTTGTCCGAAAGGCGCGCAAGATGGATCGGCCATGCAATAAGACAAGAAGGCCTCTTGCATGCCATAATGGAGGGTATGACCGAGGGGACAAACGCTAGGGGACGCCCACGCCGAGAGTACCTGGAGGACCTGCTGGTGGACGTGCGCTGCTTATCATATGCAGAATTCAAAAGAGCCGCACAAGACAGGGAAGAGTGGAAAAAACGAATAGATGAAATTGCTGCAAACCAATCCCAGGATTGAAACCAGAGAGAGAGAGAACTTTTTATTTATTTTCGCACCCCTATCAGGGAATTGACTGGCACAGGGTGAGGGAAAGGGCAGGGGCAACAGGGTGGCCCGTTGTTTGTACGCGTGGCAGTGAGGACTTACCGGGGAAGTTGGGAATGGGGACTGGGGAACCGAACCCTCCCTAAGTCCTATTACGGTAGATTTTTTAGTGTAAATAAACAAGTCTGTTGTTATTGATTCGCTCAGCTGTGTAATTCTCTGAGTTTCTTCTGTTCAAAAAGGTAGAACGTTAAATTAAATTGGGGTACACGTATCGTTTTTATTGTAACGTAGAAATTTATTATTTAATTTAAGTAGTTTGTTTATTTGTTGGGTTTGGATAAGAGCAATAGAAATGGATTTTTTAACTTTGTACTTACTTACTTTGCTGCTTTGGTAGTTTGCCTTCGATAAGAGGTGAAGACTCGTTTACATTTTTGTATATAGTGCAAATGTTTGACAAAAATGTCAAAATGGTAGCTTCGAACTTACCTGAAACAAAAGAAAAAAAAAGTTAGCATCGACCATTTTAAAATAACAAAAGTAAAGATTTTCGATAAATAATGATGACATGCTGAATTATTATTGTAGTGTCTATGCATATGCACGTAGTTTCAACGTCTTTCAATAGATGTTCGTTAGTATAGGTGTTATATGTCGTTTTGAGGTGTCTCAACAGAGGTAAGTAAAGTTGTACAAAATGAGAATGAAGATAAAAATGAACTATATGAGAGTCAACAACTGTCGCCCGTTCGGATCTAATACCCGAATGGTCACGGAAAAAACCAATGATATCCGATCGATAGCTGGACGCCTTTAGTGACAAGTCTCGGCATTCTCGGCTACAAATTCTACCGAGAACTCTGTCTCGGTTCTCGGCGAAAAATCGCCGAGATTCTGGGCCATAACCGAGACCGTTGTGACGAAAGCAGTTCAAGTTATGTGGTAGAAATAGCGCTTGATAGCTTTCTTAGAGAACCAAGACTGCAAAGAAATGCAAATATTTTTAAGAATTGGATTCGTCACCATATCAAGTACTTAGGCCTGCAGCAAAAAAGTTTTTATCAGCCCCGCCTACTAGTGTAGCAAGTGAATAACTCTTTAGCAGAGCTAGTCAATTATACGACATAAGGCGATACTATTTGAAGGGTGAAAACGCAGAAAACTTGCTACAAAATCATGTTCCTCAATTTTGATTATTAAAACTATTTAAAACAAATTATAATTACATTCTTAAATATACTAAACAGTATTATGCAAAAATAGCGCATTTTATTTTTTTTTTCAATTTATCTATTCTCGGTCTCGGCTCTCGGTGTCGGCCGAGATTTTAATTTATTCTCGGTCTCGGTCTCGGCCGAGAACGAAAAACCTGTCTCGGTCGACCCTTAGTGACAAGGTCCCCTGTCTCAGATAAACACAGATCATCCATTAGAACGGAAGTTAAATCCAGCTAAATACTCATTGGTAAAGAAGACGATAATAAACTCGATTTGATACCTGACGAACCGAGTATCATTGAAACTCCCGATCATCCAAGAAGTATTGTTCATCAGAGGGAACAATAGAATAGACACAATAATTATTAGAGGTGAAACGGATAGTTGTTTGGCCGGATACCGGATATCCAGCGAGCTGCGAGGCCGGATGGCCGGATATCCAGCGGCCGGATATTCGGATCATTGTCTCGTTAATTTTGAGTATTAATTCAAAATATTCTCTTTGATAAGAAGAACAAGAGGTATATTATGGATTTTTAGTTCACTATAATGGTGATTGTGATTAGTTAATCATGTTAATTTAAGTTTTCGCTACACTGCGAGGTTTTTGTAAGTTTTTACTAAAAGTTTTTCGTTTAGATATTTACTATTTATGTATTTATCATTAGAGTGAATATTTCAGAAGAAAATTTTAGTTTTTTGGAAGGCCTTATTTTAAGCTTTTTTGTAACTTTTTCGACTTTACATAAAAGCCGTCATAATTATAAGCCATTTTATTGATATTTACGTCACAAAGATTAGTGTATTGCATTTTATTATAGTTTTTGAATATCCGGTATCCGGCCGGATATTGAGTTACTATCCGGTATCCGGCCGGATAGTAAATTTAGGCCGGATACCGGATATACGTTTCATCTCTAATAATTAAAGACAAATGTAAAATTTTGAAATTTAAAATTTAAAATGTTGCCTGTTGTATGCTGATGACGCGGTGCTGATTTCTAACACTATGGAAGATCTACAGTCTCTAGTATCTAGGATGAACGAAGTATGTATGAAGAATGAGTTAATGATGAATGTAAGTAAGTCTAAAGTCATGGTGTTTGAAAGAGAGAGTACGAAAACAGTGTGCGATATAGTAGTGAATGATGAATACTTGGAGCAGATGGATGAGTTTGTTTATCTGGGTAGTATGTTTACGAGAGATGGGAAGGCTGATAGAGATATTGAAAGGAGGGTAAATGCCGGTAACTCCATTAATGGAGGACTGAATGCCGTTGGAGCTAATAAAAAAAACTTTCAATAAAAGCGAAACTAGCAGTTCACAATGGAGTCCTGGTACCTACCCTGATGTATGGCAGTGAGGCATGGAACTGGCAGAGGAAGGATGAAAGTAAACTGAATGCTGTTGAAATGAGATCCCTGAGACGTATGTGTGTAAAACCACGTATGATCGTGTTAGAAATGTGGATATCCGCAAAGAATGTAAGGCTGATGTAAGTATAATGAGCAAAATTAAGGCTTGTCTCTCTACGGATAATGACGTTTTTTTCCTTTAGACAAACTAACAGATTTCATCTTTACGCTATTTAAGATTTTAAATTCTTTCGTTAGTCGTCATTGTCGCTTGTGACATTTAAACCATTCTCAGAATTCATATAAAGGCGCCTATACATAGATTGTATTACATTAACACCCACTTATGAATGCCTTATTTTTATGCAATGTGTTCCAATGAATGCAAAACACATGGCCAAATGGATGCTACATGCGGAGATGACACTCATCTCATCAAAGACATTTCTGTTTCTCAAACACTTGAGATAAAATATCAACCTAATTTTATGTGATGTTTGTGACGGGACATTAATACTGTGGACATGTGTTGACAAAAATACAAGATTCGCCGTTCAAACGCATTAATATACAAATTATTATTATAATAGCCTTACATTTATTTTATATGAATATATAAGGATATTATAATAAAACATAAGGATATTGTAATATATAATATCCTAAGTTAGGTCAACACTTAAAAGCGAAATAGTGGATTCAAAGTACTTGTTTCAAGTCAAATAACTCAACTACGACGCGTTTGGGTGACTAAATACTTCAGCAAATATTAATTCCATTTGAAATCGGCTATGGATGCCTTTCTATTAAAATATATTTGATTTTAATGCGTTCTTATTAAGGACACCAGAATAACTACAAGTATAGGTCACACTAGTCGGTCAGAATTAATTATAACTTAATCGTTGTAGTGTGTATCAAAGGTAGCATTACGCCCACAATAGTGAGAATTATTCAATAAAATTTAAATCCATTTATTATTACAGGACCCCAATACCCAGATCTGCATTAATTTCTACAACTTGTAATAAAGATGTAATCCTATAATGCGTCCAATACATTGATGTATTATATTGTTCAATACAAGAATATCATTCACTACTTTACTCCCACGTTATGTTCGTAAACCTGGATCTACGAGTCAAAGATCACGACATATCTGAATTTGTGTATAAAGACACAACCTGTTAGGTAGTAGTCGGTAAGCTAAAATAATACACTCGTCAATTTGGCGTAAATAAAAAAAAATAGGGGACTTAGGTTGGGTTCCAGACTGTTTGAAATCTATTGACTCACAAATAACTAACTAACCATCAAGTCAGAGATTGCCTCCTTGCTTCTTTCACATAATTCATAATAATAATAATAATTGGATAATTTGTAGAGAGCCGTTTTTGTGAAAAATCACCTCAAGGGTGCTGTACATTTATTATGAATTCTTAGGCTATATCTAATTATATTTTTTACAAGTAGATATAGAAAACATTATTACCTAGCAGGTCACTTTCGAAAAACACACTTTAATTACTTAGAAAGTTTATGCATGAAAAATATATGACTTTGCACGTGGAGGCTACAAATTTAACACTGCATGATTTTAAATTTGCTACCCCCATCACTGTTGATATTATCTTTATAAAAAGATTAGCGCCGAAAGTATAGTTCATATTATTTTGAAAGATTGAAAAATTTAGGACTGGAGAATTTTTATAATTAAGAATTTTCTGACATTTTTACACATGTAGTTATGTATTTACAATGTCGCGGGCTGTGAAGGTGGAGGTGAAAGGATTTTGACTTTATGAATACGACTGTCTGAAAAGATGAGTTTTAAGAACTCTAAATTTCGCCGACTCTTTGATCATTCTTAAATCATGTGGTAGCCCCATACATCGTCTCACACGGTTCCATGTCAACTCAGAATGAAACCAACTCAGAAACACCTCAGAAAGGTCATTAAAAGCCATGAAAAAATAATTTTAAAATAGCCGCTAACCCTAACCTAACTTAACCTATTTAACCAATTTTTTATATTTTTTTATCATCACTCTTAATGACCTTTCTGAGTTGGTTTCATTCTGAGTTGTCTGGTCTCACACATACCCTGCTGCTATTGAGACTCTTGACATGGCCCGACTCAAGGCGGTACATAACCCTAATAATTTTTGTTTGCTCAAAACTCACATTTTAATCATTTCCGGCGAATTCGTAACTATAATAACTTTTTTATTTCCATGCCGCACAAGGAATGCGAGTTATTTATATTTTAGATTGATAAAAACAGTACCTTACCACTAATATATTTTACGTACAACGATTTTAAAACTTTATAATCCGTTTTTTCAACTATAAAGTTAGCGGTAAGCACCAGATTTTATTTTTCTAGACGATGAATTAATAATTTCGGAAGAACAGCATGGAGACACATTTTAAATATTAGTAACATGTTCTTCAGAATTAATTAAAATGAATGCGGCAGAAAGGTCCAATCTCCAGGCCTGATAGGGTGAATTCGACCGTACGTTCGTACAATACGCCGTGCCGTGGCGTATATTTGTTTACACGTTTTCTTCACTTACGTCGTTAAGATTCCCACATTATCTGTCGTCTTCTTCTTTTCTTTGATAGGGCAAATTCGACAGTAGGTCCGTCGAATATACGGGTCGCGAGTCACAATTTATATACACGGCTTCTTTACTTATGTTGCTTAGAGTGTATTTTAGGGTATATTGTTTAATCAATCGCTTGATACAGGTTGCTTCCCGGACATTTGAAAACGTTGTTATCTAACACCTATACTAAAAAAGGGTAATAAAAGTGATGCCACTAACTATAGACCTATATGTAAGCTATCTATAATTCCGAAACTTTTTGAAAAATTACTTCTTGATAAAATTTCCCCATATATTAACCATCTCATTGTTCCAAATCAACATGGATTTTTGTCTGGCAGGTCAACTCTGACAAATCTCTCATTATATGAAAACTTTATATCAAATGCATTAGTTAACAAAACTCAAGTCGATTCCATATACACAGATTTTATCAAGGCCTTTGACAAAGTGTGCCATAAAATTCTACTGGTTAAACTACGTAAGCTCGGTATTGACGGAAAACTTTTAGACTGGTTTGCAAGCTATCTATCTGATAGAGTTCTACTTGTAAAAATTAATTTGTTCTATTCCAATCAATTTATAGCTACCAGTGGTGTACCTCAAGGGTCCCATTTAGGCCCAATTTTGTTTTTGTTGTTCATAAATGATATTGTTGACATATTTGATAAAGATGTAGATGTATTGCTTTTTGCAGATGATTTAAAAATATTTAAAATCATCAAAACCACTGAAGATTGTGCCTGTCTACAAAATAATTTAAACAAATTAATTAGTTGGTGCTCTATTAACAAACTTTATCTGAACATAAATAAGTGTTATTAAATAAGTTTTTACAGAATAAGTCAACCAATTATTCATCCTTATGAACTTAACAACTCTACCCTTACCTCTGTCGAAGAAATTAGTGACTTGGGCATAACTTTCGACTCTAAATTAAACTTCATATCCCATATAAACTCAATCTATAATAAAGGTATCAAAATGCTTGGCTTCGTTCTTAGAAATTCCAGAGGTTTCAAGAATATTTCAACTTTAAAATTTTTGTATACATCCTTAGTACGTAGTCAAGTCGAATATAACTCCTCGATCTGGTCCCCCCATTTTAAAATACATTCAGATTCAATCGAAAAAATTCAACACAAATTCTTAAGACATATTAATTTTAACCTCGGTATTCCCATTGAAAACATAAATTATAATTACTTGATGAAAGAATTAAATTTACTAAGACTGTCAGATCGAAGAATTATATCAGACTTAATATTAATGTTCAAAATTGTAAATGGTAGAATAGACAGTCCTGATCTAACTAAGCTCATTGAATTTCATATTCCCACGAGAACCACTCGTTCTAAAATCCTTTTTAAATGTAACAATAATCGGACTGAGTATACGAAACACTCACTTTTACCTAGGTTGCATGAAGTTACTAATAGATATGCAGATGTGATAGATCTATTTAACTGCACGGAACAGAGGTACAAGACGGCTATGCTATCATATTTTTTTAGTCACTATTAATTTTATTTCTATTATAGATTTTTGCATGTAAATGTATCTCTGGTGTCACTTGCCAATGTATCGTCACAATTAACTGTTATACATTCACTGTTTTACCATTACTAATATTTTGAATATGAATTTGTGACATGTAATTAATGTTTATGGCATACTTATGCCGTTTGTATTAAATAAATAAATAAATAAATATTAATTTTTCGAAGAAAACTTCTTCTAAAAGGTTGTTACTTTGTGATGTCATTATTTATTTATTAAAAGAAAATAACTTAGTTTACATCACTTTATTTGTTTATATTTTATAATATCAACATGTTTCGTGAACCATGTTCACTTCTTCAGGAATAAAGTATACTTTTATTCCTGAAGAAGTGAACATGGTTCACGAAACATTTTGATATTATAAAATATAAACAAATAAAGTGATGTAAACTAAGTTATTTTCTTTTAATAAATAAATAAATATTGTCGTCTTAAGTATTTGGTTCATGCCGTCTCTTCTTCGTGCGTCCCCGACTTCTACCGTCCACATTCTCATATTCTCATTTCGCTCATTTCTTTGTTAATTCCCTTTACACGCCAAAACTATCTTTGCGAATCTCCATAGCAAATAATTATTGACAATGCCCAGGTAGTAAATTATTCCGATTATAATTACTACCGATGAATGGTATAATTTTATTCTCGTGATTCATAAATATTATATGCGCATGAAAATAAGCACAAAACATACAATTAAATATGTAAGAGATACCATTGGATACATTAAGATGTAACAAATCCATATTGTTCTATTCTATTTTCTTGCATAGAACCCACGCAGAGACATCTTCTATCTTCTCCCGAATACTTTTAGCAAACATCAATGAATGATAACTTTATTAGATCCGAATTCTACTGCGCCATGTCCGCGTACAAATAATTATGTATAAATATGTGCATTTATTATGTATGACTACTGCGAGTCTGTAAATCTTCGTGAAATTTTGACAGAATTATGGGCAAATGAAGATAAATGGCACTCTGCAAATTGACGCGCGTATAAGTATTGAGTATATTGCGTTTTATTGTGTGATTTGAGAGGATTTATCAGTAATCCTGTGGATTTACGACAGCGTGAAATTACCATAACACGGGCTACGGTTTTGCGACATCGCCACTCTCTGGGAGGAGATATTTCCTGATTCACGTCAACATATTTTCAATATACGCAATCATCAATAAACAAAATTCTATTCAAGCCAAAAAGCTTTTCAAAATAAACTATGTTTATTCTGTCTACCTATTTACTGACTTAAGCCGTCTGGGATGATTTTTTTTTTTTTTTTACATGAATACTGCACAAGAGTCCCAACTGCTCCCGTTTGGAGCCAGTGGGACTATGGCATCCCCAATTGGGGTATGTTGTGAGGCTGAAGGTAGTGGGGAGGGGAAGGATATAGGGAAGAGGAAGGTGGGGATAGTACCTGGCTATTCATATCTGGTCACCAAACACGGCTAAAACCATTTCAAGCAACGTTTCAATTCTGAATGGTGGTCTTACACCAGGGCGACACTGAGAGTATCTTCCACTCTGGAACGTGCCGCAAATATACTATATTTTATTTTAAATGAATAAATTGTGAAATAACACAAATTAATCAAATAAAATTTATTTGCCACGCCGGGATTCGATCCCGCGACCTTTAGAGTGCTAGTCAAGAGCCTTACCGCTGGACTATGCCGGCCGTCAAAATAATAAAAATATATTAGTGAAAACAACTTACCTACCTCACTAAAGAGTATACCATTTCTCCGAAACCGTAGTCAGATAAGACAGAAGGTCGCACAACAACTGTTATTCCAACTCTTGACAAACATTTGATGTTACTCAAGAATGTGTCAGTCATATCCCTCCAAGGGAAAAGTAGTCTCCATACACTTTTACCATCCATTTGCGAGTCTTATAATATTATCCTGACATTTCATTCTAAACTCTACATATCCAAACCATGAAAGTGTCTCTTTCTGAAACTCGTTCATTCCACTTTCATCCGACTTTTTTACATTAACTCAACACAAGAGGCCCTGAGGAAAGTATTTCTCTATCTCAGGGTCTATGTCTTTTCGAGAAGAGGAAGGAGTGAACATAGATCTTGAAGAGACCAGGGAGGAAACACAGAGGTTGGCAAATCGTTCCACAGCGAAACGATCCGTTCTCATCTGACAAATGTCAATCGTGTACAAATGTTGGGCGCGCTTTTGGCGTGTTTCCCGACTGAGCACCGGTGCCGAAGGAATCAATGACAATAGTTCCTCATAGCATCTTCTATTGAAATACCGGTAGAACAAGGACAGCATTCCCACCCGACGCCTGTTCTCTAAAGATTGCAATCCGTTTGTTTGATGGAGAATCCATCAAACGGACCGCGCGCCCGTTTCTGCATACAGTCGAGGATTTTTTTGTCTTGTATTCGTTTCAAATTTGTTAATTTGTGATATGACACAGGTGCGTCGTTTTTCCTACAAAAAAAACTGTAAAAAGCTAGATTGATAATTATAGAAATGATGGACTTCGTTTCAATAGACGATTTGAAAGTATCACAAGAAATCAAAATGTGGGTTGAAATGTTAAATCGAAATCGTGAAAATTTAGTTTACCAAATGCAAACAGAAGGAGTAGTCAAGTACAGAATTGCTTACAGTCTACACCTGCATAAAATGCGGAGGCGGTAACGACCAGAAATTGCAAAGATGGGGAAACTCGTGGGAAGCAGATGTGATTACCATTCTGCCGGACTAGGGTACCAGAAGTGGCTGCAGTTCGTAAGAGACGAAGGTGGTCTGGGTACTAGATTTCGTGTCGGATGAAGTGGGGAAGTGTTAAGCAGGCAGCGCCCACACAGGGTAAGGGAAAAAGTCCCTACTTCAAAGACGTGGGCTGTTCATTGATGGAAATTGTGTCTACAACAACCCAATAACCAGTTCAATTCCTCATTGTAAATGGTGACGACATCTTAGTATTTTCTATTATGCCTTCTAGCTTTCGTACATGGATTCGCCCACATTTTGTACTCAGTTGTGTCGAACAAACAATATTTTTGCTGAACTGCGACATAAACATCCTAAAAACAAGTGTTGAACTTCTGGATGTCGCGTCGGTCCGGACGATTTTTCGCAGAAAACTCGATCGAATGGAACTGATAGTACAGGTTTTATACAATTGAGAATTGCAAAACAATGCGAAGCAACTTCCTAAAAAAGACAACCAAATATATAAGTTGACTTTTTCATTTATTTATGAAAATCGAAACCATTCGACCAAAGCATGTTTCATATTATGTCCATAACCATTGTCTAATTTAACAGCAGCTTATCAAAAATCTGATAAATTGAAAAATATTTTAAATATTTGATTAAAAGGGGAGTATTCGTCTCTCCTATCACTGTCACACCGGGCTAGCTTTCATGAATCAAAATAATGAAATAGGCGATATTTCATGGTAAAAACAAATAAATAAATTGAACGATATTATTTAAAAAATATATACAAACCGTTAATAAATTGTGAAATAGTGGACCCATGAAAATGTATTATGTTTAAATCGTGTACCCCCAATCAATTTTAATAACACGACTGGATTAATTATAATTATTGGTCCTATTAGTCCTATTGTAAGATCTCCCACTTTCTTATGACCGTGACGCATGTAAAAGAGAGGCGAAAACAGAGCCCTCAATTGGGAGGCGTCTACAGGAATTCCAAAAACTGAAAAAATCGAACTAATATCTATGAGAACCAAAGTGTTGACGAATATATACAGCTCAAACTGTTGATTAATATCTATGAGAACCAAAATGTTGACGAATATCTACAGCTCAAACTGTTGACTAATATCTATGAGAACCAAAGTGTTGACGAATATCTACAGCACTGACAGAGGTTGGATTTGCAATTATGTATAGCATATTGGAATAACGTAAACGTAATATTGCGTATGCAGTTTAAAAAATTTAATTTATGTAAGTATGTATGTAAAAATCTCTAATATCGGACTATTGGACACATTTAGCTGATTAGTCCAACCTACGCTCTGTAGATATTAGTTCAACCTACGCTCTGTAGATATTAGTCAACACTGGGACCGTCATAGATATTCGTCCGACCTTAGTTCTGTAGATATTAGTCAACACTCTGAAGTTCGTAGATATTAGTTCAACATATGAGCTGTAGATATTCGTCCGACGTACAGGCTGTAGATATTAGTATCTGGAGTCCTCAATTGCAGAGGCTTAACTGGAGTCGAAAAAACCCGACTTGATCACGAGCAGGAACCATGAAGGCTAACCCTTTAGTGCCATAACATTTTATCGGCGATAAATAGCGACGTTTTCATAAGTAAAGAACACCGGCGAAGGTAACTGGCTCTTGGAGGGGTGAGAGATTACCTAATGGAAAAGTTTCAGAGGGATAATCTCGAATGTAAGCCGACTTTTTACTTAACGTTAAAACTTTCCGTTCATGCGGAAAATACCTTATTTGCATGACGGTTTAAGGCTGCCTGTATATTGGATTAAAATTTACAAAAATATGGACTGAAAAGGGTTGGTGTAACAGGTTTAACTAATTTTCTTTCATGCTATTTTATCGAGTTAGAGCATTCGCAGGGAAGAAGATTAAAAAACTTGAGTAAGTTTATTTTCATTACTTTACGAATTTAGTTCCGCTTTCACTATACTAATACGTAGGTATCTAGAAGCGTATTATTCGGAATCGGGCGAAATCACTTTTAATCGAGTTTTGGCACTTTTTATAGGCATGATGTTTTTCACTTTTTATAGGCATGATGTTTTTCACTTTTTATAGGTATGATGTTTTTCACTTTTTATAGGCATGATGTTTTTCACTTTTTATAGGCATGATGTTTTTCACTTTTAATAGGCATGATGTTTTTCACTTTTTATAGGTATGATGTTTTTCACTTTTTATAGGCATGATGTTTTTCACTTTTTATAGGCATGATGTTTTTCTAGGCTTGTAAAAGAAACTTAAGTAGGTATTCTACCGCAGTCTTTAATTAAAGCAGCAATAATATTTCCAAGCGATCAAATTTTCGAACAAAAAACACATAATTTTGCATTACTTCGTAATGCATCACCATCAAATTAATTACTAATTAAAGTAGGTACGCATTGAAAATGTAACCTTCATAATTTTGCAGAAATTTAATTGCAATGACCTTAAATATTTCCAGAAAAACTCGAAAATTTATTATCATTTTTAACTGACCTAAGTTGAGTTAAAGTTATTTCTTAACTAACTAACTAACTAACCATCACGCCGTTTCCCCGCAGGGGTAGGCAGAGAGGACGGACCTCCAAACAACTCGGTCTTGGCACACACTCTTTGCCTCACTCAATTCATACATCGTCTCATACATTCTCTTCTATTATTCTGACTTTTGACATGACCCGACTCAAGTATCTGATTCACTTGATCGTGCCATGTCTTCCTCGGGCGTCCCCGACTTCTTCTACCATTCACATTCGCGTCGTATATTCTTCTTACACTACTTCCTTCGTTCATTCGCTCTACATGCCCAAACCATCTGAGGGTCCCTTTCTTAATCTTACTCATTATGCTTACATCAGCCTTACATTCTTTGCGGATATCCACATTTCTCACACGATCATACATTGTTTTACCACACATACGTCTCAGGGATCTCATTTCAACAGCATTCAGTTTACTTTCATCCTTCCTCTGCCAGTTCCATGCCTCACTGCCATACATCAGGGTAGGTACCAGGACTCCATTGTGGACTGCTAGCTTCGCTTTTTTGACAGTTTTTATTAGCGCCAACGGCATTCAGTCCACCATTAATGGAGTTACCGGCACTCACCCTTCTTTCAATATATCTTTCAGCCTTCCCATCTCTCGTAAACATACTACCCAGATACACAAACTCATCCACCTGCTCCAAGTATTCATCATTCACAACTATGTTGCATACTGTTTTCGTACTCTCCCTTTCAAACACCATGACTTTAGACTTACTTACATTCATCATTAGCTCATTCTTCATAAGTTATTTCTTATCTTCTCTAAAAAGAGATTCATCAATTAACAATAAAAGACTTATATTTTTAACGTTTTTAAAACATTTGGGAAGATAAATAGATACTTAAAAAGTTTTGAGGTTATTTAAAGAGCAATTAAATATATCTGCTATTTTAGAAATCTCATTCAATAGCACCACTCCTCTTGTAATGCAATATTGTGCTAGAATGTCTGTTCTGCCGTGTGATATAGTGGATAAGTCGTGGTGACGACTACGACCCGTTAAAGTTTCTCAACTTAAGTAAAATTAAATAAAACTAGCTGACCCGGCCGTGCGTTGCTGTGGCTAACGAAACACAACGCCATCTACTGGATGGTACCCAACCTTTTAACTCACACCGTCATCAGTTAATTTGCATACAAATCAAATCCATACCGCCCGATTGCCAGCCCGCTCGTTCACCACATGCAGACATTCTCCTTTATATATTATATATTTCAACCTATTTACACAAAACCTTGAAAATTATAATTCTAAACCTTCCTCATGAATCACTCTAACTATTGGTGAAAACCACTTGAAAATCCGTTCAGTCGTTTTTGAGTTTATCGCGAACAGACAGACAGACAGGCAGACAGACGCGTCGGAAGACTTTAATTTATAATATGTAGAGATTTCAACCAATTTACACAAAACCTTGACAAATTATATATCTAAACCTTCCTCATGAATCACATTTGTGAAAACCGCATGAAAATCCGTTCAGTCGTTTTTGGGTTTATCGCGTACGGGCAGACAGACAGACAGACAGAGGAGTCGGAGGACTTTAATTTATAATATGTATAAATATAATGGTGCCCTAGAAAAAAAAATAATATGCAGGTAAAATGCTGGAGTCATGGGTAATGACGGTAGGAAAAACAGAAGAGAATGAAGCAAGGAATGCTTACGTGGGTTTGCGTTCCCCGGTTCCATAATCTCTTATTACTATTGTCAAGATATTAAGTTATTAACTGTTAGCCATAACATTCTTCAGGTTTTATTATGCGAACCAGACTGAAAATGTTATCAAAACAGTATCGGTTTTCGACATTTTTTCGATAGCGTGAGCTCGTTTGTGTGCCTTTTATTTGTTTGGCCTTTGAAAGTTGAAAGTCGGCGCCGCAGTGCCGACGCGTGCTGAAAAAAATCAGTGTTCCTAAGGACGGCTGTACAAAGCTTTCACAAAAGTCACTACTATAGATAGATTCAGTACGGTATCCCCCCCCACACCCACCCTACGATACTTAATGTCACGCTATCTTAGACCCCTCCCTCTCAAATTACGTCAGAACTGGACCGAACCTCCAACGTTCCTCTTAGGTAACATGTTTTTTACATTACCTCCTACTACTTTACTCTTCACAGAAAAAACGCAACTGAGGTGGCTTGGGCACGTACTAAAAATGTCTGATGACCGAATTCCCAGGAAAATACTGAGTGCGATTTCAGACGGTAGACGTCCAGTGGTCCGCCCGCCCTAGACACAGATGGGCGAGACAACTCCAGAAACTGTGTGAGGAGAGGATGGGACTGCCATGGACGGAGGCCGCACAATCAGCACAAGACGGGGACGCATGGAGGCGCCTTGCCGATGCAGTGGGTCCCCGTCCCGAGTAGGACAAAGGGAAGAAGATGTTGATGACATTAACTCCGCACAGGAGGCCTCAGAAAAACAATTTTCATCACACCTATGTCATCTTTAGGGATGCTGCGTGCAGTGGCGGCCCCTGCCTTAGTGCATTTGTGCAATGCACTGCCAACGTCAAAAGTGTAAATTCGTACAAACATCGATAAACGTGTAAAAGTGTAAATTTGTAACATTCATCCACGAAGAATTCCCGCCAATTCGTTATATTATCCTTACCAATTAACTTTCGTACTAGACTCCGTACTAAACTCGCATCGGCGCATACGAAAAAGCAATGCGTGCGTCTTCCGTTGTGCCGAGACGTGACGTCACATGAAGTGATATTTCTACTAAGACAGTCTACAGAGGCTGGAACCGTGAAATGGGCAAGACATAAGGGAAGATATATGACACGCTCGTGCACTAGCGGCGCACATGCTCAGAAGCATTCTGGTTTATGACAAAACCTTTAACATGCGTTATATGTTACCGAACGTTTGGGATGACTTAGTTAGGAATAACGAATTTTCAACTAATTGACAATGTTATGTATTAGCTCTACCATCGAACCGCGGCGGCGAAATCAAGCATTTGGCAGATCACTGATCACTATTGACACATTTTTAATGGTATTCGCTAGTTTTGCTTTGTAAAAAACTTATTTAAAAATGAGTGGTAATGAAAACATTGCGATTAACGTCGATTTTTTCAAAAGCAACCGAATTTAATTTGAGAATAAATTGTTTTTGAAAAATAATGGCTCTCCAAAACCTTTGCTAAATATAATACAAGTAAGGTTAAGGGAAAAAAACTATGAATAGAGTTTTTAAAACAAAGTATTAAATATTCGAAAGCATCTTGGCTTTGTGAATGTGATCGCTTGAACACATTTTTTTTTCGTGGTGGATGATAAATTGTGAAGAGAAAGTTGTGTAAACGATAGCCTTTATTTTACCGAAAAGTTAATGAACATTCATACTCCCAGTACATATACATAACGTACTGCAATTTAGTTTGTTGGATCGAGTTGATAGGTATACGATTACAACTTGATGTTGGTTTTCGCGAATCTGTGAATCAATTAATTATATTTTCCCGTATTAATGTTACCATTTTTTGTGAAATGCACTGCTGGCAAATTTTGTCACGGGCCGCCTCTGGCTGTGTGGAGGGTGTTCTTGAGGGGAGGAAGGTGTGAACAAGGGTCGTAAAAATATCCGTGCTGCGCTAGGGCACAGCAGAGCTGTTGATGAAAGAAAATGTCGTAGAAACGACTCGTCCTCGTGTGAAATATGTAAACCGTGTTCAAATGTAGGGCGCTTGTTTCCAAATGTAATACTATGCACCGGTGGTGCCGAAGGGATTAATCACGCTAGTTCCTCGAAGCATCTTCTATTGAAATACCGGTAGAACAAGAAAGGGGTTCTCACCTGATTTGATCAGTTGGTTAAGATAAGGAAATCCATCAAACAGACCGCACGTTTCTGCACAGTTGAGTATTGGCTCCAGACCATAGGTGGCGCCAAACTCAACAATAATAACGTAAATAAGCATTATAATTTGTGAGAATAGTGACCCCCGCTCCAATTACCACGATGAACCGTGGTCCTTCACTCTTCACAGTCCTCCTTAATTGTGACCTTCCTCTGCTTTTCCCGCCAAACACTTTACCAGTAAACACGAGCTTCTCCTAACGAGTTCTCATTTTCATTTTATCGATAGACGTGACCAAAGTATAATCCCTCAAATAGTACAAGTAATAAATCAAAACCACCGAAAGGGAAATCTTTGGAAAGATAATATTTGATTGCAGAGCGGAAATAGTTGACGAGCAAGAAGCACGCCATATTAGACCAACTCCCTCCCTTTATTGCTCGTAGTTATGTTAACCGTCTACTCCCTCCTCTCCTCTGGCTGCGTGACATATTTTATGGATGTCATCTAAAAATATGACAGGGATGACATGATAAGGTACTAAAGAACATGAAATTGCACACTAAACGAGAAATTACATTATCAGAAGGGCGATTTTGCATCTTTCAGCGTAAAGCGTGTTAAAAACGGCAGTATACGGCACATTTTGACAGTTTTCTTAAATGCGGTACTCCGTATCGTAAAGACCGCGTTTGTGTTAGGGAATGCAATCTCGTTCTCGCGAGATCTCGGCTCTTTTTAGCGAGATTGATATCGGACGAAAATAGGGCGAGATCTCGCGAGTTTAACGAGATTGCACTCGAGCATAAAAACGTCTTATTCGAAGTGTGGACTGACACGGACGGCCTGAGGTAGCGGTCGCGGGACGAGGTGTCTCTCAGATTCGTTTGTGCGTGCGTTTAGTCGAAAATTAAGCCGGCGTGTAGCGTCATCAGCGCGCATTTGTTTTGTTTACTAATAGTTGTTGCTAGCTAAGGGAACCTACCCTTACTACGTGACCAACTTTTTGCAATTTTTACCCCCCCCCCCCCCCCACGGTGACTAAAAACCTAAGTCCCCCGCCGCTCATTTGTACCAAGCGTGGTATTTCGAAGACCCCCCCCCCCCTGAAGGGGTTACGTAGTATGGTTACGTTAGGACGTGTTACGTGATTGAGTTCCATTTCATTCGAGTTTTTTTTTGTTATTTATGCATAAAAAGTTTCTTATGTGAAGTTGTTAAGTTAATTTTTTTTTATAAAAGAACAGTTTTATAACTAAAGTATTTTTGTTTAATATTGGAAGAGAAAGGTTGTTTGTTTCATTTGTTATTTGATAGATACGTACGTCAAAGTTTACTACGAAGTTTATTAAAAAAATATGGAAAAATACGTCAAACAATGTTTGATGCATAAAAGTCTATTGAAAAATTCGTGAAAATAAATGTTTATCTTATAATACTTACAATTTTTATTATTTTTTTCTAATTTATTCAAATATTGCGATTACTTGCAAAAAAAAAACACACAAAACTGCCAATCTCCCGAGATCTCGAAATTGGCGAGATCTCGCAGTATTGTTATTCTAATCTCGCTTAAGCCCCAATCTCGCGAGATTTACATTCCCTAGTTTGTGTTAAGGCTCCGCAACGACCGCAACCGGGCCCGAAAAGAAGAAGATGGAGAGATACGAAATTACGAATGTTAGAGGAGAGCGCTAACATTTACAGCGACAAAATCGATGCGAAAATTGCTAAAATGTTTAATAAAACACGACTCATTTAAAATAGAGCAAAAATCTCGCGGGCATTGCCTTAAACAGCATTTAAAGAAACACTGTGAATTTTTTCATACATACAACTCGTAAAATAACTGAAACAAACGTGTTTATAATAATTTTTGGAGCATACCTTGCGATTTTTTTCTATCGAGGGAATTTTATATAATTTGAGTTTCGGCGCGGGCAATGTCTAGATATTATCTTCAAGAATAACATATATTTTTAAGAGCTTTAAAACTTAACGTGTTTAAGGGAGATATGTAAGAAATCGGTAGAAATTCGGGTTGCGGGCCCTTAAGACACAAACTCTTAAAGTTAATTGACAGTCGCGGGAAAATCAAAATAATACGACAAACGGATAGTCATTTGTGAACGCTTATTAGGCATGTATACAAGTAGTTTTAACAACTAATGAATAGTAATTCGTGTTTTTAATCCATTCAATAGACGACAGGCATAGATAAGCCATTGAAAGCCGTAGAAAATTACAGAAATTTGACAGCCGATAACGCATAATGATATCCGAAGGATATTGCCATTGTCTTAATTGTCTCGTAACGCTGTCTTAACGCAAAAATAACACAAAAGATACAGAATCACCCTTCTGAATGGCATGGAACTGTCGGTTATAATTTATAATATAAAGTTGCGAAGTCTTAATTATGATAAAGAAGTGGCTTGAAATAATGATCTACTTTTCTCCGTACTCGATTTTATAATAAATCTTTCCTGCACTACAGATCCCATCAGTAAAATTAAAGATCTGTTTCAACACATACCGAAGCGAAGATCTGCAGGTATTAAATTTAACAAAACAATTATTATTGTACGTATGAAGTATGAACGCATTTTGGTAACTTACTGAGCGATAGCATCAGCTACCAGTGAACTGCGAAAAAAACCTGCTTTCATCTTGGAGTCTTAAAAGTTATCTGGGACTTTAATTATTGTAAATTTAATTTCCGCTATATTGTGTCATATTCACGTTACCAATTTCGTTTTTTAAAAGCAACAGTGTCTCAAGTAGTACTTCTTAAGAATTGAAAGATTGATTTTGGAGCAGTATTAATTTATACTTAGAATAAAATAATTTTTATTTTATCCTGAAGAAGAAACCATTGGTTTCAAAATATGTCGATAATTTTGTTAAATAGTGGTGTACACCAAGGGATTTGTTTTTGACAAAGTTTTAATTTAATTAAAATGACGCCACAAAGTGAAATTGCGAATTTTGAAGAAGTAAAACAATTTTGTATGATACCACATTATTGAGTATATACATTTAATATGTAAGCCCACCGGTTTCGGTTCCGCCTTAACCTTCCTCAGGGTTTGATGAAAACAAAGGTACTAAATTAATTACAAAATTACAGGAAATAAAATAAAATTATTAAAAATAAAATTACAGTGCATACGAAAAACAGAGGAGGGAAAGACAACATCAACTTCACAATTAATCACACTTTTCTTACTGAATTAAAATTACTCGATTCCTTACACATCAATCTGTCTCTTGACGAATCACATTTAGAAAGACCAAATCCTTATTGGTACTACTGCACCACCCACCTTTACATGTTGCTTTTACTTTCCAAAATACACTCTTAAAATAATACATTAAATATTAATATTAAAATATTTTTCAGGATTAAATAACACGTGTTCACAATAATGTCCTCTGCGTGCGAACTCTATCTAAATTTATTTAAATGGACAATATACAGTGTTAATTTCAAGCCATATCCCAGGTAAGTATGGTCCTGTTTTCATTAAATTTTAGGCAGCATCGCGTTCATTGGTCAAAATATTGTACACATATTTTCGTATCGGTGATCAATGAACCGATGTATGCAATTTTTAGCCATAAGTTGATTATAATTGTTTGCCTAGCTTGTAGTTTTTTAGATTTTAGAAATGTATTATAAGTTTGTACAGCGCCCTTGAGGTGATTTTTCACAAAAACGGCGCTATATAAATCATCAAAATATTATTATTATTATTAACTTTTATGGGAACGAGAGAGAGGGTGGATAAGAATAGGCGGAGGAAAGGGGAATAGGTTTAAAATTGGGATATTTTTTTCTAATTGTAATTATGTGTACTCAGACAGTGATTGCTGTGTATTAATTTATCTTGCTATACAGCGAATTGTGTAATTGAAGTGCAGAAAATGAAGGATTTTGGAAGCTAAGTAATTTAAAGAAAAAAATAATAAAACATTTTTATTGCTGTAAAGCAGAGATTCCCACCCTTATCTGGCACACTGTCCACTTTTCAAGTATAATTTTGAATGTACATAATATGAAATGTCACAAAAATACATAAATACTCTATAACTTTAAGCAAAAATGAACCAGTCCGAAGATGAGCGCGATTGTCCGAAACCGGCCGGGTGAGAAAAAAGAGGAATAAAAATTAAATTGGATTCATTATACTCATCACAACATATTTGCTTTTAACGAGCATTTTAACACATTTACATTTTTTTTTAAATCGACCAATAAATCAAGAAAGATTTACAGATACTCTGCGGTAAAAGGTAAGTGCTTGGTTCGAACTTTCCGAAATAAAATGAGAACCTGATACCGAAAAAAATAATATGATGTGAATTATAACGGTAATAAGATTGCTTTCACCGCAGAGTTTAATGATTTTGCTGAACTAAATGAGAAATCGAACAAAACTGCCAAACAAAAGAATTCTTGTATGAAAAAAGAGGTATTATGCGGTCGGGCGAATGCAATAAGAACTGACCACACGGAAAAATCGGAACACCATTCAACTTGCAATGCCAAAATATAATAAAATAACGCTTATATGTACATAAGTCAAGTCGGATATCTCATTGGGGAGTACAAAATACGCAAAGTGCATATGAATTCTACCAAGTGTGTTAAACCAAAACTCAAACCACTTTCTCAAAACAAATGAAGTTTCACATCCCAAACTACGTGCTTTCAATGAAAATATACTTAGCTTTAAACTTAGTTTAAAGCTAAAGTATGTGTTCAGCCGTCCCGGGAACCATTTAATGGATAACCAACACAGGTACTTCCCCCAAATAGTTCGCTACGTTTGGTGACATAGTAGGGGTGCACAGGTTCATGGGGGTGATTAATTCAATTAGTAATTCTTGTCTGGGTCTTGGCATTTGTTTTAGCATACCTACTGCGTGACGGGTCGGATCGGGAGCAGTGGCGTGCACAGAACTTTTGGTGAGCTAGAGCGCTAAGATTAAAAAAACGACATTATTGATGTTGTTGTAGCTGAAAATGAATTTTATTTTTTAACGAAATTTAAATTTTTTGTATGAAGATTTTTTATCTAGGGTAGGCATATGCCTACCCTGAGTAAAAAATCTTCATAGAAAAAATCAAAATTTCGAAAAAAAATAAATTCATTTTCAGCTATAACAACATCAATAATGTCGTTTTTTTCAATCTTAGCACTCTAGCTCACTAAAAGTTCTGTGCACGCCCCTGATCGGGAGAGACTGGTTGAGGGAGACCTTTTGACCTCTTCAGCTGGACTCTCTCGACCCATCGTCTTGCACCGCAATAGGAGGGATGGATTGACACGTTCGTTATTCCTGAAACATTGATCCCCAAATTCCTACCCACCCCTCATACCTTTTTTCCTTCCCAGAACTCCTCTTACTTTCCCTAAAAAGACCCTCCACACAGCATCCTCAAGAATGACACATGCACTGAGGGATTTTTTTCCTAAGGCCTAATGCTTTTAAAAAACTAGTAATTATATTCACAGTCCTCTTTAGGAATACCTTCAATTTCGTGTTTGTTGACTGTAGGTTCTTGTGTTGGCGTTAAGTAGATAATTTTACTGATTTCCCCGTCTTCATGTTTTCCTAGTCGTTTTTTGTTGTTGTTTTTAAACTGTTTATTTCTCTCCACGAAATTTTAAATTTAATTAGAAAGGGTATTATATTAATGCTGTATTATGAATATACGTTTTTTGGCCAAAAAGTATCTCCTAACTTACTACATAAAATACTTAAATTTAATTAAATTAATCTTAAAAGAGTACGACATTTGATACAAAAACATACACAGCACGCGAAGATGCAGGTTTTCAGACACATCAACACTTTACTAACTACTAAAAGTCGCAAGGAATGTACAGCGAGTTAATGCACCCGCAGTAAAATCCATTTATTGCGAGAAAACTGTAAAAGTATGAAGGAATTATAATAACGATGGATAGCTCTAATAACTATTGCTCTCAGGCTAAGTCTTCTAGACAACCATTAAATGTTTAGTGGACATAAACCTGCCGTCGCCTAGGTTACCTGTAATCATTTTAAATTGTTTTAACGCAGTTTTGACGGCCTACATAGCGTGTGTGCAATGCATTTGAATGGGAGTCGGGAGCTCAGAATCCGACATGGTTCTGGATGGATACTAATACAAAATTTAGATATTTATCTATTTATACTGTTATTATTTCCTTTTTCTATTCTCGAAAGCTTATTCCATGAGCATACTACTAAAAAATAATACCCACCATTAATATTTTTATAATCTTAATCAAAGTTGTCACTAAAATACTAACTAACTCACCATCACGCCGTTTCCCCGCAGGGGTAGGCAGAGAGGACGGACCGCCAAACAACTCGGTCTTGGCACACACTCTTTGCCTCACTCACATTCATACATCGTCTCATACATTCTCTTCTATTATTCTGACTTTTGACATGACCCGACTCAAGTATCTGATTAACTTGATCGTGCCACGTCTTCCTCGGGCGTCCCCGACTTCTTCTACCATTCGCATTCGCGTCGTATATTCTTCTTACACTACTTCCTTCGTTCATTCGCTCTACATGCCCAAACCATCTGAGGGTCCCTTTCTTAATCTTACTCATTATGCTTACATCAGCCTTACATTCTTTGCGGATATCCACATTTCTCACACGATCATACATTGTTTTACCACACATACGTCTCAGGGATCTCATTTCAACAGCTTTCAGTTTACTTTCATCCTTCCTCTGCCAGTTCCATGCCTCACTGCCATACATCAGGGTAGGTACCAGGACTCCATTGTGGACTGCTAGCTTCGCTTTTTTTGACAGTTTTTTATTAGCGCCAACGGCACCAAAATTTGTAAGAGAATGTCAACAACGTTTTTTATTAGCGCCAACGTCACTAAAATTTGTAAGAGAATGTCAACAACACTTTCATTGCTTTCCACAGAATTTGAACAATTTGTAATCATCAAATTTCTAGTTGTAAAAATGGAATTAATAAAACTAGTTCATAAAAAAACTAGTTATAATCAATGACGTTATTTGAAGTTATAATGAAACTAGTTCAGAATATCAAATGACGACCTCCGTAGTCCAGTGGGTAAGACTCTCGACTCACAATCCGGAGGTCGCGGGTTCGAACCCGGCATGGGCAAATAAATTTTATTTGATTAATTTGTGTTATTTCACAATTAATTCATTTAAAATAATATATAGTATATTTGCGGCATGTTCCAGAGTGGAAGATACTATCAGTATCGCCCTGGTGTAAGACCACCATTCAGAATTGAAACGTTGCTTGAAAATGTCTTTAGCCGTGTTTAGTGACCAGATCTGAATAGCCAGGTACTTCCCAACCTTCCTCTTCCCCACCTCCTTCCCCTCCCCACTACCTTAAGCCTCACAACACACCCCAATTGGGGATGCCATAGTCTCACTGGCTCCAGACGGGAGCAGTTGAGATTCTTGTGCGGTATTCACTGTAAAAAAAAAAAAAAGTTCAGAATATAAAAATTCAGACCGAATTTCTTGAAGAACCTCAAAGAATGAACCCAACTGCAGTTAAAAATAAAATGAAAATAAGAACAGGAGAAGAATACATAATCTATTTAGATGCGGACATAAACACACAAATATGAAAAAAAATGTAAAAAAAATCAATATAGGATAGGAAAGGCTTAGAATTAATGATGCCTTTAACATTAAACGCTGTTTCCATATTAGCAGATAATAATTACCCGGTGGCTGAAAAATTTTAATGCCCTACAGAATCTGCAGGACCCAAAAAGATAAAACTAACAAGGTAAAGTTAAAAATTGAAGTGTGAAGCTATTGAGTCAAGTCGAAGCTTCCTAATTTACACCGTACCAAATAACAAACAAAAGGAAATAATTCAACAATCAAATACACTAATGTACCGTGTAAAGTACAAAATTTTCAATGGGTGATGTCACATCTAAAATAAGGCAGACAATTTCCATGAAGCTGGAAGCACGACAGATCAAGTTTTCTCCGCGTAGGCCTGCGAAGGAGGCTGAATTGGATTCCAAATTCCTAGAACACGAGTAAAAAAGCCTTAAAAACATACCTGAATGAGACAGCTTTAAAAACATACCCGAATGAGACCTTTTGAAGCCGTGGTGCTGGTTTTATTGGCGATTATTTGTGTGGTGAAGATGAGGCGAGTTTCAAAACGATCTTAGCTCTGAAGACTTATTTGGAGATACAGCCTTCGACACTTCAGGAGTCAGCAACGGGTTTGGCTCCTACTAAGTTATTTCTTTCGAACAACGGTAAGCCAGTAATATATTTACTTACATCGCAATACTCTTCTACATGATTTAGGAAATCAAAAATAAAAATGAATTAAAAAAGTTCACGGTCGCTCTCACCAATCAAACACAGCGACCACTGAATCGATATCATCCAAATCAATCGCGACATCTCAGAAATTGTATAAAATCTGTCTGATAACATCGTTTGCCAAACTAAACCCGTACCAATACTTTTGATGTACGTATCCGAAACTGGATGCACCATCTCTACGGTCCGTGGGCCTGCCTTCTTGGACGCTTGCATGGCATGCATTCAAATATTAACGGCTTTCTGTTCAATCCACATGATTGTAAAGTAAAGTGGTAACCTCGCACACAGCAAATTTAATAAGCCAATAAAGCTACCCGTGAAGTTATACAGTGTATTATTTTAATAAAACGTGTAGCCCATCACTGTCATGCGAAGCATTTATTCCATCACTGGAGACCTCAACATTCCCATAATGCAGTTCTTACTGCCTCTCTATCATCTACCACATATTATATACCTCATAGTCCCGGTTCTAGGCAGGTCCGCTAACCGTCCATCATTTACTACAGACTATAATATATATATATATATATATATATATATATATATATATATATATATATATTCAGAAACACGCACAAAAAGATTGTAGTGACTACGTATTTATCGAAACTTCATTGAATAATATATTTTGATACTAGAAAAGTTATATTAGATTATATTAATAAGTGCATCGAGGATAAGGGAACGTACCCATACTACGTGACCTGTTCAGGGGGGGGAGGTCATCAAAATACCACGCTTGGTCACAACGGGGGGGGGGGGGGGCTTAGGTTTTTATCACGTAGTCAACCTAGAAATCTCGCGTTTTTTTTCGAGCTACGAGGGGAGGTTTTTAAGTTCGCGGAATGGGAAGGTAAGTGATTAATGGGGGTACCGCTGAATTAGGTACTAATTGAACAACTCATTTTTAGGATAAACACCGGGTTTTATCGTAATTAGGTCATTAGTCTTTGAGCTATCGTCGACCAAACACTTCAATCGGAAAGAAATTGTGAAATGTGGAGAAAATTGAGTTCCGCGCTGTTATAAAGTTCCTTTAAGTTAATTTAAAGATCGGAAAAATGTATTAGGGTAGTAGGTGAATATGTTGAAAAGGAAAAATAATTTTGGTTCTTATTTCCACTCCTTACCCTATCCGAAAACTTAAAAACCCACCCTCGTACATTCAAATAAGTGAAAAAGTTCAGGGAACGTGTTTGTTGAAGATGATTGAGATGAAAAATGTTTATAAAAATAACAAGACTTTCGTTTCCTTAAATTACGTTCCGGTTTCAATATATTTTGACATAAGTTTTATCTTGATAATATTTTTTCCACTTGTAATGCATGCACTCTTGCTGTCACGCAGCAAGCGCCGTATTAATAAAGACAAATATAAGCCAAATAATGCATTTTTAATTTTTTGTTAGCAAAAAATGATTCGAAACCATATTTATGAAATACTACGTGAAAACTGTAGGGGGGGGTCTTGGAATATACTACACGTGGTCACCGGGGGGGGGGGGGGGGGTAAAAATTTGCAAAAAGTGTGTCACGTAGTATGGATACGTTCCCTAAGCTATAATACATGTGTGAACACATTGTGGCCCAGTCAACGTCAGTTTCTAAAATTCTAACTAAGCCTAAGTTTGATCTAAGAAACTAATCAATGGTGAAAAATTACAGTAATCGAATACTTAAAAATGTTTGTTAGTTGGTAAGTAATGTAATGAATAAACCAAAGATAAAACTAGTCGTTATAAATTATCAGATAATTTTTTTAGCAATTTTTCTGGACGTCCTGGTTAAATCTAAATTTTAAACCATCTACGAGTAGCTATTTTTGGAATATTAAAACAAAATATTAAATTAGTACATTTACACGCTCCCAGAATTAAATATAATGCATGTATTCATGATTCGAGACAAAAAAAAAAAACACAAATTGAAATGTTAGAATAATATATACAAATTAATAATGATGATGCCATAGTTTCACTGCTCTCTAGGCAGTTGCGACTGTTTGTGCGCTACCGAGACAAAAATCGTGATTAATTTCTACCCGTTGCTGATAGTCGGTACTGATGACATCTGTAAATTTCATCTGTTACAGTTTTGATAGATCTTCTAACGTAAGAAACAGTCCACACTTTACAAGACGCCTATGATGACTTTTGAAAATGATTTTTTTTTTTTGAAACTGACAATTCATTGTGAAATTCCATTACAGTAAATATAATAAAACCATTAAGAAACTTATTTCCACTTTAATTTATTTGACCAAAAATTCCGTATCATCATAAATATAATAAAGATTTTAATTAAGAATAAACGTGACAAAAATAAAATTAGGTCGTAAATAATTCATATTACTTGTAAGGTATTCCCCAAATAACATTAAAGTAAACTACAAACCCGAGATAATTAAGCCAACTGGGAATAACGAAAATAATTAGAAATTCGACAGTCAAAGTCTAAAACATAGTATCAAATGTACAAAAACCCATATAATTGAATAAAACCCTTGTAGACAATCCCTCTCCCCTCCCCATACGTTTTGTATATAAACCGTAGATTAAGAATAATTTGTACCAGTCTGAAGATAGCTTTAACAAACTGAAACCGACAAGTTTCATATTTGTTTTATATAATTATTATTTTGAAAGTATATTTTTGAAAAATCTGTTGTTTTTGTAGAACCGATCTACGAAAGGAATATGAAAAGACTCTGAAGTCATCAAGGAAGGGGAAAAAAAGTGATGATAAGGTCGGTGATTGCCCACGCAAAGGCACAAGAAGATGAAGAATTGATATACCTAATCCTTCCATGACACAGCGTGCTTCCGAGAAATGTTGCAAAAAAGCCTCGGCCGGGGATTGGAAGAAAGATGCTGGGACTGATAATGCGCGTTTTCATCCCACGACAAAACATCCCCGACAAAATAACCTACGGACAAAACATCCCCCAACAAAATATCTACTAAAACTTAATCTAACCTAACAAAAATATAGGACAAATATAATACAGACATCTTCTAAAGACAATAAATTATTAGCTGTATTATTGTTCAAAAATAGTAAAATGGGTTAAAAATAAAACGGATAACAATAATTTACTAGCTGTTAAAAACCCGATCTGCAGGTTTTTACTGCTAGACCCTGCGGGCGGCTTTCGGTTCGGCTTCGCCCAGTTAGTGTTGGTGACCATTTTATAAATCCAATAGGAACTGGTTCCAAAAATAGCCCGTTCCTCGGATCCACTGTCATCCAGTGTAGTTAGTCAAAATAACCGAGACAGGCAATGACGTCGTATATAATATACAGGGTGTCCGGGGGTAGAGTGCATTAACTTCGGGAGGTGATTCTACATGATAGTACAAGTAAAAAAGATTTATAACTTTTTTCGAATTTCGAATTTTTAGGGGCAGTTTTGAGGTAAAATGATAAAATTCGTCCGGCGTGTGCGTCCAGATTTATTATTTTCCGCCGTTACGATACGGGCCAATCACAATCGAGTCGGGCGTCCGGCAGGCTCTCAGCAAGTAAGATCGTACCTCACACTAAGGATTTTTAGTAGGTACGTCTTTTTGTACGGGAAAAAAATGTTTGAATTTCGGAAAAAGTTGTTAATCTTTTTTACTCCTACCATCATGTAGAATCACCTCCCGAAGTTAATGCACTTTAACCCCGGACACCCTGTATATAACCGCTTGATACAATATGTATTACCGTCAATCTTTCCATATCCGGAGATATACTACATATTCACAAATTCGTAGCAGTTATATCTGGGTGGAGACATCCCCATCGGACCTGCTGACAGAAATAGCTACATCTTGTGACGAATTCTTTAATTCGAAACCGAATTATAATGGTAGCTTTATGTGAAATTCCACGTACACAGATGTTATTCGTGGCGCGGTGCGTATGGCGTGGCGTCAGACATGCACTCGAAGCGGGGTTCTGAAATTCAACCACGCAGACGTTACCGTATTAATACTGTTCGATTGTCTTTACAGGATATCTATATTATTTTTGTCGCATTTTTTTGTTAGGTTAGGCTACGTGTAGATGATATTATGGGTGACCGGCCAACTCAGAATGAAACCAACTCAGAAAGGTCATTAAGAGTGATGATTAAAAAATATTAAAAATGGTTAAATATGTTAAGTTAGGTTTAGGGAACGTACCCATACTATGTGACACATTTCGGGGGGGGGGGGTGTCTTCAAAATACCACGCTCGGTACAAATGAGCGGCGGGGTGCTTACGGTTTTGGTCACCGGGGGGGGGGGGGGAGTTGAAAATTGCAAAAAGTTGGTCACGTAGTATGGGTACGTTCCCTTAGGGTAACCGGCTATTTTAAAATTATTATTTCATAGCTTTTAATGACCTTTCTGAGTTGGCATGGAACCGATACTATGTTGGGGGATGTTTTGTCCGTAGGATATTTTGTCGAAGGATATTTTGTCGCGGGGTGGAAAGACGCGGAACCGCTGTGACTTGTTATTAGTTATTACATTTATTATGCATGGCGCCAGCGACACGAGATAAATAAAATTATGCACCAAGATTAATAAAACAAGTATGGGATGTGCGGAATTGCCAAACCTCTTCACGTCCGTATAAACATTATTAATTACAATAATTATCATAATCTGAGTTATTTTCCTTATGCAATATTGAACCGGTGAGAAGCGAAAGGTTATTTATTCATTTGAAGAGAGATTAAAAGCTTCTTTTGTAAGGTTCAACTAAATTTATCATCAATATTATAACGTCCAGATTTGGGATCACCAGTGAATTTAAAAATATTAAATTAGAAAATTTATAAAATAACGAGCCCAAAAATGTATAACAGCAATCGCAATTTGAACGAACATTAAAATGTTTTGCTAACCGGGCGATTTTTCTAAATCATTGGGCTATCACGAAAACTTCAGTCTCGTCATCAAATTTTTCACAATAAACCTTTAACTGCAATTTGGGAGGCGGGTATGGAAACTATTTATTGGATAACCAACACCCCTGTCATAGGTCAACTCAAGTGGTTCGCTACGTTTGGTGACTTAACAGGGGTGCTCGGCTTCATGGGTGAGTTTTGTGTAGATCTTGGCTCGCCTTGCAGTAGATGTACTGCAAGGCGAGCCTGGTTGAGTGAGACCATTTGACATCTCCAGCCGGACTCTCTCGACCCATCGCCTTGCACCGCAGTGGAAGGAATAGATTTATACATCACTAGCTGAAGTCCCCGGCGATGCCCGGGCTTTACATAGAGTTTTCGAAATCAAATCATAGTGACCTTCTTCTTGTTTTGAAGGTCACATGTGCAAAAATTCATCAACCTCGGCATAAAATTGTAGATTTGCATACAAATCAAATCTATTCCGCCTGCTTGCCAGCCCGCTCGTCCACCACATACGGACATTCTCAATTATATGTTATATATTTCAACCAATTTACACAAAACCTTGACAAATTATATACTTAAACCTTCCTCATGAATCACGCTATCCATTGGTGAAAACCGCATGAAAATCCATTCAGTAGTTATTGAGTTTATTCCTGACGCACTGACCCCATATTCCTACCCATCGCTCATACCTTTTCCCTTCCCAGAACTTCTTCTCCTTCCTTTCCCTAAAAAAACCCTCACAAAGACATAGCATACCTACCCAAATATGACGAGGGAAATTGTTTTCCTCATGGCCTTCTGTGTGGAGGTAACGTAAAAAATGTAATGATTTATAAAATGAGTCATATTTCACCAATTATAACCATAACCTCAAAATTGACTTATTTTGAACTTTTTTATTCACTGATCCTATTCTTCACCTATATTATTTTTTCCTCATACTTTCTGCTGATTTCCACCTTCTTTCTCTCTGAACCTAACTTCATCGTACACATTACCTTCTTACGACATGTCTAAGGCGATTTGTTTACATTCTTTAAAGAGGAATCTGCAAGTATTTAACATATTTAAGTGCATTCTTACGGCGGCCATGGTTACCTGAAGTAATCAAGCTTGTAGTTTATGGACATTAAACTAAGATGTACATTTAACGTACACAGGAATTAAGATTAAGGTCACGGGCGTAGCCAGGTTTTAGTATCGGAGGGGGTTCAAAAATCAAAACTCGTGTCGGGGGGGTGGGGGGGGGGGGGGGGGGGGGGGGGTGAGGGGACGACTTTGTATTTCTTGAGCATTAACTAATAACAATTTGTGGACATTTTATGTTGAAATCTTTTATTTTCTATGTACATTGGTTAATTAAAGTAACAAATGTATATAGAAAATAAATCTTATTTTAAGCAGTCACCTGATTAGAAACGGAATCCAAAATAAAAATGAACCGCAATCACCGAAAAAACGGAACTTGCAAGTTAAATATTTTTTTTCTTTCAGAGGTCCCCATTTATCTTTTTAGATACATAATATCATTTTGAGTTATCGGTGTTAAAAATAGCATTTTTTGAAAAAATTGCTTGTACGTACATCAACAATATTTAAGATTCACGGGAATTCCAAAAAACATATGGGTATATAATACCAGTAATATTGTCATACGCAATAAAAAATTTACCAGGTCGAAATTTCCGTAGATTTAATCTTTTTATCCCCTAGATCTAGTTAAATTTCCCTAGACGGTACGAAAATATAGGTACAAAGGTTACTATCGGAAAATCGGTACAGAGGGCAAATCCAAAATATATTATTAGTATAATAATTAGTAATAAAATAAGTTATGCCGCTCGCATCTCCTTATTTTTAATATTATTGATGTTGATATCTTAACTTTTCGGGGGGGGGGGGTTTGAACCCCCCCCCCCCCCCTGGCTACGCCCATGGTAGGTACTGTTATTTTCTCTGAGTTTCAATAACACGTCGGTTCGATAATACTAGTCGTGTTTATTATCGTCATAATTACAATGAATATTTAACTCGACTTAACGTCCGTTCGAAAATATGCTCTGCGTTAGTCTGGAGCAGCGGAAATGGTCACTGAAGGTGCCCACCTGGGGATCGGATGTGAACGGCAATCTTCGTAACGGTTATATAGTCCTACGTAATACTATACTGATGACATCTGTTGAGAGAAATTGAAACTACGTACGTATTCACATACACTACAATATATATCTAGAATAATTATTATTTATCAAGCGCAGAATAAAAAAATACAAATTGGTTCTTATCTCGCGTAATACAGCAGGTGAGATTATTACAATGGTATATTTCTGGGAAATCTTAGGTATATCATTTAACGATTTAATTATCTCGAAAAAAAATATTGATAAGACTTCGAGTAGGTATAATAAAAGATTTCACAAATCGAATGATAACAAGACTTGATAATTCGTCAATGCAGCTTCTGGAAAAAATATTTCCCAATTAAAATTATTATCTTTATTATTTTTTTTTTTCTAAAGAAATAAAAACAAATGCCAGCCGATGATAAAAAACTTCAGATAAATGACAATTATTTGGTCAACGGGTCTTCAGAATGATAACCCGATTATTCGGGTCAAATGAAATTGATGCAAAAATAAAGATAAATATATTCATAAAAAAAACTTCGTTAAAGTTTTCGTAAGGCGCTGTACGTTTTGCCCTTGTAAAATTGACGACTTCAAACAAAAATAGTGGTCGAATTAGTCAATGATTTGTGTAAACCGAAGAATGGCGAATTACTACTAATAGGTGGCTTGACAAATATCTCGAAACCATTGTAATGGTGCACCCCCCCCCCCCCCCCCCTAATGAAACTTTATAATATTCTTCTTCTCGAATTTGAATTAGAAGATTTACAACAAAGATTGGTGGTGACGCTCTCTCCTCGGTCACGAAACCACTTGGGATGTTGCAACCCTTTTCCTCGGATTATATACCCCTCCCCCTCTCTCTCGCGCGTTCAGATCTCCGGTTGGTAGATCTTCCTCTCGTACCTACTGTATGATTCGCCAATAATGTTTGAATCATGACTCGTTTTTCCCACCCCTGTGACTGAACACAGTAAAAGGTAGTTTTCCGGGAAATTCTTACAATAAACCCTTTACTCCACGTTGTGTGATTTTTTGCTTCGGAGCACCTAGGACATCTAGGATAGGTATTTAATGTATTTCGTGGTAACTTTCGGTTCTTTTAGGTAAGGTGTGGAAGAATTTCTCTGTATCTCTTAAACGTCTGAAGGACACGTCCGGACTAAACTATCCTGAATTTGTCCCCACTATGATCCTAATGATATACACTACTCCAATATTTACATAATGAGCACGGTTGCTATTACTCTCGCTAGGCTATAAAATTGATCTCTCTCCCTCTACGTCCTAATGATTTTTTAATGTACATACCTTGAATGTTTCACTCGGATAATTGGCGAATTCTCTGCACCGCTTCCCATGGCTAGATCCTATACATAATCGTGATAATACGTTCTGTTGTTAGTAAACACAAATTTATACCTAGGATGGAAGTATAAAGACGGGATAGAGGATAGGATGGATGGTGATGGGGAAAAAATTCTTTGCAAACTAGTACTGGCTCCTCCACTTGACCAAATTGACTAGGTGGTCAGCTCTCAGGACACGACCCCTCGACCAATGCATGATGAGGCTATACCCATGGCACCCGGAAAATCTCTTGACGATAAACCAGATACCCGGACCCCTCCATAACAAAAGAAGAACGACATGCCTTCAAACCTTTCCTGATCAACTCCAGTATCGAACACCTCCGGAACTACTTTACTGGCTCTAGAAGGGGTAATCTATTTCGTCCCTTATCACGACTCTACTCACGGTACAAAGTGGCGTAAGCTTGTGACAGGCAGATCCTTCCTCCCACGTGACCGACCTAGCGTACAGACCACCTCTGGAAACCGACTTATCCCCACCCTTGTAAGAGATACGTTTGCTTCCAGGTCGATAGGATTAAAAAATGTGATGATGCTGCAGGAATCTCTTCGCAAGAATCCATGCTCATGCCTCCATCCACACTACCTTGCCGGTAACTCGAGGCGCTTTTGGCAAAGACGCCTCCGACAGCGAACCATGCCCTTTCATACAAATTGGCACCTCATTTCATACGGTCCTTCGCGCCCAATCACTCGACACCGTCCCGCGAAAGGGAATTGCTTCCAGAACCTCGCGTGACCCGATCAGTCTATGGTGAGCATCCTCCAACATGACAATGCGGAAAGACCCTTACCGGTGGACCACCAATTGACACTTATGTGTGGCCTCGGTGTCGTCATCACATTGTTCAATCATAAAGATTTAAAAAGCGTAGATCAAGAAGTAGGAATTCAGAGGAGTACCTGTTAGTTTTATTTGTTTCATATTTAATATTGTGATTCTGCTCTTCTGCTCTCTTGTCTAAAGATGTTCAGCTGTTCGGGTTGCAGGTAATCGCCTTCAATTTGATATGTCGTACTCCCGGAACGCCCTCCATTTGGTTGAGTGTACAACACCCCCGAGGTGTAGGTACCTCGCTTGCTCGTTCATTTTTTTCGTATGTGTGTTCCCCCGACCGCCCGGCATCGGCTGTCTGGGAGAAAACGTCACTGCCCTAAATGATAATAACGGTTAAACATATTCACATTAGCTCTGCAATAATATTATTTTTTATCGGCGCTGGAGCTGTTGAAACCTGCCAGGGTTCGCGTTCCATTTACGTCACTCTGCAACCAGGTACCTGTAATTGAAATATAGATTCTTTAACTTACCCGTACGTAATTGTTTAATTCTCCGGTCGGGAAAACACGACCAATTGCATCTTAATTACGTATCCTGTAGACCTGTACCTGTGGAGAAAACACAAAGGCTTCCCTCCCTACGATTTCTTAAATTTTATACGACAAGGCCTAACGTAGCCTTAGATTTATGACTAAATTTAACCCCCTTTCCTTCTTCTTCTCGCAATTGTAATGTACTCCGGTTGACCGATGTTTGTAGGCTATTTCAAATATATCGTCCCTCCTTAAATATGTGTGTTCCCTAAGGTTAAATTAGCACTTGCTATATCTTGGTATCGAAACCACTAGGTTGAACTTTTCGTAGATAATTATTATTATTGTTTTATTTCTAAACTATTCGGTACTTATACATTTTTTCCATTTCAAAAGAACGATTTTTTCCCGTAATTAAGATTTTATTTTTTTTTATTATTCTATTATTATTTCTGATATAAAATCCGCAATGTTATTATTAACATTTATTTGTCGACCCCGTTTAAATTTTAATAATACTGACGTTTTTTATTATTAGATCACGCCTGTTTAAACCGAACTAATATCTGTTATTATAACTCAATATTTTCACTGTCCTTAAATAATTTTTACAAATTTTTTTTTTTTGTTCCTAAAAGCTTTTCACCACTGGCTTGTATCCCTTCTCCTGAATCTAATTAAACAACACTTTGCACAACATCCACTGAAGTTAGATCGACACTCCGCCGGAACGATTTTTGCTAAGTCTCCGAAAAAATTCCACAAACACTTCGATTTCGCGCCCCTTTTGACAGCCTTTCCTTCCCGAGATCTCACCCTGAACTCCCTCCTCTTGCCTAAAACCGCCCTTTTTGTCTCCTCCGCTTACCCATTAATCAAACTTAAATTTTACAATTACGACCTTTAAACGCACAACCTTCATAGTTCCCAAATCTAGTATCGTATCCTGCGGTTTATGACATTTCGTCCTGAACGGTGCTCCCAACACAGAATTCGTATCACGCGAAAGCACTATCTCGTAGAATCGGACAGGGGCGTACTCGGTCTCGTCCCTTGGATATACACACGAATCTTCTGCAAAACTAGCGCCTACAAGATATCATTTACCAAGTGAATAATTAATTCAACTTTTCTCGAAAATCTATCGTGTCCGTTCTACCATTTTTAAAATCGCTTCCAGGTACGGTGTATCCTGAGTTTTTTATATACTCTCCATACTTTTCTCGGTAACCCTAAGTCTTATTTCAACTCGGCAACCTACAACATTTTCCGACCGTCATCTACTATGCATCTTATTATCGCACAAATCGCATAACACGTCACCTTCTAGGTATTTTGTCATTTTAGCATTTGACTGTGGATTTTCTAACAATTAGTGACCGAATATTCTTATTCAGCCGTACCCCTTATGTGGACATGTGGCTGTGTTTGTCTCTGGCTATATGACGCGTTCCTTGTGTTCGCATACATTTTCTTAATATTTCCCGCGCTCGCAAATACCTAAGTATAATCTCTAGTCATTTGACCCCTTCCTAAACAAGGCCGCGACACTCGTAGAACCTTATTTAGTAATAGCCTAAACTTTTATGATCTCGATTCTTCCTTTTACGGGCCGTAACCTCTACCAAAGTCTAATTCCATACCTGCCTCCGAACGTTTTTTCATCTGCACCTTTAGTTCCTCCTTCCATATCCCATCTCCCTCTGGCGTAAAACCCAATAAATCTCCGTTGTTATGCACCTAGCAATTAAGAAAAATACTTGAGAATTCAAATAATTTTAAATCCTGACAGGCCGTTAAATTTTATAGCTTTTCCTAATTTCCTATTACCTATATCTCGCGTATAAACTCGAGTGGTGATTTCAGCTTAATGAATATCCTAATGACTCAAAACCGTGTTAGATATTTCTCACTTGAAAACACTTTAATACGTAAGAGATCGACAACATTTCCTCCCCTCTAATCTATCAGATATAAAATCCAACCCGAAACCTTAGATTTTATTTGGTCGTTGACGTAATCGATTCCTTCCCGACTACCCTGAGATTATCAGCTTTTGTGTTTTGACTACCATATTACGCTCGTTCCCAATACCTGCACGCAAATCCCGCTGGAATTTTGTTCGGAAAAAGCGATATTGATTGTCAATGCCTACTCCCGTTTCTATTCTCATACAATAGAAATCGTTCGTTATTTCATGTTTAATTAACGCATGATTTTTGTTCCTTTTAAAACCTCCGTCAACGAAATACTTGCAAGACTCGCCGACCCCCGATGCGAAGTCAACTGTTGTCAATTCCCTCGTGCTCCCCATAAAAATGCGATTTAGGACCAAGTTAGAAGTGTTTTTACCACTTAAAATAGCTATCAGTTTGGACCGTGGGATAACTTTTGTGTCTCAATTGGACACAACCGTCTCACACCACGCCCCGAGATTTGATTGGCTGATATGCGTCTAATGGTTTCCAACCATACTAGGATTTGCTAGTCGTTTTTTTCTTCCAAAATTTGTTTACACCCTTCGTAGCAGAAAAAATGTCCAATCATTACAGTTTCCCTTAATATTTCTTTCAAAATTAACCAATAGATGTCGATAGTGTGATCATTTTCGTAAAAAAAAATATTCGCCAACCATCCAACAAAGCCGGTTCATCACAGCCTCCCTATAGAAATTATCTCCAGTGTCAAAGCACGCTATTAGTGGTTGGTCAGTGGAGTCATTTCTAAATGCAGACTTTAGTTAGTCTCCTCTTTCCCCCCGTGTTTTCTCTTTCCCAAAATGTGTCGTACCTAAATGCTGTGTATCTCTTCTCTCCGCAGGTTAACTGTCCGTTCTACTCCCTCCTCCCCTCTGATTTTTTTCCAACAATTTAACCTTACACAAACGTTCTACTGTCCCCCATCCCGACGTGTACTGTATTTAATTAATTTATTTATTTTCTTTATAAAGAACTCTTGAGCATCTTTCCAATTCGGCCCTGCCTCCATCGGTCTGCTAATGCCTCGCCCCTACATCTGTTTGCTTCTGCTCGCCGACCGTCGCTGTAACCATTTTTTTCTGCATTCTTCGCTATTCTCTGTTATCTGTCATCTGTCTTTAAGAGGCGACCGGGTCACATTTCACTTACAATTTACCCTGACCCTATTGCAGGTAATATCTTTCAAACCCGGACCGTATTTAATATAAACGTCTTCTCGCAATGTATTTTAAATTTTCCATCGGCCCGTCTCAGTTTAAGTAAGATAAAATACCAAATCTTGATAACGACGAACTCATCCGTTTACCAACTAAACGTGTCTCCTCTTAATATCGTCTCGGTTTACATTTGTACCCTGCACTCTATCGGTCCGTATTTTTTTTCATAATGTCTAGTACGCAACTCTATGACCGACCCTTTTTTTCGATGTTTTTATCCTTCGTTAGGCTATCCCTACGGTCTACCTTCAAAATAAAACGAACCTTTTTTTCCATTGATAAACTAAGAAAGGACATTATTACCTAACAATATAAATTTTTGTTTTTGTTGTGCGCTAGACCGTCTCCATTCAATATAACGATTAGTGTACAAACAGAACTACTCAATGTTGGTCCGATTGCGTTATTGTTTCTACTGGCTTGTCGTCCGGTCACCCCAGTTTAAAGAAATTCAAACCTTACTGTAGGTCGACTAACCACAATTATACTCGCTATGGTGAATTGATACTGAAATGCATCATAGAAGAACTATCTCCCCTAATACATGACACACTTTCTCGCTGCTTCTTATCGAAGGGTGAATACCACTAACTATCCTACTGATTATGTTCAAAATTTTATTTTAATTGTCGTACGGCGCAACTCTCACTGATTCCCAACCCATTTGAATCAAAATCTCTCCTACCAGTGTGTTGTAACCTGAACATATCTAAATCCACTAAACGCCCTTTTAGCTGATTACGTCTCCTCCCTAAGCCTAAAAAAAAATCCTTTTATCGCCTTTAAACATGAATTTGTTCTAACCTAACCGTGCTTGAATTTAATAACCAACCGATTGGTTCCGCCCCCTCCCTAAGCCATAAAACTCCTTATCCTTTAACATGATATTTTTCTAAACTAAACATATTGAATGTAGTAACTATTCGATTGGTCTCGTCCCCTCCCTAACTCACTAAAACCTCTTATTGCAACGATTTAATTTTCTTCCATGTGATTATAACCGTTATTTTAAGCTAGTGGTTCCGCCCTGGGTCATTAACCGTACTTTTTTTTTCGCCCCGGGTCGTTGCATTCCTGACCTAGTTACGATAGTCGAACGCAAGGTCATAAATCTTCGATTTTTATGATGTGTTCACTGTACCATTTTTTGTTGCATCCCCTTTTTTTTCCCTTCTCCGCACCCTAACTTAAAAGGCAATGACCTACATTTAAACCGTTGGGATCGTAAATCTTTGCTAATGGTTTTGTTTACAAATTTATCTATCTATATTTATTATCTTCTCGTCTAAGAGGCAATGACCTACATTTGCAGATTTAAAACTATTGACTACTGATTTGTTTAAATATTCTAGTCTACTTATTTTTCTTTTTTTTTCTATTCATTAGTCTATATTTTTTTTTTTTTTTTTTAAGCTTTTCTTCCTATGTAATTATTCATAACTATCCTTCAAATTGCACTAAGACACATTGAAACTACTCCAGCTTTTAAAACCTTACCTCCTGGTCTCGCGGCAACACTTGTAATGGTGCACCCCCCCCCCCCCCTAATGAAACTTTATAATATTCTTCTTCTCGAATTTGAATTAGAAGATTTACAACAAAGATTGGTGGTGACGCTCTCTCCTCGGTCACGAAACCACTTGGGATGTTGCAACCCTTTTCCTCGGATTATATACCCCTCCCCCTCTCTCTCGCGCGTTCAGATCTCCGGTTGGTAGATCTTCCTCTCGTACCTACTGTATGATTCGCCAATAATGTTTGAATCATGACTCGTTTTTCCCACCCCTGTGACTGAACACAGTAAAAGGTAGTTTTCCGGGAAATTCTTACAATAAACCCTTTACTCCACGTTGTGTGATTTTTTGCTTCGGAGCACCTAGGACATCTAGGATAGGTATTTAATGTATTTCGTGGTAACTTTCGGTTCTTTTAGGTAAGGTGTGGAAGAATTTCTCTGTATCTCTTAAACGTCTGAAGGACACGTCCGGACTAAACTATCCTGAATTTGTCCCCACTATGATCCTAATGATATACACTACTCCAATATTTACATAATGAGCACGGTTGCTATTACTCTCGCTAGGCTATAAAATTGATCTCTCTCCCTCTACGTCCTAATGATTTTTTAATGTACATACCTTGAATGTTTCACTCGGATAATTGGCGAATTCTCTGCACCGCTTCCCATGGCTAGATCCTATACATAATCGTGATAATACGTTCTGTTGTTAGTAAACACAAATTTATACCTAGGATGGAAGTATAAAGACGGGATAGAGGATAGGATGGATGGTGATGGGGAAAAAATTCTTTGCAAACTAGTACTGGCTCCTCCACTTGACCAAATTGACTAGGTGGTCAGCTCTCAGGACACGACCCCTCGACCAATGCATGATGAGGCTATACCCATGGCACCCGGAAAATCTCTTGACGATAAACCAGATACCCGGACCCCTCCATAACAAAAGAAGAACGACATGCCTTCAAACCTTTCCTGATCAACTCCAGTATCGAACACCTCCGGAACTACTTTACTGGCTCTAGAAGGGGTAATCTATTTCGTCCCTTATCACGACTCTACTCACGGTACAAAGTGGCGTAAGCTTGTGACAGGCAGATCCTTCCTCCCACGTGACCGACCTAGCGTACAGACCACCTCTGGAAACCGACTTATCCCCACCCTTGTAAGAGATACGTTTGCTTCCAGGTCGATAGGATTAAAAAATGTGATGATGCTGCAGGAATCTCTTCGCAAGAATCCATGCTCATGCCTCCATCCACACTACCTTGCCGGTAACTCGAGGCGCTTTTGGCAAAGACGCCTCCGACAGCGAACCATGCCCTTTCATACAAATTGGCACCTCATTTCATACGGTCCTTCGCGCCCAATCACTCGACACCGTCCCGCGAAAGGGAATTGCTTCCAGAACCTCGCGTGACCCGATCAGTCTATGGTGAGCATCCTCCAACATGACAATGCGGAAAGACCCTTACCGGTGGACCACCAATTGACACTTATGTGTGGCCTCGGTGTCGTCATCACATTGTTCAATCATAAAGATTTAAAAAGCGTAGATCAAGAAGTAGGAATTCAGAGGAGTACCTGTTAGTTTTATTTGTTTCATATTTAATATTGTGATTCTGCTCTTCTGCTCTCTTGTCTAAAGATGTTCAGCTGTTCGGGTTGCAGGTAATCGCCTTCAATTTGATATGTCGTACTCCCGGAACGCCCTCCATTTGGTTGAGTGTACAACACCCCCGAGGTGTAGGTACCTCGCTTGCTCGTTCATTTTTTTCGTATGTGTGTTCCCCCGACCGCCCGGCATCGGCTGTCTGGGAGAAAACGTCACTGCCCTAAATGATAATAACGGTTAAACATATTCACATTAGCTCTGCAATAATATTATTTTTTATCGGCGCTGGAGCTGTTGAAACCTGCCAGGGTTCGCGTTCCATTTACGTCACTCTGCAACCAGGTACCTGTAATTGAAATATAGATTCTTTAACTTACCCGTACGTAATTGTTTAATTCTCCGGTCGGGAAAACACGACCAATTGCATCTTAATTACGTATCCTGTAGACCTGTACCTGTGGAGAAAACACAAAGGCTTCCCTCCCTACGATTTCTTAAATTTTATACGACAAGGCCTAACGTAGCCTTAGATTTATGACTAAATTTAACCCCCTTTCCTTCTTCTTCTCGCAATTGTAATGTACTCCGGTTGACCGATGTTTGTAGGCTATTTCAAATATATCGTCCCTCCTTAAATATGTGTGTTCCCTAAGGTTAAATTAGCACTTGCTATATCTTGGTATCGAAACCACTAGGTTGAACTTTTCGTAGATAATTATTATTATTGTTTTATTTCTAAACTATTCGGTACTTATACATTTTTTCCATTTCAAAAGAACGATTTTTTCCCGTAATTAAGATTTTATTTTTTTTTATTATTCTATTATTATTTCTGATATAAAATCCGCAATGTTATTATTAACATTTATTTGTCGACCCCGTTTAAATTTTAATAATACTGACGTTTTTTATTATTAGATCACGCCTGTTTAAACCGAACTAATATCTGTTATTATAACTCAATATTTTCACTGTCCTTAAATAATTTTTACAAATTTTTTTTTTTTGTTCCTAAAAGCTTTTCACCACTGGCTTGTATCCCTTCTCCTGAATCTAATTAAACAACACTTTGCACAACATCCACTGAAGTTAGATCGACACTCCGCCGGAACGATTTTTGCTAAGTCTCCGAAAAAATTCCACAAACACTTCGATTTCGCGCCCCTTTTGACAGCCTTTCCTTCCCGAGATCTCACCCTGAACTCCCTCCTCTTGCCTAAAACCGCCCTTTTTGTCTCCTCCGCTTACCCATTAATCAAACTTAAATTTTACAATTACGACCTTTAAACGCACAACCTTCATAGTTCCCAAATCTAGTATCGTATCCTGCGGTTTATGACATTTCGTCCTGAACGGTGCTCCCAACACAGAATTCGTATCACGCGAAAGCACTATCTCGTAGAATCGGACAGGGGCGTACTCGGTCTCGTCCCTTGGATATACACACGAATCTTCTGCAAAACTAGCGCCTACAAGATATCATTTACCAAGTGAATAATTAATTCAACTTTTCTCGAAAATCTATCGTGTCCGTTCTACCATTTTTAAAATCGCTTCCAGGTACGGTGTATCCTGAGTTTTTTATATACTCTCCATACTTTTCTCGGTAACCCTAAGTCTTATTTCAACTCGGCAACCTACAACATTTTCCGACCGTCATCTACTATGCATCTTATTATCGCACAAATCGCATAACACGTCACCTTCTAGGTATTTTGTCATTTTAGCATTTGACTGTGGATTTTCTAACAATTAGTGACCGAATATTCTTATTCAGCCGTACCCCTTATGTGGACATGTGGCTGTGTTTGTCTCTGGCTATATGACGCGTTCCTTGTGTTCGCATACATTTTCTTAATATTTCCCGCGCTCGCAAATACCTAAGTATAATCTCTAGTCATTTGACCCCTTCCTAAACAAGGCCGCGACACTCGTAGAACCTTATTTAGTAATAGCCTAAACTTTTATGATCTCGATTCTTCCTTTTACGGGCCGTAACCTCTACCAAAGTCTAATTCCATACCTGCCTCCGAACGTTTTTTCATCTGCACCTTTAGTTCCTCCTTCCATATCCCATCTCCCTCTGGCGTAAAACCCAATAAATCTCCGTTGTTATGCACCTAGCAATTAAGAAAAATACTTGAGAATT